>CM031570.1:16122178-16667642 GCA_018467065.1 Ephestia elutella
AGCAAAATA
This sequence comes from Ephestia elutella, assembly GCA_018467065.1. Taxonomy (NCBI): domain Eukaryota; kingdom Metazoa; phylum Arthropoda; class Insecta; order Lepidoptera; family Pyralidae; genus Ephestia; species Ephestia elutella. Next base: position 16,122,188 of record CM031570.1, read on the forward strand.
TCCATCTTTTTATAAGCATAGATCAAGATATCCAGGAAAAGAAATTAAGAAAGCAGAACAAATCCCCCTGTAGAGCAGACAAATTGAAAGCAATGAAGTCGAAAGCGTAAGTTCTCAATCATTCGACTTAACGACGATCGGGACGAGGGTAGTTGTGACAGCGAGGACGAATACAGTGGATGTGGTTTATTCATAGATTTATTGCGATACAAATCTAAAAATCAAAGCGATATTAGTTTTGAATAAAGATAGACAGATAGATAACCCTTTATTGCAAATTAAAAAACAGAGCATTATCAATTAATCAAAACTTAAAATTAGATGCGCAAAAGACTTATTACTAGAAGCATTTTCTCTGAGAAGATTATTATGCTCTGCTTAGAGAAATTTAAATGAAGAGAACTTAGTCCAGAGAAGAAGAAAATCAAGCATTGTAGAAGTCCCTGTAAGTATTCAAATCATATCTTCATTGAATGTTAGTTCTAAGATAGCTCTAGAAACTTGTAAAGTTGATGATTTATTTTCAGTGCGTAAAATACAGAAGGATATTTCAAACAGCTTTTAGCAATTACCTCCATCGCTCGTCAAAGGCCAACCATTGGTCAGACATCGTCGAAAATTCGTTACGTTTATGGTATTTGTTAAAACTTACGAATACAAATTGAATGCCACATCCAACACCTTCTTTATTCGTCGTCCAAGATTCACTAAGCAATAACAACTTAATAGTGTAAGAGCATGGTGATTGTCGACTAACGTCAGTCTTAAACAATCCAACGGGTCCTTTTGCCATTTTCTGTTTTATTCCACTCGAAGGGCGATTTGTTAGTACTGATACATTTGAGCAGTTTACGCGACAATTATGCTCGAGTTGTAAGGGTAATTGAGTAAAAAATGCAGGGTTCTTGGCGCCAAAATGTATGTTTAAACTTTATTTTTACTTTGGATTAGACTAACTTTTATCCACTGCTTCGCCAGTAACAAAAGGCATGTTAATAGATTAAAATTGTGTGTGAAAAATTGTATGAAAAACAAATTTTCACCTCCGATTTAAGCTACTTGCTAGATTTTTTTACAGTCTTTGTGGACTCGGGTCCTCTGTATAACCTCGAGTCATATAGCTATATTTCATCAAAATTGGTTCAACTGGTTTGAATCTCAGGCCCGATATGATATCTCTGAGTTTATAGATCAATCTGACTCATGTTAAATCTGATTCCACTTTTACTTTGTTACAATACAACCCACTCATTAAGAAAGATCTTTCGACTTTGAATAATTTTAGAAGTAGATCCGTGGGGACGTAAGACCTGTTGGAAGACCCCAGATGCGGTGGATAGATGAAATCAAAAGGATAGCGGGCAAGAATTGGATACACACTGCCCAGGATAGAGTAAATTGGAGGAGGTTGAAGGAGGCCTACACCAAAATAGTCGAAGAAGGCTTGGATGAGGAGTAGATAAGTCAACATTTTACTTAATCGGGTTTTAATTCTTTGAAACTTAAATACTTCTAGTATAGTTTGTTTCGTTAATTTTGCTTTATCACAATCATCGGAAATAACAATCATTTGTATGGTAATATGACCACAAAGGTAGTGGTCGCTTTGTATTTAACGTTGAACGAGGCTTTGTCGCTTTCATACGTCGTTCTACTGGAAATATGATAAGCTTTGACAGTTTTGAACTTTGACTTCTCTCGTGGTAAGGCAAATAGTTTCGATGCTATAATAAAATGGTAAGCAATTGAATTAAAGTTAAGAAGAAGTTTAAAAAGTAGAGGAAGGGTACCAGCCTAATTCTTTTTCGTTTGTTTGTTTTCTCTACCACTTGCCGAAAAATTTTGATAGTTATTTTTATTTCGAATACTATGTGTAAATATATTATGTATAATAGTTCCGGCTGGCAGATAATGCCTTATAGCATTAAGTCCACTCTGAACCTTTGTATCTTGTTGTTCACTTGTTTAAATTTGTGCAGCAGAGTTTAAATAAATATGTTTTTCAAATAACTAAAATATATTTTGATTTATTTTTTGTACGGCCCGAAACTTAGGCCCACATTCCAAAAAAATCTTAGTTTGTACCACACCAGAATTGTATTCTCACTCCGTCCCAAATTATTATTACTTTCAAAGTATAGTCAACAAAAAAATAAAGTATTTGAGATTTTTTCAAAGACACTCACACAAAAATTTAAAATTATTTAATTAGGCAAACATTAAATTATTGTTATACTGAAATTACAAATCACTGTAAGTTTTAAATTTATTTTAGGTCAAACCACAATACATTAACGGGAACATATTTGTTCGTCCATACAACACATGTTCCCTTTACAGCCAGAATTTCATTAGAACCACTGTAAGCGTGTGTGAAGGCTCACAGATTTCGACATAACTATTAGTTTGTCCTTTGATAGAGACGGGGTATTTGGAGTACTGCTCGATTTACATATAAGTTTGATTTTGTTCCTTATTTACTTGTCAAAAAATCATACTTAATAGATAAATTAAAATGGCAATATCTAAGATATAAATTTGTGTAAAAATACCTACTAAAAACGAAAATATTAAAAGAAACTAATAATAAAATAATTTAATCAAAATTTTTATTACATTTAAGAGTAGTTATTAGAGTATTTTAGGTAAAATTCAGTTATTCAGTTTTTTTACCTAATTTATAAGTACCTATAGAGTATACCTATACCAATTATAAATCTACATATTTTTTTCACGTAAAACTATAATAATGTTCAAAAGTAAAATAAACAATTTTAACAATCACAAAACGATTGGGGACTATTACAGAACATTACTTTTTATTCTGATCATATGTGGCTTTAATTATGACTATTACAAATTTAAAACTTTAGCGAAATATATAATCAATATTTATTGTATCGTTTTAATTATTGTAATTATTGTGGCTTCTATGACTTGTTGCGATGATCAGGATGTACCTCAAATATGGTCATTAATTGAATATGTTGCATCAACCATAATTGTTATAATCATTAAAAATAAAACTACCATTTATTTCCTAAAATTGAAGAATATTGACAAATTATTACGCATTAATCGGAAATACAATTTACACACGCAATATAGATTATTTTTAATAATTTTCATTATATGGTTTGTAAGAATTATTTATACTACATTTTACTGCGTTTATTACGATTACTGTTATTATAGTTTATTTATGTTTTTATTGAATCAATTTTCTTTAATTGCGTTGGATTTGAATCGTGTATGGAGATGTGCTATTTACAATGAAATAAGATATAGGTTGAGAATTCTTCGGATAAGGTTGGGTGAAAATCCAGAATTAAATAGTTATTTGTATATAGTTAATAACAAGATGAAAAGAGAAGATAAAACAAGATTTTGTTTGGATTTATATCAGAAAATAGCTGATACTTTGGACCTCATGGTGCCGGAACTACATGCATCGGTATGTTTCGGTTTCATTGTTATTACAAATATTCAGAAAGTACTTCAAAATATTAAAATACTAAGCTAAGTATTCAAAGCGTCTGCATTATCAATGTTGCTAAAAACATATTTTAATTGACTGATTGAAAACATAAACGATAGACGAATATACAAAAAAATAATACAAATTAGAAATTTATTGATAGTGCCACAGATTAGAATAATATGCTAATATTGATAGTGACAATTGAGAAATTGATTGAATGTGCCCCGCATTATAATAATACTATGCTAGTAACAGTAGCTAGTGCTAACCTATGATTATAAAATTGATACCGAATTTTCAAAAGGACTCAAAAGTCAATTAACAATGAAATTTTCAGTTGTTCGTGAGTGTCGTCTGCAGTCTACCAAAACTCGTGATGAATGTTTATCACATACTTCTGGTGATAGAAAACGCTGTAAGCTAAGTCTTTATAATAATGAACCTTATTTTATTGACCTGCAACTAGGTTTTGCCCGCAGCTTCGCCTGCGTGAATTTCCCACGGGAACAGTGTGTTTACCCGAGATGAAATACCTTTCATATTTTTAGCGTACCCTTCTCAATACGTCTAACTATGTGTATTCGAAATTTCAGGAAGATTGTTTCAGTAGACAAAGCGTGAAGAGGGTACAAATAGACACAATAGAAGCACTGAGAAGGACATAGAGTACCTTTTACCCCGCGAAAAAGCACTGTTCCCACGGGAAAATCACGCGTGCGAAGCCGTGGGCAAAAACTAGTTTATCTATAGGTATTCTCAACACACTTTTTTACAGAAACCCTACCAATCCCTCGGCTTTATGTTGATGCACATATTTCAAATCTCCTTCTTCCTATTTTCGCCGTGTATTATCGCGGAGCTATATTCTTACGAAATCGAGAAGATGAGGAAGATTCTAATGCATAAAATGATACAGGAAACTGGTAATTATTAAGATCACATATTATACTATCACTAACATGGGCTTGGCGTCTTGGGTCCCGTAGGAATTTCGTTAAATCCTCTCTTAGTGTCCTCTACACTTCCTTCTTCTCTTCTTCTTCTCTCAGCTGAAAGACGTCCACTGCTGGACAAAGGTGCTCTACACTTCCTAAGGAACCTTAATTTCAGTTTCCTACGCCCAGTAATTTTGACTGTGCATTGTCTCTTCGGCATCCTTAGTTGTGAGACTTACTAACTTAATACTGCGGCGCAGCGACCCGAAGTAGATCTTGGCCTCCGACACGAGATGACGGCATTTTTTGCGGTCTTGCACCACCTCTCGCCTGTTTTCCGCTCTGAGGCTCTGTAGGTCTTTCAGAACCTCGTCGCTCAAGCGTTGTTCCAGTGTTGTTGTGTAATTTAACGTAAACTAATTTAATTTAGTTTAGAATGAAATTTCTTTAGATCATGTCAGATGCCAGACAATTAGATAATACATATTTATCACACACAAGAAGAACAAGCAAAATGTGTGTGTATTTGATGAAAAACATAATATGGCGCAGCTTAGTAGTAAAATCGACTCGAATGCCATGCGGCAAACGGCTTAAAGCTGTCGTGCCACGATGCCCCCACTTGTTAGGCATTCCATGACGGTTAACTTTTTTTTCAGACGCTACTGAAAAATCAGACATCCAGCTGTTTGTCAACTACACTCACGAACGTAACTTCCGTTTCAAGATCTGGAGGATCATTCCTGTCAATCTGTCTTTGCCGTTGAATCTCGTCAACCTTTGCACTACTTATGTTATTGTCGTCATTAACTTTACGCATTTGTATGGATAAGAGTGTTTAGTATGGATTAGATACTAAGTAGGTGTATTTGTATGTAATTATAATAATATAAACAATTTAGGTGCATATATGAGAGACTATTTCATTTTATTAAAACAATATTTACACTATGTACTTCTTACACTTATACAAATTTTACTTTTTCAGTGTGTTTTTATGGCTAAATCCTAATCCTAACTAATATGAGTTTGTTTGTTTGTTACCTCTTTACGCTTTATCTACTGAACCAATCTTTCTGAAATTTCGCATACACATAGCTGGAAGTACGGAGAAGGACATAGGTTACCTTTCATCCCGGAAAATAGCACTGTTACCGTGGAAATTTCACGCGGGCGAAGCCGCGGGCGAAAGGTAGTTGAATTTAAATGAAATATGATATAACTAGCTTTCGCGCGCGGCTTCGCCCGCGTGAATTTCCCTCAAAACCAGTGTTTTTTCCCGGGATGAAAGGTACCCTATGTCCTTCTCAGTACTTCTAACTATGTGTATGCGGAATTCCAGGAAGATTGGTTCAGTAGATAAAGCGTGAAGAGGTAACAAATAAACAAAAAAACAAACATACTCACTTTCGTATTTATAATATTAGTTAGGATGATAATGTATGTAATAATAATGCCTTTTTAAGAATATAAACTTAAAAAGTCTAAAATTACCTGTTATACCTGTAATTTACAAGCATTAAAAGTTAAATACTTATACCCATTCTACATTTTCTTTTTTTTAATGTTCCTTGTTACATAAATTACTAGTTGCTGCAGCTTTGTCTGAAATTTTTGATAATTAACTAAACCTACTTTTCAAAAAAAATGTATTCCAACAAAAGATTCACTTGACATCTTTTGAAGTGGTTGACGAGTCGGATGCACATCGGTTTAAGGGCTTAAACTTTTGTTCGCTTCATCGAATTATGAATTTGTTTGATGATTGGTTTGTAAGGAAGATCGTTTGTAATTCTGTAGGCTTTTGTAAATATTTATAATTCACAGAATTTGTAATGAAAAGTAAACTAGAAATTCTCTTTTCTTTTATATGATAATGTTTGTCGCACTCACGCTTACTACCAAATGTACGTAAATGTATTTGAAAATTCAAATTTAATTTCGATTAACCTGAATGTGTCTGAGTGAACTGTTTAGGACTACAAAGTCCTTTAGGCGGCCCGTGGACGGCAACAAAATTACGCGTCTTTGACACTTCTTATGTCTTATTATTTCAAATTCTGTGATAATAAAAGGGACAATTTGCGAAACGTAACAAAAGATTTGTAACAAAATTACAGAGTAAAGGAACAATTTTGTTTGAGTTTGTGTTTAATAATAGTACATTGTGATATAAGTGCGGTAAGTTGAAAATTACAGCCGAGGCGATATTGCTAGCCCGAGCCGTAGGCGAGGGCTACAAGAAAGGCAGAGGCTGTAATTTTCAAAGCGCACGTATGTCATACGACGTTTTATAACATATTTGCGAGGAAATATTTAAATACATACATACATATTATCACGCCTTTTTCCCGTGGGGGTAGGCAGATAAATAATTAATTTATATTTAAATAAAACTCGGAAAACGACAATACCAAAGAAAAAGCGCGCGGTATAATTTTACTTGTTCACAAATTAGCGATGCGCGCGCATCAGCGCTTTTTTTTAAGGCAAATGCACAAAAAACAGCCAGTATGTATTACTAATAAAGTAAATTAATATTTTTGTGTTTTGTTACAGATAAATGGTTGTAATTTATTGTCAAAATTAATTTAAAGAATTATTTTTTTATTTATTTCATCTCCTAAAGTTAATTTTATTCATAAAATGTTGATTACTTTTCTGACATAAAAACTCTATGCTAAGATATAAAAAAAGTATCGTTCGTTTTTAGACGGAGCGTGCGTTCTCCGTCTAAAAACGAACGATACTTTTTTAACTTTACAATAACGCACAAGTGCGTAATGAGATGAGATTGAAGCGGTGGTGGCCGAGTGGTAGGGCGCCCGCCTGTGGATGCAAAATCCCAGGTTCGAATCCTGCCCGGGCTACGTGAGTTTGTATACCAATCTGACTCATGTTAGTTTTCATCGACCACCACTTGCTTCCGGTGAAGGAAAACATCGTGAGGAAACCTGCACTCTGGCTGATTATTATCAGCTAGTGTGTGAAATGGAGAAGGCAATGGCAAACCACTTCATTAAAATTGCCAAGAAAGTCGTTGTGTGTGTTTCATTCCATATAATGACCACGACCCTCAGTCATGAGGAAATACGACTAAAGAGAGCGTAATGAGATACAATACAATCAAATACAATATTGAAATTGGTGAAATAAATGACACTTTACGAGCAAATATGTTATAAAGATTTGTAACAAAATTACAGAGTAAAGGAACAATTTTGTTAGAGTTTGTGTTTAATAAAATCTGTTTATTTTAATAGGTATTTTTTGTGGTCATAATTTATTTCAACAATTTTTCATAACGATGTAAGTAATAAAATACTCAAATCAACTTCAAAGTAAGAAAAAAAAAATATTATTTTCATTTATTCGAATAATCATAATTTTCAAGTTATTTTTATACAAAAAAATTTACTTCAATATTTACCAGATTTCAATAAAACACGTGATTGGTGGAAGAAAAAGAAAATTATATTCTGAATTTTCATTCTGTGTGATTTGTCCGTTTATATTTATTTTGTTTATTTAGAAAATAAATGCTCCATAAACACCCACGCATTAATCCCACATCATCATTTAAATCCAAACCGAGTCACACCCGATAAAATATGATGTTGCTTAAACAATCATTAGTCAGTCTTTTGTACGCTAGGGGGCGCGACGGAGCGGATCTTAATGTGCCTCTTACGTGGCTAATGATTCTGCATGTACTGTCATTAAGTCTAAGTAGCACCAGTGATGTGTGTATCCTGTTTCACTTGCATTTATTTGTTACTATCTGCACCCCGGGAATCTGTTCCTGTGGTAATTTCCGGATAAAAATAACTTCGATCTGTTCCAGTTTTACGTTATCTACCTAAATATCGAAAAGTAAACGCGCTTACAAGTCTTGATTTGTATGGATTTAGCAAATAAGGAACATTGCGTGGCGACGCGACATTCAAAACCGTTTGAAAAATGTGACAAGCTACTATGCAGCGCACGGCGGGGCGCGGCGGCGGCGTAGCGATTTATCGGCTACGGCGTAGCATCCACTACGGCGTAGCATCGACTACGGCATAGCAACTTCAATTATAAAGTACTACGTAAAGAAATATGGATATGCTGCATCTGCATGTACCAAAAAAAAATGATTTAAAAAATGTAGCAAAGTTCTTAATCTGCATGCCAAGATTATTTGATTGACTACATTGATTTTCTTTTTTGCACCCGAGTGCGAGCTCGAAATACATTGCTCTCGCTTTTTGACAGGTAGTCTTGTTTCGGAACATAAACTGTCTCTATTGTATTTGATATTTCTGTCAAATATTGAATTCATGAATGTTTATTTATAGAAAATAAATTTTACCAGAATTTTGTTCCGATTTTTTGTATAAAATATTGCAACTTTGAATATTTTAAATTAGGAGTTTCCTTTCAGATTTCTACCCGTTGTATAAACAGTACGAAGAGAAATTCCCAAGTACTCTATATTCAATATGCTCTCAAAAATATTGGGTAGCTATGAGACGTCGACCGTCGCATAAAGGGTTATTGTGATTTTATCGAGGGAATTTTATATTGAATCCCTTACTATGGTTTCTGGAGAGAATAAACATATCATGCTGACATATAAATAGTAAAGGAATTAAATCTTTATTGGGCTAATAGAGCAAACCCATCTTTTATAAAAAAAAAACGTTTTTTTTTAAATTATTTTCTGTCTGTCTAAATGTTTATATGCGAATCACACGAAAACAACCTCATGACGACTATTTTATTTTGGATATATACTAAATTGAAAATACTTTTTATGCTAGTCTGGGATGTAAAGGTAAACAAACAAAAAAAAAAGAAGAAAAATATTGAATGTGTTAGCAGGTTGTAATAGTTAATCGGGGTAAAGGGCTATAAATTGGGGATTCCGCCACTCATTGGCAATGGACTAGAAACTGTTACTGTATCTGAATCCCCACTCTATCAATAAGCCTATTCAGCTAAGCGTGTCCTTCAAGTCTCACGACTCTCAGCTCTGTCTGCCCCGTAAGGGATAAAGTTGTGATTCTGTATTCTTAAAGTACTTTATTAGTTACCTCGATATTCTCTTTACCATTTTGAACTCACTAGAGTTATACAAGAAATAGAATATCTTTATTTCTAGGAAAAAAATACAAAACAAAAATACAAAAAACAACATCTACATCTAACAATACTCTACACGGAAATGTTGTCATGGCGTCGGTCTGTGCTGTGTAGATATACAAGAAAAGGGATCCACTCAGCATTTGCCGTTGAGCTCACAAATTGTGGGCTCGCGATGCTGGTTTTCAGTGGAAGGTCCGTAGTAGCGCTGCAATACTTGGCAAACTCTTCAATATTTCAGTACGGAAACTTCGACATCACCTGCATTAAGTGATTAGTCCCATTTGTGAATAACACAGCTTCTGTTCCGCTCACTTTGATTAATTTGAATAATTTATCGACGAATTTGTTAGTCCCAGACTTGGAGTTGGTAGATGTGAGCTGATTTTAGATGTATTTACTGAAAGGACTTGTATTTAGGTACGAAACTTCATATCATCAAGCACTTTGCACTAAGCACTACAGTATAAAGTTAATCTGATAGGTAAACCGGCTAAGTTTACCTATCAGATTAACTTTGACACTGTGGCATAAGCACTACAGTATAAAGTTAATCTGATAGGTAAACCTAAGTTTACCTATCAGATTAAATTTAATAAGTAGTATCAATAATAAATTTAATAATAAAAGTTGAAGATTTCAAGTCAAAATGTATCTGAAGGAATGAAAAAATATGATAGAAAAAATATTGCTGTTTATCTAATTTGGTAGTGAGGCACTACCCGAAATTAAAATATTTTTATTTAAATGGGCTCAAAAATAGTACTTTTAATTCGTCGTACTATACTAATTTTTTAGTTAGTTGACGTCAGAAACTGCTGCATTTTGTCTAATGTTTGATCATAAGTAGGTAAAGGTACATATTGTTCAGAAGTCGCATATAAATTATAATGATACCTCAAGCGATTCAAGGAAAAGAGGTATGATTTGTCCAGCGAAGAAATTTGTATACAGGTTAAAGTAGCTTTATAAAGGTTTCCTTTTTAGAAGTATGTAGCTGGAAAATCCACATTTTCTAAAAAAAATCCTACTAATTTGGTATACGGGTAGAAAAATACCGGGTATTCCCGGTATTTTTTTTTGGGAATTTCGGGATAAAAAGTGCCCTATGTGTTATTACACATAGGGTACTTTTAATCCCGTAATTCCCACGGGAGCGAAGCCCCGGGAGGCGGCTAGTATAAAATAACAGCAAGTCGGATGAAAATCATAAACGTTATCTATAAACCACCTGATAGCCGAGCTATTTGGCCAGGCTATGATTATTCATAAATCGCTTATGCCCTATAAACTATTTGCAAGTACAGAATAAGTTAATAGTACTACCGTACAGAAGGTTCACTTTAGAATTAAAGCCACATGAAATTGAAACTTATCTCGTGTAACTAGCTCTCATATTTCATTAGCAATGCGCCTTATCAATGATGTCTTACTGCTTTAACTTTTGGTACAAGAAATTTAAACTTATCGTATAGTACGAGCATATATATTCCATTGGAGCCGCTTTGATTAAAACTATTTTATTTATGAAGAGAGTGATGAGTGAGAGGAAGCGAGAGATCTGTAAGGACCGTAGCAAGTGGTAATCGCTAATCTCTGCCTACTCCCACGAAAAAAGGTGTGATAATATGTGTGTGAGTATTTATTATTACCTTCATAGAATTATTAAGTAAGTATGTATATAACAAAATTTATTTCAAGTCAAATTTCTTGATAAAAATACAGAATAGTCGATTACTTACTCGAACTAAATAAAAAATGTACAATAAGTATGGTAATATGGATGACCCTCTGTGGGGTTATCCGATAATTGTACCTAAATTATGGGGAAACGTCCCCTGGCTCTAGAACTATCTGCAGGTGATACTGCGTTATGGTCATCGTAAACTGTTTATCGCCGAAACAGTTGTTACTGGTTTACGTCTGTTATGATTAATGCTATGTGGAGATTATTTCGCATATTAAAATATTTTATTTTGCATGCTTCGTGTATCATTTAGTATTCTGTGGTCTAGTGCCGACCGTTGAGAAAACAATCTCAAAAGAACTGCAGCGAGATAAAACAATAATTTAATTATTGTTATATACTATTTTTAAACCAGTTTTATTCTCAAACACTAAAACAAAATTGTTTCTAGAACATTTGTAAAATGTGAGTTAAATAGCATAACATTGGCTTTTAGGCTACGGTGCTACGATGCGGCGCGTGTCGTAGCAAATAGACGTAGTAGCTACAGCCGGCGGCGTCCCATATTGGCGGCAGAACGCTTTAAATGCGACAATTAATGTTAAATTAAATGCTAAATGTATGGACCATAGACATAGAAAAAAAAATCTTTAATAAAAAATGAGCCTCACAGTAGATATTACCTGTCCTTTTCCAACATAGGCAAAAATCATTTCTGACATCAGCTGCTGTGTCTCTAAGTAAAATTTTGTTAACTCTATGGTTTGGACGTACATCTTTGTAGCCTATGATGGTGGCGTTGTCGCGTGTAATATTACCATTGTCGCATGAAGCACGACGTCGCATCACACCGCATTTGTCGCATTTGAAGTCCATGCAGGACTAAGCCATTGACACACCCCGGACACTCAATACAATGCTCGCAAATCGACTACTACATAGGCAAATGACGTTTGTACACGCGCCCATGTGTGCGTGTACGCGGCAAATCCCAGTGATCTCTACAACGAAGTGCAGGGTGGGGTGCGGTATTTGAAACGGGTGCCGGGCGGTGAGTAGCCGTTCTGTACGTTAGTACTATTAGTTATTCTGTGGCATCGATAAATAATATCTAAGCTTTAAGTAATTGCCTAGCTTACATTGTCAAATTTTACGGCTCGTAAAATGCTTAGCGTCCTCTTGTGTCAAAAAATAGGTCACATTCGAAGTTTGGCAAGCATATACAGTCCAATTACAATCTAAACTTGGGTCGGATTTAAGCAACTTCACTCCGGTCTCTTTGACACATGTACAGTTTGCAAAAAAATAATGTTAGTTAGTAGGTACAATATTAACAATAATAAAATAAAGCTGGTTCCACACGATCCCTCAAACGATCTGTATCCATGGCACGTCGTTAGCGACGGACACCATTAACCGATGCGTGTTGTGTATGACAATTCAATTTGTGCCCCAATAATATCGGGTTACTGTTAGCAGAAAGAAATCCTACGGGCCTGTTTGGTGGTTGTTCATACTAGGAGACATTTTATTAAGTGGACATTTTAGTTATGAGGCAAAATTGTATCATTCATTGTCTAGATGGTTATTTTATGTGAATAATACCTAATCAAATTTCTAATGGAATTTCTGTTTACATAATTTGAAACTCATTTGACATCCTATAATTTTCAAATATAAATTATTGACAAACATACATACATACATAGAATCACGTCTCCATCCCTTACGGGGTAGACAGAGCCAAGAGTCAATAGACTCGAAGGCCACGTTTAGCTGAATAGTGGGCTCTCTGATGGAATGGAGATTTAGGTATAGTGACAGGTTGCTAGCCCATCGCGTATGAGTGGAGGAATCCCCAGTTTAAAGCCCTTTCCCTCGATTGACTTTCACAATCTGTGCGGAAAGAGAAGCAACTGGCACATTCTATGTTTTTTCTTCGTTCCCAGACCAGAACGGAAGCAATGAACAATATTGACAAACTGCTTATTATAAGAAAATAATATTATCGAACATTGCAATTTTACTGCATCGTTAAAGAAGTGTGAAAAAAAGTTCTTAAATATTTTTAAAAAGCTGCGATATTTTTTGTAGCAACTATGTCGTAGCCACTACGGCGTAGGACGCTACACTTGCTACGGCGTAGACTAACTTCTAATCAACATAAAATATTAATATCCGTCAAAAATTTACGAACACAATAAACCACACGTTTTTTGTAGGTTAATTGTGATTTAAATAAATCACTACACAGAAACAAAAACAAGGCGAGTTCCCTATGTCGAGTCGAGCCAACCCGAATGAGCGTTACATAGCCAAGCGTTTCCCTCAGTTTCATTTCATACCAACAAAAAATTGCGCTCAGAGCAGCTAGTGTGGTTATCACTTAAAAATAAGTCATAATTAATGAACTACTAATACACAAATCTAAGCTAAAAGCAAGCTTTTAGATTTCTATACATAGGTACTACAAATTTTAAATAAATATATTTTCACATATTTCGTACGTTATAACATAACCCTCCAAATATGAACACACACAGGACCCCCATAATAACTTCACAAGACGTATCAAACCATAAACGGGGGGCAGTAAATTGTAGTCCACAAAAAGAACTGGCTTTTTCTATCGTCCCAAATCACGCAAAGTGTTTTGTTAGGTCATTGTTTCGATTATAATTTATGAAATGCAAGCAAAATATTTCATAACAATTTTTTATGCTAAACTAGAAAAATATTTAGAGAATTTTGAAGCAGTGTGGCCGAGTAGTAGGGCGCTCGCCTGTGGTTGCAAAGGTCCCGGGTTCGAATCCGGCCTGTGCTACATGAGTTTGTATACCAAACTGACTCATGTACCTAGTTAGTTTTCATCGACCACCACTTGCTTCTGGTGAATGAAAACATCGTGAGAAAACCTGCACTCAGGTTAAAGATTATCAACTATAGTGCGTGAAATGGAGAAGGCAATGGCAAACTACTCCATTAAAATTGCCAAGATAGTCGTTGTGTGTGTTTCATTCCATATAATAACGACGATATGATTCATTCCATATAATAATCCTCAATTATGAGGAATACGACTAAAGAGAGATAAAAATATAATACCATATATTTTTTCTTAGTAAGCGAAAATATGATACGGCAATACATAATTTTATTTCAAGCAAGCTCAGGATCTTCAGAGTCCTATGCGGCTTGTGTCCTTGCGCTTTGGAGACGGTACCTTGAAGTAAATTTCTGTTGTCAATTAATTAAGTATATTATGACGATTTAAAAGTGCTATTTTTAAGCCTATTTAAATAAAATAATTTTCATTTCATTTCAGGCACCGAAATGGTATGGCATTCTATTACTTATAATTCCAATTTCTGTGAAGCAAACCAACTTCAATCAAGTTAGTTTAATGTGAGTTACTCTTCTATCCGACGCAATATCTTTAATTGGTAGTTAATGTATGGGCTTTAGTAGTTTTGGTAGAAGTATCTTGGATGTCGTTAAACTGCCTTTAGTGCTATTAAGGTGGAATACGGCCTTATTTTAATGACCCGTGTAAATCATTGTAAACCTACTTAAATTAAGATGTTATTGTTGATGTTAGAATATTCTGCGTACTCGGCTCTTGTGCAAATTTCTCGATAAAAATAGTATTATACATAGTATTTCATATTGGCCTTTGAGTTTGGTGACTGTTAGCTCTATCAACCCCGTAAGGGATAAAGACGTGATGATGTATCTGTAAAATATCTCAGATATAATGAAAATTGTCTCACTCAAAGTAATATCAATACCAATGACAAGAATTACTCGCAATAAATCACATGATTTCTGAGGTTGTAGTGTGGAGCGGATTAAAAGCTGTTATTAATCACAGTGACACGTCACTGTGATTAATACCTTCGAGTACCAGCCGAGGTCGATATTACATGTACTGCGGATTGTAAGTTAAATTTTACGAAATAAGTACCTATTTTTGTCAAATATGATTAGGATATTTTACAAAAATAGATTCCGAGAAAGAAAACCGGCCAAGTGCGACCCAAACTCGCGCACCAAGGGTTCCGTACACGCAAAGCATTCCATAATATAGCTCTAACTAAAATACCAACTAGTTTAAAAAACAAACTTAACTTTGCAGTTCGATCTCTAAGATTCATACTGAATCCAGTGTAAAAATAAGTTTGTAACACTTTTTTTAGACTTCCAACAACATATTTACAATTTTCAGATTTATTCCTGTATAAGTACGGATAGATCTTTCAAATTTCATAACTTTAGGTCAACTGGAAGTACCCCATAGGTTTTTATATATTTTTCATTACTCATACTGATTGATTATCCGCGATCTGATGATGGATCTGAGATCCACGGTCTTTTGACCGTGGATCCCAGTATTCGATATCAATTTCAACTTGATAACTAAGCGTTCCTGAGAAAAAAAAATTTGACAGACGGACAACAAAATTATCTTATACTTAAATACCCTTTTAACTACTTTGTGCTTAAAGGTTCCGTTTTTGCCTTTTGAGGTACGAAACCCTAAAAAATACTTGTCAAATAGATATACTCTTATAGATCTCATGATTGAAAGTAGAGAAGTTTGTTTCCTTTTTCGTACATAAAAAAAATATTTGTACCTATATAAAAAATATACTCAGTGTCTCAAAAATAATTAGCTACTAATCTTACACAGCTCCACTAATCTCTCGTAAACTTTAGACGTAATTTTAATCGTCATTTCGTCTTTCTAAAGTTAAATTTCCACTGAGTAACATTTATAGCTTACATATTTTAGCAACGGAATGCTTTCAGTTGGTACATATTTTTTCAAGTCACAGTTTGATATAGAACACCATAGAATGCAGCATGATTGGTTTCAAAATCATTGACCGAATCCGAAATACCACGATGAGATTAGTAAAGTCGCTGACGTGCAAGTTACTACCAGTAGTAGTCGTTCCAAAATGCTAGTAGTTTGTAGCTTTGAGACATAATATATTATGATTAAACAACTAGTTATCGACGTGAAAAAGAGCCTTCTTTGAAGGCAAAGTTTCAATAAAAAAAATTGACTTTGACTTTGAATTTGACTACCGCTAAGTTAAAATGGGATTGGGCAGGACACGTCAGGAACAGGAGAGAACAATGGGCCAAAACGTTAAATTCATGGGCTCCACCCAAAGAAAACCGGCTTCCTGGAAGGCCCCGGCGAAGATGGCGGGATGCCTTAGATTAACACTCTGCAGAATGGATTTCAATAGCTCAGAATAGAGATAAATGGAGGGAGGAGAGGGAGGCCTTTGCCCAGCAGTGGGATCTAAATGGCTGAATAATAATAATAATAAACAGTTTGATACAGGAAAATAAATCGAATTTGCTTTAATTTTGTAAAACTACTTTCACTTGGATACATGGGATAATGTAACAAAAATTTTACTTGATTTGCGTATAGTTTCCGACACCATGAAATTATTGTACTGGAATAAATTATAGTAGAGGTGCTGCGATGCTGATTCCTTATTTTTTTAACTTTATAACAATTAGATTTTTTTATTGCTGCCTATTAATGTGCCTGTATCCATCCCTTTCCATTCCATTCCATCTATGTCTATTCCATTCCTTTTAACTAGTATTTTTTCTCTGTATGTATTGTGATTGATTCTTTGCTCAAAGTTGATACTATTAATTTTGAGTAGAGAATCAATCACAATACAACTTGAACCTATCAACTTGATAGGTACATGATTGAAGACCAATGTATGTTCTTCCATTTATTTATAGCTTAGCAGGGACGACCGCGCTATATTTTCACTGGATAACAAACCGTTCCCCTCCCGTCACGCACTCATCACTCCTTAAGATATAAGTCTTGATGAGTTGTTAACTCTTACTTATCTCTAAAACGCTTTTATGCTGATTAAAGGAAGCGTCGGTGGTTTATTGCGAGACATTTGGAGATGTTTTACGTTTATTGCAATATTCGCGTTATATGTGAGTGTTGTTTTGGATTAACTTTGTTGTTGTTAAATAATCATGGTGGTTTAGTCAGCGCTCAACTTGCATTAAATAGGCGTTGGTTCGAATCTTGCTCGGTCCGACATTTTCGAGTTCCTATATCATTTTGACTTGTGTACTTACGGTAATTTTCGTCATCCACTGGTGAAGCGGTGGTGGTCGAGTGGTTAATTCGCAGCCTGTAGCCGAAAGGTCCCCCAGGTTCAAATTCTGCTCATGCTTTCTGAGTTTGTATATCAATCTGACTCGTGTAGGTCTAGACCTCTGCGGCCTTGTGGGAATTATGCCTGAATGTCAGGCCGGAGGTCTCGGGTTCGATCGATCCCCAAAAATTTAAAAATGATTGATGATACTTAGCTAAGTACCATGATTTCAAGTCTTACACGAGAGCTGAAAAATAAATATTACTATAACGGTTACGGTTATAGAATAATGTTTTTAATTCTACACTGCAGTAACACAACCCTATATACTGTGTAACTTAAACTACGCTTTACAATTACAATAAACCAGTTTATAAATACTAAACCGAACATCAAACTCGCTCATTAGCAGTTCGTCTTAACGCGCAAATCCGCGTTATTTAACGCGCACGTAAACGTTATCAAACGACGCACGCGGCGTTAAGATAGGGGAAGTGTTATGTTTGTTACTAAACTTCTGTTTATTGGCTGTTTTAAAACATTGTCAGGAGTTTGTAGTAGTTAACTTTGTGTAACTTTTTTTATTTCTTTCAATGTAGTTAAGGATTTTCCTAGAAGCTGCAACATAGAGTTCTTTGAAAAGGAGGTGAAAATATTTATTCAGAGTCGGCAACGAGCGATATTGTTTTCATAAAACACAATGTTAACGGAATGGAATGTTCTGCAAAACCAAGATACAGTAGGAACTGCTAAGCATGGAATCATAGGGCAACACGGTTCTGTTTAGCGTGCGGAAGTCCTTGTTGCTGCATGGAATGAGGGATTTTCCGAGACCCAAATAAAAAAAAAATAGTTCTAGTTGAATTCATAGGTGGCGCTTAGTAAAAGGCGAGGCCATTCAAAAAGCAAAAAGGCACGGTATTGGCATTAAAAAAAAATAAAACTTAATAAAAAAACATCTAAAAAGTATCAATATTGTGATTTGTGCCACTATCAAACTGTTATGTAATTTTTTTTCTGCCTCTTGCTGTCAATAAAATGTGCACAATATAGGTACACAGCCATTATTACGACTCGGCTTTCAATAAAACGCCATCTGTTGAGACTTTTTTATACTGATTTTTTTTTCTTTATTTTTGCTGTCAGAAAAATCGCTCAATAAATCATGAAATACTTATTACTTCCGTGCTCATAAGTAATATGACAAACAAAGAGAGAAAAAAATCACTACAACGAACACAGAAATATTATTTTTTGTATTAATAAATCTGTGATGACGAAGTTCTTATTTTTTCCATGGTATTATGAGAGACAGATTTTTATAAATTTCAAAACTTATAATATCACTCCCTGCCTGCGTCTGTGTTCCCGAGCACGTTCAATCTGACTCTTCAAAACCAGAGTGAATAGGCTGCTTCTGGGTAAGCTCGCTACACCGTAGACCTCATCTCTGTCCTCGGGTAAGATTGTGGTCTAGAGCAAACACATCAATCAATCAATCTAAAATTTATTTGCATGAATAAAAGTATACATTTGGTAATGTATACTTGTATTCTTTAATAATAAAAAATAATCAGTTAGATAAACCGCTGGTATTTGTTGTATTTTAAAATGTAGAAATAGATTTGAATTTATTTACAGTCACATTAATTTTTTTTATTATGCTGTGGCTGTACGATAAATTTCTTTGAACAAGCCGAATTATGACATAACGATTTTTTTCTCTCTGACAGTGACATAAAGTGACAGATACAAACAGATTTTGTCGGCAACTGAATTTATTTTGAAGTATTAAATTTAATAATAATTTAAAACGATTCGTCCGCCATTCAAGAGTTTATTAAAAAAAATGCGTAATTGGAAACTAGAATTCAGCAAAATGGCCATCTATGTGTCGATACCTATGCTAATCTTTTATTCATCCGGCCACTCCGAATTGTTTGAAGAGTGGGTGATGTCTGCTAAGCGAGAAATTGTGCCCCCGGAGAACATCGAGGATGTCGTGGCTATCGGGGAAGTGATAAAGGACGTGAGAAAAAAGAAAGATAAGGAAATGGATATCGGGAAAGTAAAGAAGAACTTGACAGAAAAGAAGGAAAGACGCATGGAACTTAAAATTTTGAAGAGTGAAAATTGAACATTAATTTAGCTTGTACACCCTTAGATTTGAAATTTATGTAAATTTTACTGTAGGTAAGTAAAAGCTTTTCGGTTATGCTTCTAGTATTTTATTTAAAAACTAACGCCCCCAGGCTTCGCTCGGGAGGTACAGTCAAGAGTCAAAAGTGCAGTTAGAATCTACAAGGCATTATGATCACTAAGGCGATAAGGTCTTCGAGGTATGACTGCACTTATGACGCTTGACTGTACATACATAAATTGTAGCCTATGTCACTCAGGTATAATGTAGCTTTCTATTGGTGAAAGAATTTTTGAAATCGGTTCAGTAGTTCCTAAGATTACCACCTACAAACAAACTTACAAACACTTCATCTTTATTATATTAGTTTGAAGTGTGATTTCCATTTATAATTTCATCAGCAACTGCTTCTCTAATTACGCAGATTGTGAAAGTTATTCAAGAAAATCGGTTTTAAACTAGGGATTATTGTCATAGGCGATGGGATAGCAAGTTGCAGATGTAGTGACAAGTTGCTTTTAGCTAAGATCAACATCGTGAGGAAACCTGTACATTGGCTGACTGTTTAGTTTACTAGTGCGTGTACGGCTACTGCCACTAGATGGCGGTAGTCGTAAAAGTCATGTCAGATGCCTTTAGGCGACTTGTATAAAATCTGATACCAGTGTTAATAATAACACACTTAATAAGAAAGAAGAAGACTATATCTGAATCCCCATTCCACCCAAAAGCCTTATAAGAAGAATTTTACAATAAAGATTACAAAGCTAAGTAAAAGTTTTATTCATTCATCCAATTAACTAAAAAAACATAGATTCAGAAGGACAAGTCGAGCGCGCGTGTAAAAAATATTGAAATAAAAATATTATTGTAGAAGAAGACAAAAGCCAAATAAAATACTTGCCATAATTCAAAAAGAAAAATAAATTAGTTCCATTTTTTATCTTCAAAAGCCGGAAATCCAGCAATTAACGCGATGTAAAGCGAACACATTGAAATGAAAAATAACGCGCTTCAAATTCAAAGGGCGACAACGCTTTGTGCTGGTCACGCGTCGACGCGTCCATTTGATGTTCCAAATTCAAAATTAATAATTCCGTTGTCAAATGAGCGAGTAATCAAAGCGACACTTCTGATGTAACAATTTGATTTTGGAATTATTCTGTTTTAATTTATTAATAAATTACCTACATTTCTATTTTTGTAATGTACAGTCGGGGACAGATAAAACTGACCCCCTTACCTCACTGAATCCCATCTGAGGGGTCAAGTTTATGCCTCCGACTGTACTTGTTCTACCTAAATCACTAAAAGATGGTCAGCAACAAGTACTTCCGCATGCAGATCTGGTCCGTGTTGCTCAAAGTTAGATTTACAGATATAGGAGGCCTCTGCGGAGATCTATAAATTGATTTATGGTTAGGTTATTATGAACACGTACAAAAAGACTCTATCTTTATCTTTGATTTATTGATGAAATTAATTTCAAAAGACAGTACCTATACCATTTTTTTCTATTTGTCTGTCCCTACTTCCATTCTTTAACCATAAAAAACACTTTTATTGATGCAAAAATAGGTATACTCATCGAATTAAACAGGATATCTCTATTATTTGAATTCATCTAGAATATATTTGTACAAAAAGACTTCGAATCCACGCGCAACCACTAGTAATGAAACGAGAATTTTCCGGACACCAATAAAACAAATCAACTTCTTTTTACAAATTGGACTATCCACTATCGCTTACAATTTACCAAAAAAAAGGGAAAATCCGAGGGAACGAAGCCAATAATATTTTTCAAAAATACAGGATTAAGTTACATCAAAGCTACGTCCAATATGTTTTGGATTTCACTCAATAGAAAATCAAATTGGTCTCCCCTCCTCTCCCCCTGGGTATCGTTTTAAAGGTCTTCATGTCCGGTTTTTTAAAGTATCGCGTTTCATGTGTGTTTTGGAGATTTTTATTCTGTGAATACGAACATAGACTTGTAAGAACTGGATTAGTTTTGATTTATTTTAAAAAGATTTTTTCTTCAAATTTTTTTTATTGTATTTGTAAGCAAATGATTTTAATTTAAATATGCTTAAAAATAGCACTTTTAAATCGTCATAATACTTATTTTTTAATTAGTTGACATCAAAAAAAATTGTGGTTACTACCACCTCCAAAGCGCAAGTTGAAAAAAGACAAACTATTGCTTCTAGCTTCGCTCGTATGAATTTTAAAGCACTAAAGCCAAGTCCTTAATTACCTTATCTATTAAAAAATAAAGATATAGGATATTACAAAAATAATTAACTTGTAAATCCAATCGACAGTTTTTAATTTTATTCCATTCAGTAAGACAGACGGATGCGGCAATGTATGACAAATTTAGTCTGAAACAACCTAAGTATTGCAATGCTCCAAAAACTGTTAATTTAAAGCATAATATTACCATACTCATTATGCACAAATGTAGATAATTATAATTTACAATAATTTTAAAGGTTATTCGATCGGAGTTGTCATAGTTTAAAAGAGTATATTGTATTTACATTAAAATTTAACGTATCTAGTTCATTTCATTAGAAGTCTATGTATTCAAGCATGTTTTTATTTGTATTATTTTATTTTCTGGACAGTAATAAGCGAAACCCTATACGGATGGGGAATTTTGAGTGTTTTTAGTATTTTGTAAACAGACTGCGTGGTCGACGGAAATCAAATTGAATATCTTAGGTTTCTTTGAAGATTCTCCAGCTAGGAAATGATGAATCGTCTTATTTGTAAGTAAACATATGTATTTGTTCGTTTTGTGAATATTTATCCCTTTATAATAGCGAATTTAAAATTAAATGTACATACAGTCGAAGACGCTGCTGGCGTGCTCTTGCTCTGCGATACCCCTGGTGTTGTGGTTGTCCATGGGCAGCAAAGATTACTTACCATCAGATGACCCGCTTGCTCGTTTGCCGCACTATGTAATTATATAAAAAACAACTTTTAATCTATATTGGACGAAAATTTTGTCCAACTATAAATATAGCAGCAGTTGGCCCATAGCAGCAGTTGGCCCATAGTCCAATAGGTTGGACAGAGATGTTGGATCACTGCCCCGCTTTGAACCGTTTATACCATAGACATAGGAAAAAAAAACATTCTTAAAATAAAAATTAAAAAAATTTTTGCTAGCTCTATGGTTTATACTAACAAAAATATTCGTATGTCAAAGTAACTAGATTAATTTGAAATGCTGGTACTTAGGTTTAAAGAACTTTATTCTCATAAGAACTTAAAATGAGATAACAAGATTTAGTATTACATAAAGTAATTACAAATATAAATTGAATATCAAATACTGGTCGCGATCGCGAAATACAACTTCAGTTTATTTTTAAACTAGTTGTCGCCCGCGGCTTCGCCCGCGTGAGTTTGGCTTAGATGAAATTTTTTTTGTGTTCCAAACTGTTTCAGATGTTTTGGATTTTCGATTTTTATACATCTACAGAAAATGTTCATCAGATTAATCAAGTTTTGCTAAGGCGCCATTTCCATATATGTTATAGTGTAGTTAGTCTCTTGGAGCTTTTCATCAGATGTTCCATATCTTCAATTTTTATACGTTAGCAGAAAATGCTCATCAGGTTGAACGATTTTTGCTAAGGCGCCATTTCCATATATGTTATAGTGTACCTGGTCTCTTGCAGTTCTTCATCAGATGTTCCAGATCTT
This sequence comes from Ephestia elutella, assembly GCA_018467065.1. Lineage (NCBI taxonomy): Eukaryota > Metazoa > Arthropoda > Insecta > Lepidoptera > Pyralidae > Ephestia > Ephestia elutella. The sequence goes on from CM031570.1 coordinate 16,145,433, forward strand.
CAATTTTTATACGTCAGCAGAAAATGCTCATCAGGTTGAACGACTTTTGTTAAGGCACCATTTCCATATTTCTTATGGTTTAGCTGTTCTGTAATGGTTCTTCATCAGGTGTTCCAGTTTTCAAAATCAATAATAGCCTATATGTTGCCCAGGTTTAATAGCTATACAACAAAAAAAGTTTCATTGAAATCCGTCCAGTAGTTTTTGCGTGAAACGCGTACATACATACAGACAGACAGACAGACAGACAGACAAGAAATTCCAAAAAAATTTTTTTGCTTTCTATTGTTTTTTTAAGTGTCCCTCTATCCATTTTAGTCAAAAATACTAAATGTACAGACAAAATATTTTTACTGTTTTATTATATGTATAGATGTACTGAGACTCTTACAAGTTCTAAGCTCATTTGGCAAGTTATACAGCTGTGCTCCCTCAAATAGTATATTATTTTTTCTGTAGTTAGTCCTTGGTATAGGTATGTTAAGTTTATTTTTAATTCGAAGATTATGTTTATTTTTACTTATATTAAACTGTAAATTAGATTTTGTGGTATTAGATATATTTTTTTAATCAAAATGCATGTATTGTATCGGTATAATTGTGTCAGATTAAATAGTTTAGTTTTTTCATATAGTTGTTTTGTTGGTGTACGATAGCTATATTGAAACAGCGCTTTAAAAATTTTATTCTGACATCTTTGTAATGCGTTTAAGTTAGATGGCGCAGCAGAACCCCATATCTTAATCAAGTATTCGAGATGCGACTTAACTATGCAGTAATATATGACTGGTTAAACTTTTTTTGGTATACAATGCCCCATCTTTCTAATTGCACCCAGAAATGATGTTAATTTGTTTTTGACATGCTCGATGTGTGGATTCCAGGTCAGCCTATCGTCGATAAGTAGTCCTAAGTATTTTTCTTGGTAAGATCTTTTAATATCTGTACCATTTATATTGAGTGGTTCAAATTCGGGAATTTGTTTATTTTTAGCTGATAAAATCATGTAGGACGTTTTAGAAGTATTTATTGTGTACTTTGCTTATTTATCACGAATCCTAACTTCCTAACTAATATTATAAATGCGAAAATGAGTTTATTTATTTATTTGTTTGTTTGTTACCTCTTCACGCTTTATCTACTGAACCAATATTTCTCAAATTTCGCATACACATACTTAGAAGTACTAAAAAGGAAATAGGGCACCTTTCTTCCCGAAAAAAACACTATTCCCGGGGGAAATTCACGGGCAAAGCCGCGGGCAAAAGCTAGTATTATAATAAGGCTTAAAATTTTTTTGAATACGTTAATCCCAAAACATTACCGGTCCCAAACGTACAACGAACTAAATCCCTCTAAGCGAGCAACATATCTCAAATATATTCAAATCTCCCATTATCCAGGACCCTTTGTCTTCAGGTGATACAAGACAACCCTTTGCATCCGATGCAATTCAATCTCACCCTGAGTCACAATAGACCGTATTTTGAACTGAAACTGCTAAAACAAACACCAAACACGAATTTACACACCGAAAACTCTAATCAACCCCTCTAAAGCTTAACTCACAGGGTTGAAAATTGAATAGAGTTTTAAGTAATGAATAGTAAGAGTAAGTTTGTTAAAGGACAATTAACAAATACGAGTGGAAGCAAATGGATTGGATTGGCTGGGAATGGTTGTTCTTATGGGTCTGGCTTGAATGGCCTCGGTAAAATGTTCTGACGTATTGAGAATTAAATTTTAGATGAATCGTAAATTTGTACACCACCGATAGATTTTAGATGAATCGTAAGTAATTTGTACACCACCGTTAGAAGTAAATATAGAACGCAATATATCAATTTTATAATAGAAAAAAATTCTTAAATAGGTTACCACCATTTCCGATTCGCAAGGGTAGAAAATACTTAGACCGAAAACATCACTGCAGCATTTTCTTCGAAATTGACTTTGTATCTTATCAACTTGTGTCTATCTCGGTAGCCCTAAATATTGTTCATCTGGTGGACCCTATTCCTGTTTAATCAATTACTTAAAATTAATATTTTATATGAAAAAAGAAAGTGGGACACATCACCAGGCTAAAAAAAATAAAAAATGAAAGTTTCGGAAATCTCAGAGGTCGTAAACTTTACTGTGAGAAGCATGACATTTTGAAAACCGAGCGAGCGAAGCGAGCGAGGGCATAATTCAAGCTGGGGCGAAAACACATTGTTTGTATGTATTTTTGTTCCGCGATAACTCTCGAACCGTTGAAATAATTTCACGTGTAGCAACTATCCATAGAATTTTTAAGGTCGTTGCGCAACAAAATCGGTTCAGCCGTTTTTGAGATATACCTACGAATATTTTTAAAATAATAATTGCGAGGTCTGAGTTCGCGGCGAACCACTAGTATTTCTAAAGTAGCATATATCTAATCATAGTATAACGTAATCACATCTTACTAAAAAAAATAGAAACAATATCCAAAACTAAATAAGAACGCAATGAAAAGAAAGTTGACGCGATAAGAGCCATAATACGTATAATGAAACTATCGGTTCAGTCCGGAAAATACCGGATATTACTGGAGAGAACTGGAATTTTCCAGATAAAAGAAGTGGGAAGCGCACTTCGGACCGTTATTGTCTTTGGGATAACTTCTATTTGGGTGGCTGTGGAAGGAGATAATAATAGTATATCTACATTTGGATGTGGTACTTTTGCGCGCAATATAGGGTTTAATTAATGGCCAACTATTTGAACACCACATTTTCTATTGAATAGGTACACTGTGGCTAAATTGATTCGATAAGTAGAAATTAGAGTACACTATCAATCACCACATTGGATCGAATACTTATTGAAAGCATTCGCCGTTAATAAGCGTTGCTACAGACGATTTAGACAATAGAAACAATGCACAAACCACTTACCATGTAGGCAGGCTTCGAGCACGATTCCTCACGAATAGTTCTTCCTTTAGACACCTAGCCGGCCAGCCACACACGATTATAAAGTTCCAAAAACACTGTTGAGCACTTGAAGTTTTATTAAGAATAATTGAGTAAAATGTAATGTTTGGTGCGCGCGCGCCTTCGCTTTCACGTACAGACACGGAGAGGTTTTTACTGGTTCTGCCACCAGCCTTCTGCTACCAGCCTATGGCGTTGATCTCTCAGACACCGGTAGGATCTGCGCATGCGCCAGCGGAAGTCCGGGCGCCCCATTGGCTAAATAGAACTGCAGCACAGCGAATTGTGATGATTGATAAGTACATCGGTAAGGCGCGCGAAATTCAAATTGAAAGGTAAACAAGATTTGCGTTGAAAACGGAACATTCCGCCCACCAAAATACCAATAGGATTTTCCCAGAGTAAGAATAAGAAACGGTAATTAACGATAAATATGTTTAAGTTATTATTCTAAACTTAAAAGCTAACAAATGATAAGTTGAAACGATTATACGGAGGGTAGAGGACATAGTTTGACCAAAGGTCTCTTAAGCGAGTGATCCCTGGCTGTTCTAACGGTTGCGACTCGAACTACCCCATCAGGGCCAGGATGCAAGGAAACAACTCGTCCTAATGCCCATTGAAGAGGAGGCCGATTGTCCTCTTTTATAAGTACGATTGAGTTTACAATTAACGGTGTTGAGTCCGTGGTCCATTTTGCTCGCTGAGTTAACCCATGTAAATATTCATTTTTCCAGCGTTTCCAAAATTGTTGTTGAAAAGATTGGATAAGTTGCCATCGAGTTAGTCGATTGATTTTTACGTCCTTGTAGTCGGAGTCAGGAACTGCTGTAAGAGGTTCCAGCGTTAAAAAATGACCGGGCGTAAGAACGTTCAAATCGTTGGGATCCGAGCTCAATGGACACAAAGGCCGCGAATTTAAAATTGATTCGATCTGAGCGAAGAGTGTGGTAAGCTCTTCAAACGTTAAGACCTGATCGCCAACAATACGGTACAAATGACTCTTTGCGGCTTTGATTTGGATTTCCCACACCCCTCCAAAGTGGGGAGCAGAAGGTACGTTACGTTTAAAATCTATTTTTTCCGCATGAGAGGCTTGTTCGATACCTGACGCTAGTTGTGAACTTGCACCAACGAAATTCGTACCGCAGTCAGAGTGAATAACATTGCAGCGGCCGCGACGAGAAACGAAGCGACGCAATGCCGCGATGAAGCCGTCAGTCGATAAAGTAGAAACCACCTCAAGGTGCACTGCTTTTGTGCTCAAGCATACGAATAAACACAAGTACGCTTTATCGATTTTAGCACCACGATGAAGCCCGAGCTTAATTCGAAAAGGCCCTCCTAGATCGACACCTACGACAGAGAAGGGTTTTGCCTGATTGACACGAAAGGCCGGAAGGTCGCTCATAAAGGGTTGCAAAGGTTTCGGTTTAAGACGGTAGCATCTTATGCATCTTGAAAGATGATGACGTACAGCATGCTTTGCCGCAAGTATCCAAAACTGTTGTAAAATCAGATAGTTGGTTGTGTTCAGACCGGGATGAAAATTGTTTCGATGAATAGATTCGATTACAGCTGATGTAAGAACACTCTTTTTGGGCAATAATGCGGGATACTTATGTTCGAAGTCAAGATCGGAGCGCGATAGGCGCCCGCCTACTCTGAGTATACCCTGCTCGTCCAAAAACGGGTTTAGTTTACGAAAACTGCGAGGTAACTGTATCTTTGATTGTAATTTGGATATGACATCCAAAAAACAACGATGTTGGAAATGTTTGACGATAATTAGTAACGCACGATGACGCTCAGCGTCCGTTACGAAAAGATTATCTGATCGCGGAACAGTGTTACGCATGTTATTACAAAACCTGCGAACGTAAGCGATAATGCGACAGATTTTATCTAAAGAAGAATATTTTTCGAATAGCCGATCAATTATAGACGTGTGATTAACGCTTTCGATTTGATCCGAAACGAGAACCGTGGTGCGACGCTGCTCAGAGAGCACCGCATTGTCATCGTTTGAACGATTTTTCGATGTATCGATTGGCCACTCAGACTGTGGTTGAGACAACCATTCTGGGCCCGCCCACCATAGGGCATTGTTTAGCAAATCGTGAGGCAATTGCCCACGCGAACAAACATCTGCAGGATTTGTGACAGATGGTACGTGCCTCCAGCACTCGGTCGGTACGATATCTTGAATGTGACTTACGCGGTTTGCAACGAATGTCACCCAGCGAGAAGAAGGAGCTCGCAACCAGGATAAGGTAACGGTGGAATCACACCACAGATAAGTGTCATGGACAGGAATCCGCAGCGTGTCCTTGACAAATTTGATAAGGTCTGTAAGCAAAACTGCACCACACAGCTCTAAGCGAGGTAACGATTGACGTTTTAAAGGAGCTACACGAGCCTTTGCACATACGAGAAAGACGCGAACGGAGCCGTCAGACTCGATAACACGCAGGTATATAACGGCGCCATATGCTGCTTCGGAGCTGTCACAAAATCCATGCAGTTGATATGATTGAGCGCTATCGGTAGCGTATTTACGTGGAATTTTAAGATTCCTAACTTGAGGAAGCTGTTCAGAGAACTTTTCCCATTGAGAGATAATTTCCGGTGGGGGCTTATCATCCCATGAAAGACCTAGAATCCAAAGCTTTTGAATAAGACATTTGGCATGAATTGTCAAAGGAGATAGAAAACCCAGAGGATCGAAAATTCTGGCAACCTCACTCAAAATCGTTCGCTTGGTGCACGGTTGATTAGATGGATTAACGGTAAAGACGAACGAATCCGAAGCAGGCTCCCACTTAAGGCCCAGAACCTTGATAGTTGTGTCTTCAGTTTCGGTAAAAGTGATTGCTTCTGAAAGACACGCCTCCGCGGGAAGATCGCTAAGTAGCTCGGGTCGGTTACTCACCCATTTTCGGAGCTCAAACGAGCCAAGACCGAAAAGAGCGATGAGTTGAGTTTTGATTTCTCTGGCGTCCTTCAGCGATGAGCTTCCGGATATGACGTCATCAACGTATATGTCGGAAGTTAAAACGGTTTTGGCCTTTGGGTACTTGTGACCCTCATCGTTGGCCAGTTGCTGAATAGAGCGGCACGCCAGGAATGGAGCGGAAGACACTCCGTACGTTACGGTATTTAATACGTACTCTTGAAGAGGCTCATCTGGGTGAGCTCGCCAGAGAATACGTTGATAATCACGATGTTGAGGAGCTAGGTTGATTTGACGGTACATTTGGCGCACGTCTGCCATGAAGACAATTGCGTGCTCACGGAAATGAAGAAGGATCTCTACGATATTTGATTGTAGCTTCGGTCCCGTCAGCAGCGAGTCGTTTAGCGATTTGGAAGTTGCATCTTTAGCCGAGGCGTCGAATACAACGCGAAGCTTCGTTGTAGCGCTGTCGGGACGTAGCACACAATGGTGCGGTATATAATACTTGCCTTGACCCATTTGCTTGGCAGGTACCAGAGTCATGTGACCACTGTCGATATAGTCAGTCATGAACTCCACGTATTGTTGGTTTAAATTGTGATCGCGATACAGACGCCTTTCAATGGCATGAAAGCGTCGTAAGGCTATCTCTCGAGAACCTTCAAAGACTGGCTCCTCGTCGTCCTTGAAGGGGAGACAAACTACATATCTACCTGTCTCGTCACGGTAGTGATTACTGAGAAAACTATTTTCACAGCGTTGCTCTTCTGGGGTCAATCGGGAAGATTGTGGAACGTTATCGATTTCCCAGAAACGTTGAACAATTTTGTTTAAACTATCGTCTACGGTAGAAGGGGCTACTCCTAGTAGACTGGACGATGCGAGTCTGGACTTCCCAAGAAGAAGCCAGCCGAAGACTGAGTTGAAAGCTCGCGGTTGAGAGGCGTTACCCTTCAGACGTTGTTCGAGAAGTGACTCAGCAAAGACGTCGGCACCTAACAAGACGTCGATTGGACCAGGGATGTCAAAACCAGGATCAGCTAGCGGTAGTGTTTTGACCTCCTCCCATCCTTTCGTATTTAGCCTTGCTATCGGTTGATCTCCGCAAATGCTCGGTATGACGAGCATTCCCAGACGAAACTTTACGTTACAGTTGGTGCCAATGTCGCATGTAACAAAGCCACTGACTGAGGCAGGGCTGCCCCCTAACCCATAAACGTTGATATTACCAGTTATAGGTTTTAGATTTAATCGTTGAGCGGCGTGAGCCGTGAGAAAATTGTTTTGACTGCCGGTGTCAAATAACGCGCGAAATGTATGAAATTCACCAGAAGCATCACGAATCTGGACTAGAGCTGTTGCCAGTAACACGGTTGTGGTTACGGTTGGATCAGACTGAGTCAACGAATCCTTAGCCACTAAGGTCGCCGAGCTTGCCGCCGACTCCTTATGTAGCAAAGTGTGGTGTTTACGTCTACATTGTCGACATGAAAACATTGATGTGCACTCTCGCACTGAATGGGATGCGTTAAGACAATTGTAGCACCATTTCTTTTCAGTGGCCACAGCCATGCGCTCATCTATTGATTTTGCCAAAAAATCATTACAGGCCGAGATGTGATGTTCATTGCGACAGTAGGCACATTTACGAATCGGAGTGCTCGAATTGTGAGCAGGTTTCGCTTGTTGTTTATCACCAACATTTTTATGAGTAGTGACGGTGGGAGCGACAAGCGAATGCGTGACGTTATGTCGCTTGAACTTCTGTGAAGTTCCCGGTGTGTCCTTTGAAACGTTAGCGGTTTTATTGGTAACATTCGAAAAGTGCGTGTCGCGAATTAATGCTTCACCTTTAGAGTGTAAGAATGCCCTTAAATGGTTATACTGTGGAAGCTCAATATCGGTATGTTTTTCCTCAAACTCGCGTCTTAATTTGGTATCGAGTTTGGCCAGAACATTATAACAAAGAACAAAATCCCATTTATCGGTAGGTAATTTTAAAGTTTTTAAAATTGTTAAGTTCTCATCGATCGTGTCTAAGGCGCGTCGAAAATCTTGAGCGTTCGAAGTCTTTAAACTAACGTCCAAGATATCACGCCAGCACGTAAACGCTAATTCGCGTTTATCTTCATAACGGGACTTGAGAGCCTCGTACGCACTTAAATAATGTTCACTTGCAACAGGAAAAGTTCTAATGAACGATAAAGCATCACCACTTAAAACTGACACGAGATAGTGAAATTTCTCAATATTACATAAGGAGGTAGAATCATGTATCAACGCGTTATAAGTTGCAATGAACTCAGGCCATTCCTTGATAGCACCGGAAAAAGTTGGCAACGAAATTTTTGGTAACCGCATATTTCCACTGTGCGAACCGGTCAATGAATTATGTTTCGAAGTGTCAGCTTGTTGAGATGAACGTTGTTCAAATTTTCGTTGAATTGCCAACACTTGAAAATACAATTCGTCAAATCGATCCTGAAGTTCATCGTCCTCCTCATCGGCATCATCCTTAAGAAGGTCCAAAATAATAAAATGGGAGTCATGAAAACTATCAGCAATCGTTTTTATTTCATGACAATATGAAAGAAATAACCCTACTTGTGATTCATCGGTATTGGCTAAGGTACCTACTTCCAAAGCCTTCGTTAAGCGATTATATGCTATAGTTCGTTTACGTCGCAAACTGGGCAAATTATTAATAGTGTACGTATTTTCGATACCCTTTTTAATAGTAGGTTTAGATTTACGCCTTGATAGTAAAGACATAATTAATATCAAAACAATAAAACCTGATAGCAACAAATATTCGGATTCGATAAAAAGTTTAGTTGCGAACGTCTTCAGCGAGACCGCGTTCACAAGAATCGACGAGAATCACTGGGGCGGTATTACACGACAACAGGTAATATTGTCACCTCGGTCACCTGAGTTTTAAATTGAAATAAATTAAATTGATAAGGATGAATTAAATGAGCGTTAGGAACACTAAAAACGGTTTGCGATATTCGTTAATGTACGGTAAATAAAAAATAAAAATCAGTTTTTTTGTAAAAACAAAAAACTATGATTTTTAACCTAAAACGGTAATAATGAAAATGTGAACGCACCAAAATTCGTTGAAAATATGATACGATAAACGATACAACGTCACGATAAAAAATATTTCGTAATTTGAAACGAAATAAATTTTCGATAAATAAATATCAAGAGGAAACGTTGAACGGTTGGAAAAAAGTAGTCGAGTTATAACGAACTATCAACATAAAATTATGAGAAGGTGGATTTGCAATATTGTATTATTGCGAACGGTAAAACGGTAGATAATTTTATGCTAATAAGTATAAAACGACAAAAGAATTTATTTTCAACAAATATTCTAGAAACTGATGGAAGCCATCTTAAATCGATAAACGGTAGGTAAGGTACTCAACAAAACAAAATGGAACAAAGACTTGTTTTCCGATTAGTAATTGAAACAAAATGTTATGTTTATTCGTTTTAGCTGTACTAGTAAGTATAATAAGCGTGGAATACGGTAAATGAAGTAGCAATTACTAAATCGAATTGGTATTTGGCGGCAGACTGAAGGTAGGTATCCAAAGTTCCCGGGTTTCGGCACCAAAAAATGTGGCTAAATTGATTCGATAAGTAGAAATTAGAGTACACTATCAATCACCACATTGGATCGAATACTTATTGAAAGCATTCGCCGTTAATAAGCGTTGCTACAGACGATTTAGACAATAGAAACAATGCACAAACCACTTACCATGTAGGCAGGCTTCGAGCACGATTCCTCACGAATAGTTCTTCCTTTAGACACCTAGCCGGCCAGCCACACACGATTATAAAGTTCCAAAAACACTGTTGAGCACTTGAAGTTTTATTAAGAATAATTGAGTAAAATGTAATGTTTGGTGCGCGCGCGCCTTCGCTTTCACGTACAGACACGGAGAGGTTTTTACTGGTTCTGCCACCAGCCTTCTGCTACCAGCCTATGGCGTTGATCTCTCAGACACCGGTAGGATCTGCGCATGCGCCAGCGGAAGTCCGGGCGCCCCATTGGCTAAATAGAACTGCAGCACAGCGAATTGTGATGATTGATAAGTACATCGGTAAGGCGCGCGAAATTCAAATTGAAAGGTAAACAAGATTTGCGTTGAAAACGGAACATACACGGATTTACATAAAACTGCGCTGAACGGAATGTCAAAGTCTGTCACTTTGATCACATATCAATATTCAAATATTGTGAGCTAATCTACCTACCTCGGTTTCATTAATGTTGACATATTACTGCTATGATATTGGTAACTCTGTTATGATATTATTGGTTTTAGGCCAGGAGGATAAAACCGTGTTAGATGACGCATGCCTCAATGCGTTTCAATAGAAATTGGATGCGGTAAAGATTTTCGATGTGCAGTATTGAATTGCGATAACTCAAATGGAAGAGAAAGGTTGTTTAAGGACGCGGGATCAAAAAGGAAGGAAAGGAAAAAAAAAAGACTATATTTCTTAGAAAATTGAAACTTATACTGAAAGACAAAAGCTATTATTCATTGGACGAGTTTTTTAACGATAAAGATATTGACATTCCCAAATAAATCGAAATCGGACATTTCATATACAGGATGTTTTTTAAATCATTGGCATCCTTTCTACTGGTGAAAGTACTCATGAACATGAGCAACTTTTTGTATGGGACCGACTCAATCCGATGGAAAAAGAAATCAGCTATTCCATACATTTCGGGTGAGTAGGTATTGGAAAATAGTATGGAACAGCAGATTTTTTTTTCCATCGGATTGAGTCGGTCCCATACAAAAAGTTGCTCATGTTCATGAGTACTTTCACCAGTAGAAAGGATGCCAATGATTTAAAAAACACCCTGTATATTTAATGGAATCGAGGACTACCTAATTTTTGACTATTAAAATTATACTATTTTAAATTATCTATTAGGACTACATTATAAACTGTAATAATTAAAATAGAAACCTAATCACAATTTCTTATTATAAATCCGCCTGCCGTTCCATCCTTCTACATTTGCTAATACCCGACAGGGTTCATATTGTACCTACCTAAAACCAGTTACTTTATTAGTAGTTATACGATATGAAACGCAATAAATGATATGATATGATATGATATCATGCCATTCTATTTTATTGAAAAATACCAAAATTGGGAGTTTGTTTTTGGTTGTTTATTAAGAGTGTATCACGTCCGCGCGCCCGACCGAGTTTAGGTATTTGACAGACCTCAGCTGGCTGTGTGCAAGTCACACGCACACATCGACGTGAGATTGCCGCCAACCCGAAGTAATAAGTGACAGGGATCCGACAAAGGATTTGTAGGTACCTATATATTTTTTTTTTCTTGCTTTACGGTAATGAATACTAAAAATAAAATTACGACCATTTTCTTATGTAAAACATACTTGGCGCGACTTGGCAGTAAAATGGACACGAATGCCGCGACAGAAAATAGCATGACCGTCGTGCCAGGATGCTAAGATGTTAAACATCTGCCTGGCATCCCATGAAGGCCAATTTTTCGGGATGAGGTTTACAAAAATAGTATTTTTGGGTCCAAGATGGCGGACAACTTTTTTTTAATTTTGCAATATGGGTATGGTTATATAGATATTTCGATGCGCTGATGACAAAAATAACATTTATTTTGAGATCCAAGATGGAGGACATTTTTTTTTTCAATTTTGCAATATGGTTACCATGTTGTAGGTTTTTGGGGACGCTGATGACGAAAATAACATTTATTTTGAGATCCAAGATGGCGGACAACTTTTTTTTTCAATTTTACAATATGGGTATGTTTTTATAGGTTTTTCGGTGCGCTAATGACAAAAATAACATTTATTTTGAGATCCAAGATGGCCGGCAGTTTTTTTTTTCAAGTTTACAATATGGGTATGGTTATAAAGGTTTTTGGGGACGCTGATGACGAAAATAACATTTATTTTGAGATCCAAGATGGAGGACAGTTTATTATTTTATTTTACAATATGGGTATCGTTTTCTAGGTTTTTGGGGACGCTGATGACGAAAATAACATTTATTTTGAGATCCAAGATGGAGGACAGTTTTTTATTTGATTTTACAATATGGATATCGTTTTATGGGTTTTTGGGGACGCTGATGACCAAAATAACATTTATTTTAAGATCAGCGTCCCCGAAAACCTATTAAACGATACCCATATTGTAAGATAATAAAAAAACTGTCAGCCATCTTGGATCTCAAAATAAATGTTATTTTCGTCATCAGCGTCCCCAAAAACCTATAAAATGATACCCATATTGTAAAATAAAATAAAAAATTGTCCGCCATCTTGGATCTCAAAATAAATGTTATTTTCGTCATCAGCGTCCCCAAAAACCTAGAAAACGATACCCATATTGTAAAAAAAAATAAAAAACTGTCCTCCATCTTGGATCTCCAAATAAATGTTATTTTCGTCATCAGCGTCCTCAAAAACCTATATAACCATACCCACATTGTAAACTTGAAAAAAAACCTGCCCGCCATCTTGGATCTCAAAATAAATGTTATTTTTGTCATTAGCGCACCGAAAAACCTATAAAAACATACCCATATTGTAAAATTGAAAAAAAAAGTTGTCCGCCATCTTGGATCTCAAAATAAATGTTATTTTCTTAATCAGCGCACTGAAAAACTTATGAAACGATATACATATCGCAAAATTAAAAAAAAAAGTTGTCCGCCATCTTGGTTTAGATTTATTTTGATTTTTATGATTTCGATTTCTATGATTTCGATTTATTACGATTTCTATGATTGCGATTTATTACGATTTCTATTTCATCAAAAATTGTCGGCCATCATTCATGAGTATGAAAATGGTACCTATATAAATTTTAAAAAGATTAAAAGTAATAAATATGTAACTCTGATCTACATTACTCTCTGCTGTCTGTGAATACATGAACACGCGAAAATTAAATGCCTCCCGAGCAGCAGAGCGACGTGGATTCCCCTTGACTCTTACCGGCAGACTGATTTTTCTTGGGCTTGGAACTCGTATATATTGAGCGATGGCATTGCCATACAAAAAATGTATGGGGAATTTCTTAGTGAATTGTTACGATATATAATATTTTTTTCGAGTTATTTTTCAAAAATCTAAAACGAGCAACTTGTAGCTAGTTTAATAAACTCGCGATTTAACATTATGTAGAAATTATAATTTGTGTTTTACATAATGATTTCGTTAAAGCCGTGAACCTTGTTTTTCGTATTTTTCGTGTTTTCTGGAAGGTATTTACGCAAAAATAAAAGGCAAAATATTTTTATCTGTCTCGTATAAGTAGTAGGTAGCAGTTATTTGAGAAGCCTATAGTACTATTTTTATTATCAATAATGATCTAGTTTTGGCACCAGGGTCAATTCAGTAACGCCTGTTTTGGCTAAAAACGTGTGATGCAGGCTTAACCTGTTTGTTTGTTACCTCTTCACACTTTATTTAGTGGACCAATCTTCCTGAAATTTCGGAAGGACATAGGGTACCTTTTACGTATCCAGGGAAAAATCACTTGTGAATTCACGCGGGCGAAGCCGCTAAAAGCTAGTATTGCAATATAAAATACCTTATCCGAAATAATCCCCGACTTCATCCCTCCATATCCGCCATATTCTTACAACATTAAGCACCAGATAAGTGTTGATACTGTTGATACAGTCTATTTTCCGTCACTTATTCCTTGCTCCTTCATAACGCGATAATAAGAAACCAAACAGTAGGAGGTAGGTATTCAAAATTGAAGATAAATATTAATTGTTTGATTTGCCGACTGTCCCTGACAGTTAAATTCCTACGCTTCGATTAACGTTACATTAAAAAATGTGGAATGTTTACTTTCGGTATACTTTTTTAAATTGACGCTGATTTTGTCCGTATTTGTAACCTTAATTGCTTGTCTACCTGATGTTGACATTTTTGGGGTATTGAGTTCCTATTCACAAATTTTGAAGAGCTTAATAATGAATAAATGAGGGTAATTGTTTAAAAAAATATGCACAGATAATATTAAACTATTCAGTTTAAGAAGCCGTTAAAAACATAAGTTTGTTACATACTATAGGATAAAAACTTACAACATTATTTTTACTAATTATGAAACTTGACTAAACTTTTTATATAGGATCTATCATGTACTTTTAGGTACGTTAAACTATTCAGTAATCTCCAGGCAACAGTTCAATCTCTAGTTAATTTAGCAAGCAGAGTATTTTATTAAAAACCCAAGCTACTTACTTGATTGGCCGATTCCCGTAAGCAAATAAGTAGAAAAACAAAACGCTTCCTACTCCGATACAGTATGACAATAGAATATGGTGCGTTTTGTTTCTGTTTGCGCAAACAGTATGTAAACGACGACAGTCGATGTTTGCCGCGAGGATTGCTTTGGAGACACTCGGGAATTAAATGGGACGATCTTTTGACGACACATTACATTTATTAGTATCATACTTAAACGTAACTAGGTATTTGGGACGTCATTAAAAGGCCAAGGTTAGGAGCTGACTGTTTATTGCAATCTCAGAACCTACCCAAGTACGCACATACATTATTACAAGTTAACGCTACAGTATTGATTTATTGGTCTGGTTTTAGTGAATATTATCGTTTTCAAAATAAAAACGTATCATATTATTATGTCTGTATTTTATTAAAAACTAAAAAAAATAAAACCTTGCACAGGTAAATTGAAAAGGTTACCAAGCCACCAAATGGCGTCCTCAAGGTGGCTACCGAAAAAGACGAAGACCGCGGACTCGATAGAGTCATGATCTAAGGATATTTAAAACTGGTCGGAGGTTGCTGTGTATAGAGATAATTGGAAGGTGATACGGGAGACCTTTGTCCAGCAGTATCGGACTTATATTACCAGTTGACTGACAGCCAACTTAGACCAGCGTGGCTATACTGGCTTATCTTGAAGCGACTGATCCCAAGACAATAGAAGTTAAAAAATATATATTTGATTATAACTTTACGTTTGACGTAATATCCACCCGTATCTCCCACGATAGATTCATCTGTATTCACCAAAGTTTTTTCTACTCCTTTCTTTTCAGTACGATTGGGATAGAATCGTTTGCACTCCACTGTACATGGATACCGACTTGATTCAGAATTTCATTAGCTGCGCACATTGTACACTGCATTGTAGTCTCTATGTTTGTAAATTGAATTTTGTTTACCTATTCGCATGACTATTTGTGTTCTTAAACCTAATTCATTTAAACCACAGATATCTTCATTCGCAAAATTGCGGTCGCCTTATTCATTTTTAATCAGTATGTTTACTGTGTAGTAATTTATGGTAATACGAAAAGTTAATTTATGATGTAAAACATCTATTGGAGCGGCATGACAGTAAAATCGACTCAAATATCATAACAGAAAATGGCATGATGCGTCGTGTCACGATGTTCATTTATTTTGCATCTGCCTGTGGCTTTTTTGACTTTTTTACTAACTGTTGCTCGCGGTTCGCGATGCACCCAATACGTCTTGATAGGTTTTAACGACTACAAATGAATACATCCGAGACCAACAACTTCATGACATCATTTTAAAATTACTATTTAAAATAACTATGATACTCAAATACGCTCCAAAATAGAAAATCACCTAATGAAAGATTAATGGTGCTTTCGAGTTCGCCGCATCACTGTATTTAGCAGCATAATGCATTCCGGTCTAGACTGATACTCGGCAATTAATCACAGGCATCAGGTTTTTGTTGCTGCTCTTAGCATAATTGCAAAGCGTGTTTCTTGTATGGAAATCTCCATATTTTATTGTAATTCTACCATGAAAACTGCATACCAAATAAAACACCATGGAAATTCTAAGTTTGCTTCTTAATCTCGGAAAATCTGGAAAAATGGAACAAATTTCAATGAAATTTCGTCTCTCTCTCAAAGTCAAAGTCAAAGTCAATCTCTCTTTAGTCGTATTTCCTCATGACTGAGGGTCGTGGTCATTATATGGAATGAAACACACACAACAACTATCTTGGCAATGCTAATGGAGTGGTTTGCCATTGCCTTCTCCATTTCACACTCTAGCTGATAATCAACAACCAAAGTGCAGGTTTCCTCACGATGTTTTCCTTCACCGGAAGCAAGTGGTGGTCGTAAGATTGGTATACAGACTCATGTAGCACGGGCAGGATTCGAACCTGGGACCTTTGCCACAGGCGGGCGCCCTACCACTCGGCCACCACCGCTTCGAAATTTCGTACACGGAACCTAAGCTAAAATAGCAAAATGAGTTTATTTTTATCTCAAACTTACGAAAGCGAAGCCTCGATGTGCAGATAGCTAGTAACATAAAAATATTTTTTTTTTACTTCTTATTTTTTCTAAAACGAAAACAATACACAATTTATGACAAAAGACGAACGTATCTTCACCACAACCAATCAATCATGTCTTCGCAAAATGTTTTCCAATATAACCCTAATGTTTAAAACATGCCCCCGTGTTGTAAGATACAGGAACAAAATGAATGCTCGCGATTTTTGACGGATGAATGGGTGTGTGTGGTGGAGCGAGCAAGTTGGGAATATTTTCCGGTGTTTGGGGTTCATAACTTTTGTAGTGAAGAAAGTAATAAAAAAAATATCGTCTTATACTGTATCTGATTTTTTATCGCAAGTGACAAGACTATGAAAACGTTACATAGATGTTCATGTTCATGCCTTAAATAGTGTATAGGTACTATACAAATTGCGATTATAATTTTTTTAGAAATTTTATCTCTCGTGGAGAAGGCGTGATAATATGTATTGTAGATATGTATTTTTATTTATTCTGATTTATAAACCTATCATAATTATACTTACATACTGTTTTCGTCCTTTCATACTTTTTTTTTAATCCAATTGGCAATTCAAGCTTTGTTTAATCATAAAACTAAATTACATTTTGAAGAAAAACAAATTACATTATTACTTTTTAATTACTAAAAAAGTAAAAAATAACTTTTTTTTTTACGTCTATCTATTATAGGTTTGAATACTGTAGGCTCACTCTGTAGGTTTTAAATTCATAATACAAAGTAATTGGTCAAAAAATCATAAAATATCGCCAAAGGTCGAATCGGCTTAAAGCTAATCTACAAACCGCCCTAAATACACAAATAAGCAGCTTAAAGCCCCTATCATAAAGGTTTTCAAAACTGGCCACTTCCTATGTCTTGCAAATACTTCCAAATCCCTTGATAATGTTTTTTTATTCACACAAAAATGTGATTTTCGACTCTACAACTTTTAGATTAAGGCAGAGTTTAGATTGAGCTTGCTTTTGAGATAGATATTATTTTGATATCATTTGTCAACATGCCAAATAGCCCTTTGAAATCAATGCTTCGTCCCTTTTATGCTACAGTACGTGTATAAAAGATTGTAAGGGTGACGGATTCAATTTCGTTAAAAATTGTTGGTCTGTAATAATAGAAAATAAAAATAGTTTATATTTACTAGTACGGTCAACAAAATACCAACCTACCCAAATTTTCCGCTAGTACTGACCGTAGAGGTCTACAGGATAACTAAACATTCTATTGGCTGTACAAATTATTAGGTGAAACTTGAGATCATACTAGCTTTTGCCCGCGGCTTCGCTCGCGTAAATTTCCCACAGGAACAGTGCTTATTCCCGGGATAAAAGGTCCTTCTCATGCAGACCCAAGACACCAGTAAATCCTAACTAATTTTATTCTAATTATTATTTAAATGCGAAAGTGAGTTGTTTGTTGCCTCTTCACGCTTCTTATATGCGAAATTTCAGGAGAAATTTTAGGAAACCAATCTTCCTGAAATTTTGAATACACATACGAGTAGATAGAAGTACTGAGAAGGACATAGGGTACCTTTCATCCCAAGAAAAAGCACTATTCCCGTGGGAAAATCACGCTCAAAAGCTATTTTTGATATAATTGTAAACATGTGTTTTCATTTCCTGTATACTTTCAGTTAAACAACCAGTTTAAAAACATTTACTGTCGCTGTCTGCATTGTCTCTATTTTAGTTAACACCACAGATTTTGATATACTCTAGATGCCGCAAACAGTATGTCCAAGCGTGCCCTGCGTATGTCCAATGGACAAACAATCACGCGTTTGCTACTCAGTTAGCCTTCATTCGCGTTTATGTTGCGCCCATCACTAAAATGACTGGCGTGACGTCATCGTAGGTAGAAAATAATGGCACGCTCGGTTTTCATTCTATCGAACAATCTTGCGGTATCTAGCCTTATCTAAATCTGTGGTTAACACTATCGAATTTCCTTCCACTACGTGATCCAAATTTATACGGGTGCAAATATACTGCTCTTGGAGTAAGCGCCAACTGATTTACAAACATGTTTTCTTCGTTTTGAAAAGGAAATTGGCTGAGATTTTCTTATATTTTTTATTTTTGTTAAAGAAAATGTGTAATTTTTGTTTTAGATTTCGTGTAAGTTAAATTATGTTTCTTTAAATCTATTGTAGTTACATTTTGCTTTATTTTATATTAAGTAAATACTTTATTTTTTGTTTTAAAGTCAATAACTAATAACTAACTAATGGTATAAATGCGAATTTAAGTTTGTTTGTTTGTATGTTTATTTAGTTGTTTGTCACCTCTTCACGCTTTATCTACTGAACTAATCTTCCTGAAATTACTGAAAAGGACTAGGGTTGTAGTGTGTTTATGTCTATTTTACTATTATAAACACTTATTTATCTTAAAATGTTCTTTTTTATACTTTATATTGTAAAATTTCTACGTTGTTAGGAAATATTTCTTTAAACTTACCGCTATATCTTCGTTTTTGGTTGTAATATAATATTTGTGATTTTCCTACATATTTTATGTATTTTTCTTCACTTTTCTACAATGAGCGATTTATCTGACAGCTAAATTAAGAAAAAAAATCAGTATAAAAAGTCTCTACAGATGGCGTTTTATTGAAAGCTGAGTCGTAATAATGGTTGTATCTATATTGTGCGCTTTTTATTCAGCCAGAGGCAGAAAAAAAATCACATAACAGTTTGACAGTTGCACAAATCACAATATTGATACTTTTTAGATGTTTTTTATTAGGTTTTTTTTTTATACCAATAACGTGCATTTTTGCTTTTTGCCTTTTACTAAGCGCCATCTATGAATTCAACTGGAACAATATTTCTTTTAATTTGGGTCTCGGAAAATCCCTCATTAATTTTCATTGAAATAATTTATGTTTTTCTTCACTATAAACAAGTTTGATTGTCAAGGCTTGTGACAAGTCAGATTTTATTTTTCTACAATAAAGACACAGAACGTCAGTAAGAGTCAGTCTTCACTTATCCGAGAAATCGGACCGCGAAGCGAAATAAGGTCTTGTCCCGGGGCCTGCTGACCCCGGGACCCTGCAAGCCTTCGCGTCGAAAACTACTCTAACTAAAAGCTATCAAGAACGTCAAAGCTATCAAGGACACCGAGGCTGTTGAGGACTGAAGCTGTTGCTGCTGAAGCTGTTGAGGACATTTTGAAGTCGGTGCCTCGCGCTTGTCAGTGGAGAAGATGTCCACCACCCGCCAGTCCATCTTCACCCCTACTGTGCCGTCAGTCTATCTTTACCCCTTTTGTTCCGCCAGTCGAACTTTACCCCTGTCGGAATTGTGCCGGTTGTCCGACGTACCCACTGTCGGTATTTCCCCGGGTATCCTGTCCGTGCCGTGTCCGTGATCTCTTTTCGTCCCGTGTTGCTCCCAGTGTATTTTTATATTTGAATTGTATTTCTTATTATATTGTAGGTACATATAAATAACTTTTAATTTAAAATCTTTATTTTACTTCATAACAAGGTACGTTTCATCCCGAGAAAAAGTACTGTTCCCGTGAGAAATGCACGCGAGCGAAGCCGCTGGCAAACGCTAGTATTTAAATAGGTAACTGATTCATAAACCTATGCTTAACTAACATTTAATTATCTAAACAAACACACACATAACCTCCAATATTATTGTTAATTACCGCCGCTAATGACAGAAATCATTCGCTCGGAATCTATTAGCGATGTTTGGATAACCAGACATACACACAGGTATATACGTTACACATGTTCAGGTAATTGACATGTCATTACAGATAATTTGTAGGATATTTAGAATGTTAGTACTTAATTGATGTATTGCTAATATTATTGCTTTCTATACATATAATAAAACTGTAACTGGTATATATCTCTACACAGGAGATTAATGAGGCGTTTTTAAAAAGGGTCAAACAAAAGAAGCTATAAAGTTTTTTTTAGTTTGTATGTCTGTATTGTACGCGAGTCACATGTATCATTGTACACTTATCACATAAAAACGCCTGAATAGAATTTGAAACCTGAAATATTAACAAGCGGGCTTTTGCCCGCGGCTTCGCCCGCGTGAATTTCCCACGAGAACAGTGTTTTTTTCCGGGATTAAAGGTACCCTATGTCCTTCTCTGTACTTCTAACTATTTGTATGCAAAATTTCAGTAAGATTGGTTCAGTAGATAAAGCTTGAAGAGGTAACAAACAAACAAATAAATAAACAAACAAACAAACTCACTTTCGCATTTATAATATTAGTTAGGATTCTAAATTATGGAAACGGCCAAAGTCAGGCATGGCAAGAAAAATGTAATTACTGAATATTTTAATGTATACTAGCTTGTATACATTAAAATATTCAGTAATTACATTTTTCTTTATTATTTGACAAGAAAATAATAGGATTAATGTAATCAAGACAGAAAAAATACAAGCAAATAAAACCACCGCACCGAAATTGAATGCAACAAGCAAAATCCCTAACAAAAGACGTCCGAGCTGCAAGCCAGATAAAAACTTAATGAATTTAAATGAATTACCCAGTACACTCAGCTGCAATATTAAACTCACGTGTAAACCAGGGATTTCTTTTTGAAAATAAAATGTGGAGAACAAAGGAGCGCCCGCTGTCAACGGCATTTCCGTTTGAAAATGGAATGCGGCGATCCGCGACCGTAGCCAATGGCCGTCTGCGATGGAACAATTTTAAAATAAAATATACAACAGAAAAAGAAATGAGGTTTTTTATTGTGACTGTACTTTTGTTTTCGTAGCATTGTTCGAATTCGTGATAATGCTAATTTTAAAGTTTTATGAGTAGTATTTATGCGGTTGTAAAGTGGAAGTTTTCTTATCTACGTAACTAAAAAGCACGGCTTTCTTTAGTACATTTCTATAAGGAAAACTGAGTATTTCTTGTTTTCTTGTGTTTTTTTTTATTTTTTTTTATTAGAGATTTTAGTGCGTTTGACCTCAATCTTGCCTGATGGGAAGCATAGATGAGGTCTAGGGTGGTACACGCAAACTCAAAATATGACTATTCACTCTTGCCTTGAAAACCCCTAAATTATATTTTTCTGGAAACAGCGACGCGGGGAGAGAATTCCATACCTTAGCGGTTCGCAAGATAAAGCAGGAGGCGAACCGAGAGGTGCGGTGAGCTGTAAATGCTGTAATATCAACTACATATGGATGGAATCCCTTTCCACGCCGAGTCGTCCGATGGTGGAATGGTGCAGAGGGAATTAATTCGTGTGCGCACTCTCCGAAGTGCAGTCTGTAGAATACACACAGACTTGCTACTAGTTGCCGGTGATTGAGGCTCTGAAGCCGTCCTGCCGTAAGCGACTCATCATTCACGAGCCTTCTGGCACGTCTGTCGATAGCTTCCAGGGCTTCGAGCTGATAGCGGGCGGATCCATCCCACAGATGGGAACAATACTCCATACAGGAGCGGACTTGAGCAGTGTAAAGGCTCAACAGTTGGTCCAGAGTAAAATACCGTTGAACTTTGGAAAGGATGCCTAGCTTTTTAGAAGCAGTCTTAGCCCTGGTCTCAATATAAGTACCGAAGTTGAGATTCGATGAGAAGTTGATACCAAGAAGTTCGAGGTGATTAGTGACAGGAAGAGGCGCACCACGGAAAGTGGGAGCCAAGTTGAACGGGCTCCTTTTAGCGGAAAACAGACACGCCTGCGTCTTAGAGGCATTGAATCTCACGAGATTACTGATTACTGATTATACCATCAGGGCCACTGGCTTTGTTCACGTCTAGGTTGCGTAGGGTTTTAAGAAAATCTTTTTGGTGAATGCGGAGCTCAGGCATTTTACAACCACAAAAAGGTAACTGGGGGGGTGTTTGGTTGTGTGTAAGTAGCCCAGATTTACTAAGGGTGTCATATTTTTCGACTGCCATCTAATTATAATGGCCGATGACACAGGTTTCATGTAGGTATACTAAGAACATCCCTAAAATTAGAACATCTTGATCATGTACATGATCTATCTAATTTTTATTATATTTTTAAATGGAGAGCTTTGCTCAGCAATAGTCTCTCAAATAACCAACTTAATAAATATTGGTAAAAAAACTTATACATACATTGATGTTTAAGATATGTACTAAAAGCTAAAAAATAATAAAATAAATACAGTCGTAGGCATTATAAACATATGCATAGACTAGACTAAAATAAAACCGTGGGGCACGTCAATTGTCTACAATTATCGATTAAAATGTGCGATAGAAGAATCGTTTAATTCGTCGTTAGGCAGTTGGCCCACCGACGCGCGACGGTGAGAAAATTACTTACTATTTTATTGCTCATTGAAAGTCCGATAGTTATACATTCCATGTAAAAAAAACAGATGTTTCAAACATGGAAGTAGTAAGTACTTTGTCAAAGGTACTTATTACTTCCATGGTTTCAAATAGTTTATCGTTGAACGTTCACACTGCTGGCTGGCGGAGACTCGCTTCACTATGAAACCCTAAAGCTCGCTAGCTTGTTTCCACATTCTAGCCCTACTTGCCACTCGTCCCTCGTTGTCGGTTGAACATGTCTTATTATCGCCTGACACTACAAAACTAACATTTTCAACGATTGTAGACAATTGACGTGCCCCACGGTTTTATTATAGTCTAGTCTATGCATATGTTTATAATGCCCACGACTTTATTCATTTTATTATTTTTTTAGCTTTTAGTACATATCTTAAACATTACAATGTATGTTTAACATAAAACCGTTTAACTTAAATTTTTTTTTTAAGAATTTTTAGTAGGTACATTTTCACAACATGTGCCCCAAACACAACTTTTAGCTGGTAAACCGTCAAGTCTATCAAAATAAGACATGGGACCATAGAGCAACACGGACTCGGGCCGCGCGTGGAAGTCCTTGTTGCTCGAAGCATGGGACATATTTCATTAAGAATTTAATAAGGATCCATGGAAGTAGTAAGTACTTTGTACAAAGGTACTTATTACTTCCATGTAAGGATCATCTTTGCCTTTGACACCTTTTTCGTATCTATAATAGTCTTCGAGAAAAAGTGAAAAATCCGGTAAAGGGGACACATTTCAGAGTAAAGGTCAGGGGGAGGGCAGGCAAAACTTTATAAGTTAGTGAAGGAATTGAATAAAAATCAATAGTTCAACTCAAGATGTTTTTATTTAGAGAATAATTAAACACACGAAATGTTACACGTTCCGTTAGACTCCATAGGCAAGTATATAAAAACATACATATAGAACCACATCCGGTGACCACAGACAAATCATAGATATTCCAAAGACTAATAGAAATTACATTGCCATCATAAAATACAACACCCTCCCTCAATGTAATTACCTTACAAAAAACAATTATTCAAACTCTAGACCACACTTAACTATACATCTATTAAACAACTCTTTGTTCAATGGCTTTGTGAACACATCAGCAGGTTGTTGACCTGTCCTTATATAACTAACATTAATTTTCTTATTTTTTATCAAATCTTTGATAAAGTGGAAACGGATGTCTACATGTTTCAGACGCTTAATGCAATCTGTTGCTGCAGTTAATATTGCTGACTGATTATCGCAAGAAATATTTACAGGGCAAACACTCTGGAAACCAAAATCACTTAAAATGTTTATAATCCAGCATGCTTCGCTGGCAGCCATGCTCAAAGCAACATACTCGGACTCAGTTGATGACAGGCTTACTGATGCCTGTTTTCTAGAGCTCCATAATATCAAACAATTTGAAAATAAAAACATGTATCCAGTGGTGGACTTTCTGTCCCTTAAATCCCCACCCCAGTCAGCATCACAAAACCCTTCTAAAATTACATCCCTACACTTATAAATCAGTTTATATTGTAATGTAAATTTAACATAACGTAACACTCTTTTCAAAGCAGTTAGTAAAACATTATTGGCACATTTTTGATACCTACTCAACATTGTAACTGCAAAACATAAATCAGGTCTTGTACCTTGAACAGCATACATCAAACTACCTATTATTTGTCTACACAATTTTTCAATGTTTACATCTACTTGTTGACTTTCAAGAATTTTATAATTAAAATTACAATCCATTGGTGTACTCATAGGCTTACAGTTTTCCATTTTAAATTTTTTAAGAACATTTTCAAGATATTCCCTTTGATTTAATTCAGTAACTCCCTTTTCTAAATCTTGTTTAACATGAATGCCAAGAAAGTTTGATACAAATCCCAAATCCTTCATGTCAAATTTACTATTCAGCATGGACTTAAGGTCGCCTATTTCCTTTTCACTGTCACCAAAAATTAACAAATCGTCAACATATAACAAAACATAAGTGTTAGAATTACAGTTACGTTTAATATACAAACAGGAATCACTCTGGGATCTAGCAAAGCCTACTTTCATTATTACAGAATTAAATTTATCATTCCAGTATTTGGGTGACTTTTTTAAGCCATATAAAGACTTATTTAGCTTAACAATATTTTTATCCCCGGTATAAGCACCTTCTGGTAACTGTAAATACACTATTTCATCAATATTCCCATACAAAAAAGCCCCTGTTACATCCATCTGATAAATATGCAATTTCATCTTTGTAGCCACCGACATAAATAACCTAAAAGTTGATAATTTAGCTACAGGTGCATAGATTTCATACAAGTCCATCATATCATCCTGCTCAAACCCCCTTACCACTAATCTGGCCTTGTACTTAACACTATCATTAAAATGTTTTATTCTTAAAACCCACTTACTACTAATTACCTTTTTATTTACTGGCACATCACATATTTCCCAAGTTTGGTTTTCTTTTAAAGTTTGCAACTCTCTGTCGATCGCCTCTTTCCAGCTTGCAGCATCTGGCCTGCTCATGGCCTCCCTGTATGATACTGGATCTGGAATGTCACTAACATGCACATTGTTACATTTATAAAACGATGTTTCTTTCCTTCTTCTATAGGTCTCTCACGACTGTAAGACTGTACATTTTCATCGTCAGAGAAACTTAAATTCCCACTTGGTTCATAATCACTTCCAGATTCTGTCTCATATACTAACTCGTCACTATCATCCTCAGATTTATTATTCTCCTCTTCATTCACCACAATCTCAGTCTCCTGGTGCTGTTGATTATCTAATGTCACTGTTTCTATTGTTTCCTCAGTTATATTTCTTTCATTTTCTAGGAAAACTAAATCTCTTTTCATTTCTACTGTATTCTTCTGGGGAAAGTATATCCTGTAACCTTTTACTTCTTCATTATATCCCACCATTAATCCTTTCTCTCCTTTCTTATCCCATTTTCTTCTTCTTTCTTTAGGAATATGCGCATATACTGGAGCGCCAAACACCATCAATGTGCTAATATCAAATGTCTTGTTTGTCCAAACTTCAAATGGTGATTTTCCTTCTGTTTTACTCTTTCCAGTTCTATTAATGACAAATACTGCTGTATTCACAGCCTCCGCCCATAGTTTTTTAGGTAAATTCTTTGCAAGCAACATCGTCCTGGCTGCTTCAACCAATGTTCTGTTCTCCCTTTCAGCTTTTCCATTTTGCTCAGGCGTATATGGCACAGACAATTGATGAGTAATGCCACGCCTTGAGAACATTTCTTTCACATCCTTGTTTGTAAATTCTAAGCCGTTGTCGCTTCTAAAGATCATAACCTTATTTCCAGTAATGTTTTCAGCTTTGTTCAAAAAATCTTCTATGTAGCTCTTGGTTTCGTGTTTATTTTTAATGAAATATGTATATCTGTAGTTAGAAAAATCATCCTTGATCAACAAATAATATCTCGAACCGCCTAGCGACGTCTCCTCCATCGGGCCACACAAGTCGGCGTGTACCAACTCGCATGTTTTTGTACTAACATAGTCACTTCTTGTGAAAGGTAACCGATGAATTTTTCCTTGTAAACAACTCTCACACTTCGGGACAAATCTTTGTTTGGCATCGATGTTGTTTTTCTGCAATACTGCCTTGACGTGCTCGAAGTTTTGGTGTGCTAATTTTTCATGCCACATATTTATGTCGTTCAACTCTGATTTTGCAACATTCGCCGTATTGCATTTAAAGCGCAAATCCATATAATAACCATTTCCAACTCGATTTGCAATCGCACAAACAACGCCATTTTTATAAAATTTGCGACAGTTGTCATCTGTCATCATGACATATCCCTTGTCAGTCGCTCGGTTGACAGAGAACAAGTTTATTTTCAAGTCAGGAACGAATAGTACATTGTCTATGGTTGAATCAATCCATTCATTTCCGTTTCGCACCTGCACTGCCATCTGTCCACGTCCTAACACACTAATTGCGCTTCCATTACCGACTATCACTGTCTCTTGTACATTATTTGTAAAATGCGTAAACAATGCACGATCACAACACATATGTTCATCTGCACCAGAGTCTACGAGCCACTTAGATTGTTCATACTGTCCGTACACTGAGTTCACCACCACAAATGCATTATTTTTCTAATCATTGTCGTTATTACGCCTATTGTCCTTGTTTTTCTTGAACCAACACTGATTTTGAAAATGTCCGACTTTACCACAATAGAAGCATTTGTTATTCGAGTTCCCTTCACTGTTCTTTTTATCACTGTCTCTGTTACTTTTACACTCATTCTGGAAATGTCCTATTTTCCCACACTTGAAACATTTTACCGGCTTTCTACTCTTCACAACAAAGGCAGACGATGAAGTTTGCTGCGGCTCCTCATTTTTGCTCTTTAACCTTTCTTATTCCATTAGTAATCTCGCGACTAGATTATCCAATGTTTGTTTATCATCCGGAGCGGATTCCCATGCCGAAATAAAGTGTTTATATTCTTCCGGCAAAGACATAAGTATTTTCGTGATAACGAATTTTTCTGAGATATCTTCTCCCATTTGTTTCAGCTGGCTCTGCATTTCCTGAATTTTTGACATAAACACAGACATATCGGTATCTTTTTCATATTTGTATTGAAAAAATCTCTGTTGAACAATGTGAATGCTCGTCTCTGTCTTTTGTTCATACACACTCTGGAGCTTCCTCCACATTTCAGCTGCAGTTGAGCACGAGATTATGTGTAACATCACATCTTCAGTGATTCTCGTCATTATTAATGACTGCGCCTTGGCATCCTTGTTTTCCCATGCGGCCAATGCAGTTTTCTCAGACCCTTCTGGTTTTTTACTTCGGCCTTCCACTATATCCAACCAACCTTGCCCACGCAACAGTACTGTCATCTGAAACTTCCATACATTCCAGTTCCTGGGACCTTCCAGTTTTATGGTATTCAAATGTTGTTGCAATTGTAAACCTTCCATCTTGATCTATCGCCTTCCTGCACACGTCGCAAATTCCTAACCTCTCTCCCGGCTAGTCTCAAGTGCAGTGTTTTTACTATTATTTCTATCCAATTCTCTGCGGTATATGTGCCTGGGCCCATAACCTGAAGGAATTGAATAAAAATCAATAGTTCAACTCAAGATGTTTTTATTTAGAGAATAATTAAACACACGAAATGTTACACGTTCCGTTAGACTCCATAGGCAAGTATATAAAAACATACATATAGAACCACATCCGGTGACCACAGACAAATCATAGATATTCCAAAGACTAATAGAAATCACATTGCCATCATAAAATTCAACAGTTAGTTTTTCTGAAAACATAGAATGACCGGACTAAATAAAAGTGCTTCCAGACGCTCCGATTTGGTTGGATCCAACCAAATCGGAACCGACATAGCAACTATTCCAACATTGCTACAGACTGTCCGACGGTCGGCCTTCCAACCGTCAGTTGAGTTTGCTCTGAAGTAGTGAACGGACGTCATGGATCATGCCACCGGTATTATAAAAAAAAATGCTAAAATGGCGTTGGTTGCGGCCATTGTTATTTATTTTTATTTTTTTAACTTCCAGCATTATTAATATGCTTGATTTCTTACATCTCTGTTGCATTATTCTTTGTGGGTTAAGTCCCACAAACAGGGAAAGTCTTTATATAGTTCGAATAACTTTACTAGCTACGCCCCGGGGCTTCGCTTCCGTGGGAATTCCGGGATAAAAAAGTACTCTATGTGCTATTCTCGGTATTTTTCTACCCATATACCAAATTTCATCGAAATCCGTCCAGTAGATTTTTCGTGATTGAGTAAGAAACATCCTCACAAACTCACATCCAAACCATATATAATATAAATAGGATAGTCACACTTTCCGATTCGGTCGTGGTCGGACGGTTGGATCCAACCAAATCGGAGCGTCTGGAAGCACTTTAAGGGTGAGTTCCGTTGGCGTCATCATAAACATCAACGCAACGACCCTACAAAAATTAACACTTAGCTTAAAATAACTTGATTCTCTCTCAATAATTCCCTTACCTAATTTTAAACTCTTGTAAACTTCCACTATCGAAACCATAGCGCGATTTAGCTCCAGTAAGAATTGTGCAGCGCCATCTAGTTTGCATTACAAAAAAACGTTTCAACAATTTTATTCTTAGTGATTCTAAAAAAAATACGATTTTTTTTTATATCTATTGCTGAAAGTAACCTATGAAGGATCGACTGCTCAACTTGCTCAACTAAGTTGAGCAGTTAGTTGAGCAATAAGAAAAAAGGGATATTTCACTTGTCTGAAAAATTGATAATGGTTCTTGTTAATTAGACTGCTATTAGGCTGTGATGATTCTGGTTTGTATATAGCATAGCTTATCTATAATTACAGAATTTCATTAATAAATAAATATTCTGCCAGAATCAGCTACTTTCCTGATAGATGACTGTGGCGCCACAGTCACGTCAACATCGTATCTACTGTTATAAATTTCTTAAAACTATTATTTCCGCTATCTCGATCAAGAAACAGCCAAAAATCAATGGTTTATAGTGCCCGTGAAGTGTGCAAGTGTTACCTTGACTGTTAATTAAAAAATAAGACATACAAACATCATCATAAACATTCCAACACCAACAAGAAATCAGTGCAATAAACAATTGTAAACGAATGAAAACAAACATTGTAAAATCAGTGTGATTGTGAATAAATCAAATAAACTATACCTAATCAAATTACATCTAATATAAAAGAAGAAATCTTTACGAAATAAATTGGTAACTTATAATTCTTTGTGGTGGTGTTACGTAAAATTAAAGTGCTGGGTAACTTGTCTGCTTATTCAAAACCTATCAAACTATCACTAGAAGCAAGACATTAATTTCGTCCACTCGGTTATGAAAGCGTTGGCCGAATGGTGATTTTTTGATTACCTGTGTCTGAGATCCATGGTTCGAATCCCAGCACACAAACGTGTGATTTTGTGAGATAAAAATTATTTAGTTTCTTCTTAGAAAACATCTCGGCACTTATCGTTCAGTTACACCGACTAGAAAATAGAGGGCGCCACCAGTCCCTTGATCACAGATCGAAAGTTTAACCAAATTAAATATGGAAAATTTTACAGTTCGAAAACGTCAAATAATACGTTCAAGATCGGTGGAATCCTTAGATAATAATGTATCATGCAATAGCACCTTATCTGAAGACAATATTTTGGGCAGAAGTCTAGACCTGTCAACCAATCTTCAAAGTTTACACATGAATGAGATGAAATCGGAAATAGCCCAATTAAAAAGCGACCTACAAAGTAACCAGAACGAGCTAGACATAGTTATATTGGAAAATGTTGAGCTAAAGAGACAAAATGCCCAATTAATTCAAGATAATAATGTCTTAAAAAAATTATGTAGAAGTCCAATATCCTTCTGTTAGAAAAGACATTTGTTCGAGTCGAAAGAAAAGGATCAGACGCAGACTAACTGACAGCTTGATGGAAAGTCCATCACAAAATGATTTAGAAAATAAATCACAAGAATTAGTAAATTCGGAGCTGACCCAGAGAGACAATAAAGATATACGGCAAGAAAACTCAACACAATTTCAAGATGAGCTAAAGGGTAATAATAACGATCGACGAGCCGGAATATTCGACGTTCCTGACCGAAGGATTTTCATCTTTGGAGGACAGCACTGCAGCGGACTGGCGCTGGCAATGACAAAAATTAGATTAAGTAATCCTTATGAAAAATATAAAATTATATCAGTTGTAAAGCCTTATGCCAAGACAGAAGATATTCTCATTAGCTCTAAGATGTTTGATATTTCTGACAATGATAGGATTATTATTAGTATCGGTGAACATGACACCAATTCGACAAAAATTATGACTGAATTAAGTAATTTTCAAAAATCGTTAAAAATATAAGTTTGAACGAATGGAAGTTAAATAATATGATCAAAAACATTTTTAATCAATTCATAACTTGTAGATTAATTATTTTAAAAATTGGCCTAATTTTGGAGATCAGAAAAATATCATCAGGTGGGCACTTTTAATGAAGTATTTAATTCACCATTTTTATGATATCAATTTAAAAAAATAAAAATGAAACAACCGTCACTTGTTTCTGGAAATAAAGTCTCATTTCTAAACAAAAGACTGTTCCGACGAGAAAAATCCAATAACTCATTATTAGTTAAACACAATCGCATCCAAGAAGTGATATTTTTTCAAATGGAAATCTTTTGAACTCAACATTAATTACCGTCAACGCCAAAGGGTTAAACCTTAACCCTTCTTTCTGGTCCAAATGGCCCCGGGCGATTTTTCTTCAAAACTTATTGTTTCTTTTCTAAATCAGACTTTGAAATATTGCAATATTCACTTTTGATGTTTTTTTGCACTGGATCAAAGGATTGCTTGAGTGTTAATACTTAATAACTTGAGTGGCAAATCGCAGTTTTAATCAATAACCTTTGTTGGCGAAATGCTGATTGATCTTTTTCTAAATGAGTTTTTTATACGGCAACATTGCAAGTTGTTGTTTATTTCTTACAATATATATTTTTTACTTTTTTCCTGTTCTATTGTTTCTTTCTATCTTTGTGCAGTCATTAGAAAAAATTACGCAAATCTCGACATACTCATAGATAGCATCATCAGCAGTAAACAAATCACCTGTTAAAATGGGGCACAAAACAAAGATTTGTCATTTTCTGATTACTTTGTTTACTTTGTAATCCAGTGCTGTCCCCTGGCATGATATTATGATAACTATATTCCTGATTGAGCTGAAATTTCATATGCATTTGTAAATATTTTATATTTGGCATACCTAGAAATATATATTTGATAGCCTGAAGTTGATGAAGGTTGACTGTAGATTAATACCTATGTAGTTATATGATAAATATTAGTCAGTCACAATAGATAAATCATTAATGATATACGAGCTGGTACTTTTCATTACAACTGTTATTAAACGACGCGGCCCTAAAGCGTTACCGATACGCAACGCAATTTGATTATTGTTAGGGTTGTCACTCAATGAGATAAAATAAATATAAATGTATAAAATAAATGTTTTCTCGAAACATGAGTATGTTTTCTTGGAGTAACTAGTTGCGTTTCAGTGAAAATTTAGGAATAAAAACCATCCTGTGTCACAGATTTTTATAATATCCTAGTGTTACCTGTGTACCTATTCTCTGATGAGGTCTATCTTAAGTTAAAAGAATGTTTATAGGTAAATATTATTAATCCTTGGGGGAGGCCTTTGTCTAGCAGTAGACGTCTTTCGGCTGAGAGAGAGAGAGAGAGAGAGAAGTATTATTAATTATTTTAAATATATTTTGACAGCAAAATATGCCAGCTGCTTTTAATCCCGCGCAGACTGTAAAAGTCGATCAAGGGTTTGGATTTTATTTATTATATTTATGATGGTGCTAGTAACCTGTCAATCTGAATCTCCATTCCACTAATAAGCCCACTATTCTTCTAAGCGTGGCCTTTAAGTCTTACGACACTTGTTTTGATCTACCCCGTAGGGAATAACGACGTAATACTGTATTATAATTTGACCAAAATGTTTTACTACAGTAAAAATATTATGACCTAGCCGCAGCCAGGGGCTTTTTTCCCGTGGTAATTTTTGGATAAAAAGTACCATAAGTGATATTCCCGGTATTTGTCTACCCGTATATCAAACTTCATCGAAATTCGTCCAGTAAATTTTGCATGATTAAGTAACAAACATCCTCACAAACTTACATCCAAACTTTCGCATTTATAATATTAGTGAGACTGTTTCATGAGTTTCTTTCGGCATTTCTTCTCAGCAGTGGTCTCGTTCCGTAATGCTAGTAGTTTGTAGCTTTGAGACATAATATATTATGATTAAATAATTAGTTATCGACGTGAAAAAGAGCCTTCTTTGAAGGCAAAGTTTCAATAAAAAAAAATTGACTTTGACTTTGTTTTTGAGTAGGATTTTGCCAACCCTATAATTCCAATACAATGCACAGTGAGCCGCGAACGTGTTAATCACGCGCTGGTTTACAGCCGCCGCAATATTTATGGATTTATTACAGATCTGTTTGCGGGCTTGTAATTGTCCACCAGTAATTGATGTACTGGCTTTCGTAAGCTATGCTTTATTGGGATTCATGTGGTTTCAAACCATTTGTGGAAAAATTTCTTCGATGGGCAACATTATTGAGTTATTTGGTCCATAAAGTAAGAAGAAAAATTTTATGTTTTTTTCTATGGTTTGGTCCCATCAGTAGAAAAAACTCCGTTGAACCACGGTTCTAATGATACTACATGGTAAATTTCAATGACTCACGATGTTTTCCTTCACCAGAAGCAAGTGGTGGTCTATGAATACTATTTATAAGAATAATTTGCAAACTTCGTAGCAAGAGTAGGATTTTCACGATATTGCGTAAGAAAACACATACCTAGGTGTACAACCAACCTATGCGATTAGTATAATAGTGTGTATACGACAACTACGACTTGAAGTCGTTAGATGTATCTGACATGACTTGACAACTATGTCATGTCAAGTATGTCAGATGTAGGCGACTTGAGAAAAATCAATGTTATAGATAACACACTCTGTAAGAAAGAACTTGATGACTGTTTTAAACATAATAAATTAAATTAAATTAAAATCTACTATCCTACCATAATCCTACTTATGTAGGGGATCGAGCCCGGGACCTCCGGTGTGACAGTCTGGCGTGATAACCACTAGGCCACGGAGGGACTCCTGAAACATAGTGTAAAACTCATCGTAGTAGGACAACGCGAAGGCGGCGCGCGCTTCCAATTATTTTGGTAAACCATCAGGATGTACTGTACAGTGGACTACATGGAAAAGTTTACCACTTTTTATAGTGGACCGTGTTTCACGTAGTATACTTTTCTATGTGGCCCGCTGTACCTAACACTATGGGTAAAACTTAACAAAAGATGAACCTAGGATATAAATCAGTACTGCAGTGGATCGTCAATCATCTGCAATATCTAATTGACAGTTCAAGTGGCTACCTCCGAGACATGCCGACTCATCTAACTTGCAACTATACAGGATGTTCAGAATGGCAACGTTTAGGTTCCTAAGTTTCTAATATCAATTGGGACTACGGGAAGTAATTTTTTTTATTATTTTT
The DNA here is from genome assembly GCA_018467065.1 of Ephestia elutella. NCBI lineage: Eukaryota > Metazoa > Arthropoda > Insecta > Lepidoptera > Pyralidae > Ephestia > Ephestia elutella. Next base: position 16,179,276 of record CM031570.1, read on the forward strand.
ATTTTCCTTTGTAACTCCATCACTAATGGGGAGAAAATCAATGAAGACAACGCCGATTAGGTGCATAATACCTACTTTACCAAAAAGACTACTGCCACAAATATCTACTTTCAAAATACTACCTACTGCCACATATACATGGTCGTGGTAGTGGTAGCTGACTACTACCAAATTATAATTCAATGTATCAAATATACTATCAAATCAATCAACGGAAGGCGATTGAATCTTAGTTATTACTTTTTCGGGCGTTTGAATCTTAGTTTTTACTTTTAAGTAGTAAATAAATAATTCTACGAATTATAATGATATAATCGTAGAAATACAAAAACTCAAATCTCTGCAAAATTTCAAGTTTATTTTTTCAACCAGTTAGGCAAATGGTCAAACAACCAACTCTAGCCTAAGTGATGTTGTCAAAACAAACCATATCGAGTTTTAAAACGGAACAGCGCCATCTAACGGATGGCACGAGTACAAATACCATTTTATTTATGGCAAAGAAAAAATACACTTTCAAGGTTAGGTTTTCATTGAAATTGCTATTATAGAAATATAATTTTACTTCTAACCCCTTTAAATGTCAAAAAGTAACAATAATCAACGGAATAACACACTTGTTTAAATTAAAAGTACCTACAATAAGTTCAAATTACCTACGCTCTTACCTGATTTCTTAGTAATTAATTATGGTTACAAATCACGTTCGTACAGGATTTCCCGGTAAAGTGCAGCCTCCTGTACATGCAGTCTCACCGGCTGTCAACACCAGGCGTCGTTAATCATAACTGCACTTACTGTGTATCAAACTAACACCTCGGTCTGAGACTATGTACTTGTACAGTATAATCTAGCTAGGTATATGTAGCTTGCATGGAGATTAAATGATGTAGGTAATCATACTAATATTATACAGGGTGTTTTTTAAATCATTGGCATCCTTTCTACTGGTGAAAGTACTCATGAACATGAGCAACTTTTTGTATGGGACCGACTCAATCCGATGGAAAAAAAAATCTGATGTTCCATACTATTTTCCAATACCTACTCACCCGAAATGTATGGAACAGCTGATTTTTTTTTTCCATCGGATTGAGTCAGTCCCATACAAAAAGTTGCTCATGTTCATGAGTACTTTCACCAGTAGAAAGGATGCCAATGATTTAAAAAACATCTTGTATAGAGGAACTGTTTGATAGTTTGTGAGTTTGTTTATAGAGGGTAATCTTGGGAACTACTGAACCAATTTCAAAAATTCTTTCACCAATGTAAAGCTACATTATGCCTGAGTGACATAGGCTATAATTAATGTGTGTTCCTCCCGTGCGAAGCCAGGGCGAGACGCTATTGCACCATATTTAGTAAAATAGTACCAGTACCAGTGAAGTTACTTATTTTGTACTAACTGCCGAGGCTCTGCTGCTGTGGGATTTTGGGGTAAAAAGTACCCTATGAGTTACCTAACCTAACCTACCCAAATTTTATCGAAATCCGTCTAGTAGATTTTGAGTTCTTTTTATATTAACAATATTTTTAGTACTCAATCAGGTAAAATCACTAACACACATCCAAGCTTTCGCATTTATACATTATTAGGGATGGGACACACACAAATAGAGAACGTAATTTAATATTTTCACTATCATTACGATATTTATGAGTGATGGCAATTCACTCGTTCAATTTATTTGAAGAAAATTATTCGCTTTGTAGGGTGACTATGACTTTATGAAGCGAAAAAATTATTATATCATGTTTTTAACATGAAACTGAAAAGAAAGAGCCTAGTTTTTGGATTTATGTGGATTTTTAAATAGAAAGCTCGTCTTGCTAATGATTCTCATCACGTGATGCTCAACCACCATAAAGGGAGATCTTTCTAGGTTTAAATCTGGAGATTTGTGGCTACGATGATGTCTATTAAAGGGTTATGAGTCTAAAACTTGAAAATTTTAACTCCATTTTCGCGATTTGGCTTTTCATAGTAGATTCACGTAGTTATATGGGAAGTTGTTTTTCTTAACTACAACGCCATATATCGGAAGCCATGAGAATTTTAATTACGTCGGCTTTTTTATTTAAAAACTTTTTTATAGTTTCACCTATACCGGTGTAACTCTGAAAATACCATAGAGCTAGTAGTAGTAGTTTTTTTTTTTTTATTTTACTTAGAGACACAAACAGCTGAGGAAGCGGGATGTCAGATATGGTTTTTGCCTAAGTAGGGTATAATTGGGGATTCTGGATCATCATGTAGACCTCGCTTCGCTCGGTCTACATGATGACCAGAATCCCCAATTATATTTGTTTAACCCCACTAATTATAAATTATTTTTATGATGAATTTGACTTCATCTTATATCTAATTTTAGGAAATGTCTGTATAAAAGATGTCTGTATTAAATTCTATCAAGTCTTGTGTAACATAACGTATTAACTAAATTGGTGCTCCAAAAAAGCTACAAAAGTTCTAATAGCTATAAAGAAACAGTAATTCTCGATAACTGTAATCAGTTATCGAGAATTAAAAAAAAAAATAGAAGAGCAAAACGGGCGCGCGCTTTTCGAGCCTTCCTCGAGGTCGATTTTGGCTTTCGGTTTCGGAGGAGAGGCTCTCAAGCGCGCTTCCCGCTGTTTTTGTTATTTCATTTCTATTCGGGAAGAGGGAAGAGGTCGCACTGGCAGGATCTGATTGGGGGCAGTTCCGACCGTTAGCAACATTCACTCGCTCTGTTCGCTTTGCAATGTAACTGTGCCCCAATATGTGCCGTAACACCACAGATAACAACGCATCGCTACTAGGAGTCCCAACATTATCGCCTAAAATTTTATATATATATCGTCTCAAGCAAAAAACTTTAACATCGCGATGCAGAAAAGCTACTTTATGAGCACAATTACAATCTTGATAGATGGTATGAAATATTATAAACATAAGTCATGTATTCCCTTGCACTAAATGCACGAGATAAAATTGCACATGTGACGGGACTGTGACGCGACCTCGCTCAGAGTTCACGTCATAGCACGTCACGATCGCCCGTCATCCAGCGACAAATAAGGAGCTGTATGCTACTCAATTAAAACTCTGTATTAGTACCTATCTAATTCTTTAAAAACTAAAAATCTTTCCTGTATAAAAAGAAAGTTAACGTTAAAAAATATATTAAAATTAACGTTAATAAATATTAACTAATAAAGAATATTTCAAACATAAATACAAGATACGAGCGAAAAACATAACCCTTTTCTTACAGTCGGGTAAAAATAAATGCGCGCATCAATATGCTACTATACACAACAAAAGATTTTAACTTTAGTTTTACGAAATTTTATGATTTCTAGTTAGCCCAAATTAAATAACTTAATTTACAATCGTGACACTGGCAGAAACCAATGTTAAAATAAGTATTTTAAGACCTCTCTTAGTTGAATCGTTTTCCATCAATTTGATTTACTCGTAAGTACATACGTTGACCATATTAAAATTGAATCTCGAATTGCAGCGACAATGCGGCGCCAGGATAGCTAAATTAGATATCGTTCATCTATGAGTCTCTAAAGTTCACACAGTTTAAACGATAGTATATCATATGTGTAATAAAAATAAGATTCATTATTGTAAAAGTTCATTGTATTATTTATTATTGTAAATTATTAAACTAGGAAAGAGACTTGCTTGTGAACAAGGTCTTATAATTTAGTTTTATAAATATTTGTCGACAAAGAATATTTTCGCCATACTCTTTTTTGGTGGGTGCATCGCGCGGCTGCATCTCTGTTCAGTTCTGTGTCCGTAATACCAGCAAGCAAAGAAGCTAGTAAGTATGTATGTATCTATTAGATTTTTTTTTATTTGTAACTACAATGAATAAATAATAGATACAGGCTGCGGATTACAAGTCATATCTCCAGCCCGCTGATTACGCTGTAAATTTATGCATAAATTATGATTTCAGGTATTCCAATCCTTTTGACTCGGACGGTGAAGGGCAATCTACCGCGCCAAAGAAGAGGACTAACAAGTCGAAAGCCTCCAAGCCGAAAGCCAGCCGAACTCCGAAGGCGAAGAAACAACCAGAGTTTGCTGAGTCAGACTCTGACTCGGAGCGAGGGCCTGCAACGTCTGGCAGCACCAGGCCGCTACTTCCCGAAGAGTTTCCTGACTGTTTCAGCAGGAAACGCAAACGAGTCATACATGATTCGTCCGAGGTGAGTCTGATTATTTTTATTCATCTATTTGTCTGTATATTTGCACGCGTATCACGCAAAAACTACTAGATGAAAAGTGATACGGTTTTGCTGTGTATTGTTAAATTTTGAATTTAAAATCTAGCGCAGGTTTTCGCATTATGATACGTCGCTTAGAACCTGAGATATTTACAACAATAAATTTCGCGCGGATGAAGTTGCGGGCATAAGCTAGAATGAAACCTACTGGACGGATTTCGATGAAATTTTGTACACGGGTAGAAAAATACTGAGAATAGCATATAGGGTGCTTTTTATGCCAAAATTACCACATGAGCGAAGCCCCGGGGCGTAGCTAGAATTATTTAAACTCGATCTTGATAAGTATTAGTCAACTGATTATGGGTATTGGGTTTTTCTATTCAATCCCAACTTGATAAAGATGAGATTTAATATATATGTATGTGTAATGTTTTATTTAAGTGTAAGTACCTATTTATTACTGGTTTCAGGATGATGACTATGAAACTATACGTGCTCCGACCTTGAAAAGTTACCTGCAGCGACGCATGGCTTCGGGGTACTCATACCAAAGTGACCCTACCAAGCGCGGCGGATATTACATAGAAGTCCGCATCTCGAACTGCCACGAGCTGGAGTCCGTCGCCGCTGAAAGCCGTTGGAAGCATTCACTAATAAGCTTTAAAACGGCGGTGCCTGACAATTCAGCAACTTGGAAGGCGGCTACCCAGTTGGTGGCAATGGTGAAAGAAGATTTCCGTAATACGCGACCAATTTTGTATCCCGCCAAATGAGGACGTGCATCTGACCGTTTTTTGCGTACCTATTGGTCATAAACTTAAATATAAATATTAATGTGCTTATTTAACCGTATACTCATAATTTTTGTAAATACAATAATAATAATATATTGTTTTCTCGGAATAGAATATTGTAGGTATAAATAACATTTTATATTTGCTAAAATTATTAAATAACAAGAAAACGTAAATAAAACTTAAACATTTAATCTAATTAATCTAATATAAAACAGAATATACTTAATTACCTGTAAAGTTAAAATTTCAATCTTGCAAAATGTACTTCTGCAAACCCTGTAACATGCATGTGAAACAACATTCCTCGCATAAAAGATCTAATATTCACAAGTCTAATTGTTTACTCCAAACTGAATTCGACAATGTTCGCGTAATAGCTTGCGCTTTTAAAAACAAAATTGTTACTTACCAAATCAGTCCCCATAGTTTTACTATATCCCCTGAAATATTTTTAGATGATATCTCACACACATCTCAGTATCTGATAAAAAAAATGTTAACACAACATACATCTGTTAAAGTCAATTTCGAGCTATATGTTTTATATACTTTACCGAAAAATAGTGAATCGTCTCTTAAATCATTTAACACTAAATATGAAGTTATTCATCAAAATACAGATTTAGTAAATTTTTATAACATGTTTTCTGAGAAAATAATAAATAAATGTTCCGAGTTCGAGCTCTGTGAATCAGGCTGGACTATCGAGTCAATAAGTCATATAGAATTAAACATTTTAAAATATAATCCTTTGAAAGCCGGGACGTACATACCATTGCCGCAAACAATTCAAAGAACAAAATCTTGCCTGAATATAAAAAATACTGATGAACACTGTTTCGTATGGAGCATCGTTGCACAGTTATACCCAACTAAAAATAACCCTACTAGAATAGCGTCATATCCTCATTATTCAAAAGTATTAAATACAACTAATATGTCGTTTCCTCCAACTTTAGAGGATATTCAATTATTTGAAAAAATAATTACACATGTGAGCGTGAATATTTACGGTTTAGATAAAAAAAATCAAGTAACTGGACCATTGTATAAAACTATAAAAAGAAAAATAATGCATGCTAACTTATTGTGTGTCGAAAAAAATAATAAATATCATTATTGTTTAATAAAAAAATTTGACAAACTTGTGCGCAAACAATTGACCAAACATAAGTCACGCATATACTTATGTGAAGAATGTTTCATATACTATGATTCACCTGAAAAACTAGCTAATCATGATTGTGCAAGAGTACAAACTGTACTACCTGAAGAAAATATTCAAATAAGTTTTTCTAATTATCGTAATTCTCAAAAAATTCCAATTGTAATATACGGTGATTTTGAGAGTTTATTACGAGAATATTCAGATAATGATAAGACTGCATGTGTTGAAAATGTTCAAATTCATGAGGCTAGTTCTTTTGCATACTATATTTTTAGTCATTCTAGACCTGAGCTAAACAAATTCGTTTCATACAGAGGGCGAGATTGTTCAAAAAAATTTATTAAATCAATTAGCAAAGATGTCAAAACGCTCTACGGATTACTTTTAGAATCAAAGCCTTTGGTAATTACTAAAAGCGAACGTGAATCTTTTGAAAATAAAAAAAAATGTCATTTATGCAAGAAAGAGTTTAATGAAACTGATGTTGTAGTGGTAGATCATGATCACTTTACTGGAAAATATAGAGGTCCTGCGCATAATCAGTGTAATTTAAATGCAAAAAAATGTCCGTATATACCGATCATATTTCATAACCTTTCAGGCTATGACTGTCATTTATTCATAAAGGAACTTTCTACTTCTTGCGGGCGAATAAATTTAATACCTAAAAATAAGGAAAAATATATTTCATTTACTAAATTTATTCCGATCGATCAGAATACTTCGGCTCAATTAAAATTTATTGATTCTTTCAATTTTTTGAGTTCAAGTTTAGATAATTTGGTTAAATCAATGCAATCAGATGATTTTAAAAATTTGCGACAGCATTTTTTCGATGATCATTTATTTAATTTAGTAAGAAAGAAAGGTATCTACTGTTATGATTATATTGACTCAGAGGATCGTTATGAAGAAAACAAGTTACCAGACCAATCAAAATTTTACTGTAATCTTACATCCCAAACAGTTTCTGATGAAGATTACAAGCATGCTTTACAAGTTTGGAATGATTTTAATATATCCAACTTAGGAGAATATACAGACTTATATCTCAAATGCGATGTTCTACTATTGTGTGACGTTTTTGAAAAATTTCGCGATATGAGTTTGAAGTATTACAACCTTGACCCATGTTATTATGTGTCATCACCTTCTTTGAGTTGGGATGCGATGTTACTGTACACTAATATTGAATTAGATTTAATTTCAAATATAGAAATGTATCAGATGTTAGAAAAAGGAATCCGAGGAGGTTTGGCTCAATGTTCGTTAAGATATGCTAGAGCAAACAATAAATATTTATCAAACTATGATACCAATAAACCTAACAGTTTCTTAGTTTATCTTGATTGCGTAAATTTATATGGTTATGCTATGATGCAAAAATTACCTACTGGAAACTTTAAATTTCTTACCAAAAGAGAGATAGATGAGTTTAATGTAATGAATATTTCAAATGATAGTAATACTGGATATATTTTGGAAGTAGACTTACACTATCCTGCTAAATTACATGACGATCATTCAGATTTACCATTTGCAGCTGAGAAGTTTGCGCCACCAGGTAGTAAAAATCTAAAATTAATAGCCAATTTGTATGATAAACGAAAGTATGTCATTCATTATAAGCATTTAAAGCAATGTTTAAAAAATGGACTCATTTTATTAAACATTCACAGGATTTTGTCATTTGATCAATATGCATTTTTAGCACCATATATATTATTAAATACTACACTTAGACAAAAAGCTGGGTCAGATTTTGAGAAAGACTTTTTCAAAAAACAGAACAATTCAATTTTCGGAAAGACTATAGAAAATAAAAGAAAACAAGTCGACGTAAAATTAGTTAACACATGGAATGATAGATCAAATAAGACTAATAAAGTTTGTGGTGCAGAAAAATATACAAGTGCTCCTAACTTTAAAAATTTTTCCATTATTTCTGAGTCGTTAATAGCTATTCAGTTAGAACTAACAAAAATTTTGCTGGATCGACCAATTTACATAGGATTTTCAATTTTAGAATTAGCTAAAGGACATTTATATCATTTTCATTATTCTGTAATGAAACGTATATACAAAGATTCTATTAAACTTTGTTATACTGATACAGATAGTCTCTTGTATCTGGTCAATACAGCAGACTTTTATGAAGATATGAAAAATAACAATAAGTACTTTGATACGAGTAACTTTGATAATGAGCTTTTTGATATGCCTAAATTAAATTGCAAAATACCTGGATTTTTTAAAGATGAAATGGGTGGTGATGTTATTTCCGAATTCGTTGGATTAAGAGCAAAATTGTACTGTATAGAATCTAGGAGTAATTTAATAAGAAAAGCAAAGGGAATTAAAAAATCGGTTACAAATAAACTTGACATAAATAAATATAAAAAAGCATTGATGGATAATAAGACTCTTAGAGAAAACATGTTTATTATTAGATCTAAAAATCATATTATTTTTACTCAAAAGATTAACAAACTTGTGCTTAATAGAGATGATGATAAAAGACAAATTATGGATGATGGTTGTAACACTTTACCTTGGGGACATTATAAAACCATATTTTAAAAACCCATTCTTTTGCTAATTCCCATGGTATTGATAATAAAACAATATGTATAGTTTTTAAATTGTAACTTTGTTCTATTTATATGTACCTTCTTATCAGCTTTTGTACTCTAATAAAATAAAGATATTTACAAATTTATAATTTTATTTCATTTCTATATTCCAAAATCAAAATACAGACCGCTTCTAGGCAAAACAACATCATTAGGTCATACTTTAAATTGAAACATAACAATAATAACCTAATTTTGCATTTTGGAATTTATTTCTTTGCAAAGCGCCATCTGTTATCACAGGTACCATTGCATTAATTAAAAGCTAGTACGAATTTATTTGTTTGCAAGCGCCACCTGTTATCACAGGTACCATTGCATTAATTAAAACTAGTACGCTGCTAGTACAATGTAACGTGCTGTTACAGCATGCTTAGTGACGTAAGTTGATTAGTCTTATTTTTTCGCAAAGGCGCCATCTGTAATTCTGCCATTGCAATAAATAAGAGCTAATACTTTACTCTTAATACTGTGCTAGTGCCATCTGATGTGCTGTTACAGCATGCTTATTGACGTAATTTGATTTTAATTCATTTTTCACGATCGAAAATAAAACACCATCATTATAGTTTATTAAACATTTATTTTGATTTTATCATAATTATCTTTATACCATGTGTACAAACAATGGGCATTTTTATAAGCACACATATCTTTATGATAGATACAACGTTGAATGCTTGAACAATAGCCATCATACAATATTTCTAAATGAGGACAGCCAAAGTCTTCTAAATTATATACATTAGCAGTGTCTAACATATTTTTTAACCAAATAACTTTTTCAGTGCCTTTAGTTAATATATTTTTGTTTTTAAAAAAATCTTTTTCTTTTAAAATATACTTGTATTGATTGTATGGAATAAAACCTTCATTCCAATAAAATTCTCTAAATCTTTCAATCCATGTAACATTTGAACGTTCTTTTTTCGTCAACTTATAATACGGATATGGGGCCTTTAAAAGCAATATCATAACATGCTCTTTCGACAAAATTGCTATTTCTTTAGGTATGAACTGATTTTTCTCATTCATAAAGCCTTCAACATCAACAATTACATTCATGGTTGAATTCATGTTATATTTCGAACAATGTTACTTTGAAGCTTGTACTTGAAAAGGTTATCGTTTATGCTTAATTATTATCTTGCTATAATTTTTTTTTATCTTGATTAATTTATTATAAAAATTACTTTATCTTTGAATGTTTTCAGATCAAGCAAAGGCATATGCAGGATGCTGGAGTCGTAATAAGACTGACAAAAGTTTAAATGCATTTATTTATAAATATAAAATTGCTTTTATTCAGATATATCTTATCTATCTACTTAGGTACAGTCAAGAGTCAAAAGGCAGTCAGAATCTACAAGGCATTATGATCATTAAGGTTAGGCATAAGGTCTTCGATGTATGACTGCACTTATGACGCTTGACTGTACATATTACATAGTTTACAATGATATGTACATAGTTTGTGATAATGTGTAGTGGCTAGTTTACAATGATTATAGCTTTATCTTTGCGCTGTTTTTATATTTATGTGGATAATACATAATCATATATTACACATTAAGGATCCTATATATTTTTGTTACACAAAATTTTATATAACTCTTTACTTGATATTTGTTTTATCTTTTATTTATTACATTGATTTTATTATATATATTTAAATTCAGTTTTATAACAATTAATTAAAACATGAAATATTATGATGTCATCTATATCTGTTACAAAGTTAATCTAAAATATAAAATACTTAATTCAATAATATTACTTACTGTTGTTTAGGAACACACTATATTATGCTATTACACGTAATATTATATATACACTTCGTACAGCCTTTCTCCTATTCTTTTAATAACTTTATTAGCAGCCTCCATCACATCATCATAAATGTCATCGACCACATATTGCGCACTTACATTTATGCTAATGTCATTATTTTCACTTTTTTCACATTTTTCACTTTCTTCCTGCTCGTTCAGTTCACATATGTAAATTTTGATAAGATGACGTCCTCGCTTCACAGCACTTCCTTGGCGGATTATATATGATGAAGAAGAAGATGGGCCTTGTAGATCCTGAAATTTCCTTTTTTTCTGAGGTTTCTTTGTCTTCAGTTGCTGTTCATCAGCATTCATTAGTTTATTTGGAGGCAGATCTTTTAGGCGCTCGTCTTCAAAATCTTGTAAAAGATCTTGTGCATAAAAATATTCATTGCTGATAGTGCGAGCTGGAAGGTTAGAAACACGAGTTTCCTCAGCGTTGGACATGATCTGAAATAATTAAAGAAAAATATTTTATAATATACACAGCATATATTGTCAAAGATAGTCACTAAGTTTTTAAAATGTTCTAATAAATATTGAAATATAAATTTAACTCACCAATTATTTCAGAAGAATCGACGTGTCGTAACAGGCGCAAAGATAAAGCTATAATGAATCTACTTAAGATTAATTTCGATCTCTGCAGCGTCGTTGGAATGCAATTCCTTTTATGGGCGCAGAATCTCGACACGTCACGACGACGATGCAGCAGAAATTGATATCACATACCTAAATGATTCATCATAACTTTTTATTTATTTATATTTTGTATTAATTAACATATATATATATATCTATATGTATTATATAACCATTATTATATATATTTGTATACATTGACAATAATGAAGTTGGTCAAACAGGTCGTGTCTCTAGAGATAACGCATATAGATTCTGAACTACAGACATTACCTTATAAACGACATGGAGAATTATTGCCGAATACAATTCGCTGTATTATTTGCGGACCCTCCAACTGTGGCAAGACAAACGTGATGATTTCCTTATTATTGCATGAAAATGGGCTTAAGTTTCAAAATGTTTATTTATATTCTAAAACTACTTTTCAACCAAAGTATTTACTTTTAGATCATATTTTACAATCTGTTCCAGATGTTAAAATATTTATTTTAAAAAATGATGAAGATCTTATTTCTCCAAATGAAGTTCATAAAAATTCTGTCTTTATATTTGACGATGTAATATGTGAAAATCAAGTAAATATTCGAAATTATTTTTCAATGGGGCGGCATAAGGGCATTGATTGCTTTTATTTGTCTCAAACATATTCAAAAATACCAAAACAATTAATTAGAGACAATGTTAATGTCTTAATTGTTTTTAAGCAAGATGAAATAAACTTGAAACATATTTATCAAGAGCATGTTAATTCTGATATGAGCTGGCATGAATTCAAAAAATTGTGCTCTAATATATGGAAAGATCCGTATATGTTTTTGCTGATCAATAAAGATTGTGAATTAAACAAAGGCAGATATCGCAAAACTTTTGACATATTTGTATATTTTGATTAATTATTAGACGCCTATATAATGTCTAATACAATGCTTCACGGGTTACTTTAATTTTGACTTTCACGTTGACAAAGCGAATGTCAAAAATGAATGGAAATGTTAAAAATGACTTAATTAAATCAGTTAAAGCCATTAAACAAAAAGTAAAATGGTTACGAGAAAGAGAAGATGACTTAGAACTACAACGCTGCAAGTTATTTAAACCTGTAACAAATTCCATACAATCATTGGCACAACCTCAAACTGTTAAATATGAAAATACTTATGAAAACTATGGTAATGAAGATTTTAATATGAAACAGCAAAAGGAAATGGATGAACCATTGGAAATAAAATCCCCTAATAAGACATCGATCACTTCAGAGAATATTAAAACTTCGTTAGATCTTAAAAATAATGAATTATGTGTGCCTTTTGGTGTACGCAACGATAATGGCAAATTGATGATAGGCAATACGTTGGTTACATTTACAGACGCTGTTGATGATTCTTCCAATAAAATAGAGATGGTTAAAATAGGAGAAAGTAGTTATGAAGTAACTCCTGGATTAAGGGAATTACTTTTTCAAAGTAAACCCAATTTGAAAATTATTTCTGATAAAGACAAATTAGTATATAAAGATATTTTATCTTTTACAAATGTTCACAAAAGAGATTATCATTCATCAGGTCAGATCAAAGGTGATAAAGGAATGAAATATTGTCACGTTATTAAACCACTAATCTTTGAAAATAATTGCAAGGAAAATAAAACAGGTGGTAATCTATTAACTTTAAAATCGTATAAAAAGAATACCGATTTTATTTATTGGGATGATCCTAATGAATTGGTTGATAAATTGAAAATTTTGATTGCTTCTAAAGATGCTGGTAACACGAGTCATGACAATGAAATTATTTCAATAATTGAAGAACTTAAAGAAGCTGGCATTATAAAAAAGTGATTTGTCTAAATTAAGATCAGTTGTAGTATAGACGTTGAACATGAATGTCAACAAATTCGGTCATCATATTCACAAACGGCAAAAAATGCGCAGTTCTTCACTGAATAATATATTTGATGCGGAGTATAAAATCATAAAACATATTAGAGCGCCCGTAGATCCAAATGATTGTGCTACTAAAGAGTATATGGATAACATAACTAACGGGTTCTTAAAGAAATTCAAAACTCTCGATGATTTAACAGCATTGTTAAATATTGAAATAAATAGTTTAAAAAAGAATCTAGATGTTGCAAAACAAAAAATACATAAAAAATGAGTAAATCAGATGTAGTCAATGAAATACATAAACCAGTAAGATACAATTTTCCCCGAAGACATGTTATACTCAAAGATATAGATGATTTGTGGCAAGCCGATTTAATTGATATGCAATCTTATTCTAACGAAAATTCAAACTATAAATACATTTTAACAATAATCGATGCATTTTCAAAGTATGCCTGGGCATATCCCCTCAAAAATAAAGACAAAATAAGTGTAACTAGAGCTTTTAGAACATTACTAGAAAAAGGCGTGTTCCAAAAAATCTTCAGACAGATTTAGGAAAGGAGTTTTATAATTCGGATTTCAAAAAGTTGGTAGAAAAATATAATATAAATCATTATTCTACTTTTTCCGTGAAGAAAGCATCGATAGTTGAAAGATTTATCAGAACCATAAAAAATAAAATTTACAAATATTTTAGTTTACAAGGCAATTATAAATGGAGTGGTCATATTCTAGAAAATCTGGTTAAAGAATATAACTCAACTTTTCACAGAACAATTCAACAGCCGCCAAATAAAGTTAATAAAAATAACAAAGATGTATTATTAAAGAGATATAAAACTTTGCAACTATCTTCATTAAAAAAAGAACGTCAAAGATTTAAAGTTGGCGACTGCGTTCGTATAAGTAAATATAAAGGGACATTTGAGAAAGGATATACTCCAAATTGGTCAACAGAAATATTTAAAATATTTATGGTGCAAAACACAAGTCCTATTACATATCTGTTAAAAGATATTAGACAGCGACCGATTTTAGGCGCATTTTATACGCAAGAACTACAAAAAACTAAACATCCTGATATTTATTTGGTAGAAAAAGTTTTGAAAAAGAAAAGGGATCTGTTATTTGTTAAATGGTTAGGTCTGCCTGTAGCTGAAAATAGCTGGATAAAGAAATCAAGCGTCGTTTAAGCATATATATTTATTCAAAGAAAAATAATCTTCATTCTGCATTTAGGTGTGAGAGAAGGTAGAGGTTACATCCAATAATTTGTAGAGGAAAATAAATATCCTAACAATCACAATGGAGCCGAAAGTAAAAAAAAACAAAGAAAAAGTCTCTTAAATCTAAATCTGCATCTCCAAAGACAGTAAAGACAAGAACGAAAACCTCTGGGGCTGGTTTCAGCAAAGTTTTTAAAAATATGATTTCTAAAACAAAAAAGCACCTACGTAATATAAAACCAAAATGTAAAAAAGCTGCAATTGAGTTAGCTATTGCGGCCGCAAAAGAATTAGCATCGGAGTTACCTGTTGAAGTACCTCGCGTTATTCCAGTGCCAAAGACTGGTGGGGTATTACCATTGATTCCAATTTTCGCAGGCCTTGCTGCTGCTGGAAGCTTAGCAGGCGGCCCAGTAGGTGTATTAAAAGCGATCAATGCTATTAAGTCTGCTAAGAAATTATTTCAAAAAGAATCTCACGAAAAATTGAGATCTTTATGTATTGGAAGCGGATTACACATTAAACCTTATGGACAAGGTTTAGGAATATACTCGAGGATTGAAAAAAACTAAGTATTAGGCTACAGAATCGAGCACTATCTAACTTTGATATTTTAAAACATTCCAAAAATATACCATTTTTCAGAGGGGTGTATATGAGAAATGAATTACCAATTCATCCATTTAAGAAAGAATGTGGTATTATCAATTTAGATAAATCTGAAAATCCTGGTACTCATTGGGTAGCCTATGCAAAATTTAATGATTACATAGAATATTTTGATAGTTATGGAGACTTAAAACCACCTCGAGAATTTGTGAAATACATGGGATCTAAATTTAATTATAACTATACAAATTTCCAAGGAAATAACCCATTTAATTGTGGACATCTTTGTATAAGATTTCTTAATAATTTTTGGAACCATCACAACCATAACAACAAATAAATATTGATGCACTCAGAATAAAGGTCAGTTCATCACAATGTCTGTTACGCTCACTATTACTGGAAATAACTCTGTTTTGGAAACGAATTTTATTCCTCCACTTATTTTAGATGGTGCATACGAGTGCGGTTTATTATATTTTTCTTCTTTCAATTCTATACCTAATATAAATGATTACAATAATTTATTCGTGTACGGAGAAAATAAACAAAAAATTAAGGTGCCAACTGGAATTTATGATTTGCAAGATTTATATGAATATCTAAATGACAGAATTAAAAATAAATGTGAGCTAATAATAAAACCGAATAATAATACTATGTCATGTTTCTTATTCTGTAGTGAAGTTGTAGATTTTGGAGTAGAAAATAGTATAGGATCTTTACTTGGTTTTCCAAAAGTGAAATTGGAAGCAAATAAATGGCATGAGTCAACGACTCCAATCAACATTCTACCAGTATCTGTTATAAGGATCGAATGTGATCTTCTACAAGGGTCTTACACTAATGGTATTCCATCGCATATCATTTACGAATTCGTGCCAAACATCCCACCCAGTCATAGATTTGTCGAAATACCAAATAACGTTATATACTTTCCAATTACTCAAAATATTATTTCATCTCTAACTGTAAAAGTGGTGGACTTAGATGGGAAACGTATTAATTTCCGCGGAGAAAACATTCAATTGTGTCTTCATTTAAGAAAAATAAAATGATTGTTTTTCATAAAAATAATTGTAATAACGTTTATAAATTTCAATTAAAGAAAGTTAAGAAATCTATTTCAAAGACTGCAGTGAAACAAGTTAGACGTGCTGTGACTCGTAAAAAAATTAATAAAAATAATAAAGAATTTCTAAAAGCACTCGGTTTTAAAACATGACTATCCTGAACATAAATGATTCAACTCAATTTGATAATTCAATTGAGAGTTATGAAATACATACTTACAATCCATATAATAACAGTTTTAATACGAATGATGAAATACGAATACCGATCCATCATCAAGATATATATGTATTACCGTCAGCCAGCTCTATTTACATCGAAGGAAGTGCTATAGTGAGTCATGTGGACGCCAGCGGTAAAATTCAGAAAAAGAATGTCAAGTTTACTAATAATGCTATATTATTTCTTTTCCAAGATATAAGATATGAAATAAATGGTGTAGAAATTGATCGTATAAGAAACGCTGGAATAACTACATCATTAAAATCATACATATCAATGAGTAGCTGTGAGAGTAAGGCAGCAGCTGCATGGGGATGGAAAACTGACGAGGATTTGAATAAAAGTAATAATAATGGCAATTTTAGCATTCTTATACCATTAAATAAAATATTAGGCTTTGCAGAAGATTATAACAAAATTGTAATGAATTGTAAGCATGAACTTATATTTAATAGAACTAGTTCAAATCTAAACAGTATTGTTATGGACGCTAATGATACTGTAGACATTAATATACACAGAATTCAATGGCGCGTACCTCATATCAAAGTTTCTGATAAGCAGAGACTAATACTATTGAAGCAATTAGAAAAAGATAATCCCATTCAAATAGCATTCAGAAACTGGGATTTATATGAATATCCATTACTACCAACAACAAAAAAGCATTCGTGGGCCGTAAAGACTACATCTCAATTGGAAAAACCGCGATACGTAATTTTTGGCTTGCAAACAAATAGAAAAAATTGTAAAACGACAGACAGTTCTATATTTGATCATTGCACGT
Organism: Ephestia elutella; assembly: GCA_018467065.1. Lineage (NCBI taxonomy): Eukaryota > Metazoa > Arthropoda > Insecta > Lepidoptera > Pyralidae > Ephestia > Ephestia elutella. The sequence goes on from CM031570.1 coordinate 16,196,390, forward strand.
TGACTAACGTCACATTATTCCTAAATTCTCAATATTATCCATATGATTCTCTCAACGTTAAGTTTGATGAGGAGAAGTACAGTATATTATATGAGATGTATGTTCAATTCCGTCAGTTGTTTTATAACCGTCCTACAGACCCCTTGCTTGATCTATACAAATTTAAAGAAAAGGCGCCGTTATTTGTAATCGATTGTTCTAGACAGAACGAGAATTTAAAAACAGGTCCAGTTGATGTCCGATTGGAAATTGAAACCTCTCAAGATATAACGAATAACACCTGTGCCTATTGTATAATAATTAATGACAGACTTATTGAATATAAGCCTTTAAGTAATATTGTCCGAAAACTATCTTAAGTTCTTGTTTTATTAAATTGGAAAATATTTTTACTATTAAAACATGTTTGCTATCGTGGATGTTCAAGGTTTTAAAATCGACAACAACGTATTTATTGTAAAAGAAATTGCTGTCATATATGCCAATAAGCTAAATTTTTTTTTAATATCACCACCGTTCCCATTTCGCAATCTCACTAGCGCTGAAAAACGAAACGTGTGTTGGTTAGAGCAAAATCGAAAAGTACGGTGGGATGAAGGATTTATACCATATACGAAGCACAAAAGTATTGTTCAAAATTATCTTAAAGATAAAATCGTTTATTGTAAAGGTATTGAAAAAATGACTTGGATAAAAGACATAACAGGTGCAAATAATATTTATAATTTAGAAGATAAGGGTTGTCCTAATTTTAATAATTTATATAAAGCATATTCAACAAATAACAATGTATTTAGTTGTTCAAATCATCCATCAATATGTGCTTTAAAAAATGTATTATGTTTAAGGAATTGGTGTATTGATAATAAAAAAATGATTAGTATGTATTTCGCATTTTATTTTGTCTCACCCATTTTTAACTCAATAAATAGATGTAGTACGAAAACAATCTTACATTCCTAGGCAGAATTTAATACAGACATCTTTTATACAGACATTTCCTAAAATTAGATATAAGATGAAAATCAAATTCATCATAAAAATAGTTTATAATTAGTGGGGTTAAACAAATAAAAATGGGGATCCTGGGGTCATCATGCGGACCGAGCGGAGCGAGGTCCGCATGTTGATCCAGGATCCCCAATTTTACCCTACTTGCCTATGTTGGTGAAGGACAGGTAATATCTTTTGTGAAGCTAATTTTTGACAAGTTTAACATTTTTGGTGTGTTTTGGTTCCATAGAATTTGTAAACAATCTGTAAAATCAATTGAATAGCACACTATGACGAAAGATTTATGGATTCATTTGACAATCAAGTTATATGACTATTAAGGAATGTTTTTTTTTTTACGTCTATGGAAAATACATTTTCAATCAAATACTACGTTATTGAGTACCTATCCCATAAATTCTAGAATCATGCGCACTCTACCACCATCGAAACAAAAAAAATACTACAATATTTATCCATTATAAGGATTGCGCACCGGCGCGTCCATAAATCAGTGCACGACATCCGAGTTTTTGACAAATGGTGTTACAGACTGACAGACACAACAAATGGTGTGTGAAGACACCTCGCGAAGATGAGACAATGACGGGGAACAATTTAATATGGAGTAATGTTATGGTTTTCTTAAGGTTTTGTTTTAGGCGTCTGCGAGATTTTGTACGGAGCAAAATGGACAATAAAATTTTCAAACAGAAATATATTTTTTTAACTAGCTCCGCTCCTGTGATATATGTTGTAAAGTGACGTCTTTGGAGAAAATGCTGCAGTGCAGTTTGTTGCGCCGCCTCTTCTCCACTTAACTTTCGCTTTGAGGCGGTAGTACCTAACCTCACATTTAAGTAATTTTATGACGGTAACTAACTAAAAAACAAGTAAACGATGATTAAATTGAATTAAATAAATAAATTGTAATCTAGTTAATCTATCTCCTCAATATTATTTTAAAATGTTTTTTTTTAGATATAAGTATTTATTTGTAATTTTTAATTTTAATTCTAACACAATAAATATTGTTTTCTAATGAAATGGAATAAATAAAAAAATAAAAATTAAACGCGCTACTTTTTGGCCATTTAAATAAAAAAAAAATTATTTCATTTCATTTCGTGGGAATTGGGAGTGGAATTTCCAAAATTATTTTATCAATTACGCTGTATAAAGAACCTCTCACAAAGTTTAAAGTTTCTACGTTCAGTTTTATCTCTGCGCAGATGTGGGACATCAGCGCAGTCAGCCCGCGTTCAATTTTATTGGTATAGATTTGTTCATATAAAAGCCTGCGAACCTATTTCGAAAGCAGTCCACTAAACAATTGTATCCTTCGAGGCTCCCTGAAGTAACGTAACTGGAAATAAAACCAAATTGAACAGTTAAAACGCTGCAGGAAGACATTGCATCGCCTAATAACCTTTACCTGGTCATAAAATTGCCAGTAATAGACTTTTTAGACACAGATATGCAAATGCCTAGAAATGACAAGAAAATAAAATTTTATTTTTAAGCTCTTTTTTGACATGACCATAAATTTCTGAGCATGGATACGATACCTACACTATCTACTACTTTTCGTTTCATATGGGGTTCAATAATAACCCTGTATAGTTTCGCCTCTGTTTTTGTCTGTCTCCATCTCCTAAGTCATATTTCTCATGCTTCTTCTACTGAGAGTATAGAGTGGAATAAAACACAGCTATACTTTCATAGAGTTTCCAATTGTCGTCTCCATTTCACAATTGCTAATTAATTATTTCAGTTCAAAGTTTTTTTACCGATGTTTTTACCGGACGCAAGAGTCTAGTAATATGCTTTACATGAGATCAATCAGCCTCCTGGATCAAATCTCAAGTAGGATTCAAACCTGGCATCTTCTACTAAATTCACATGTCATAACTTCTCGACATAATCAAAACCAGAGTGAATAGGCTGCTTCTGGGTAAGCTCGCTACATCGTAGACCTCACCTCTGTCCTTGGGCAAGATTTTGGTCAAGAGCAAACCCAACTTTTATTTAAAAAATAGGTTAACTATACTTAAAAATAAACTAAACAATAAAATAAATATATTTTGTGCATTATCTCAAGTGTCCCGCGGCGACTAGCCCAAAATTCTGGTTATCAGGTTGGCAATGCTTAGCCTCTGGCCAAAGAAGATTTTAGAACTTTGGTCAGCTCTTCTAGAATATTGTTATCAATGGTACATGTCCGGTAGTGGTCCCCGCTGGGTGATAGAACGAGTATCGCTGTGGTTACGAACAGAGCGTGACTGGGTGCCTTTAAGACCGGCGAAGAATTTGAAACTAAACGTATATTTTTGCGTTATAGGCACATCCTTGTAGATTGTTTGGTGGACTTAACTGTAAATTAAATAGGTCTGTTAATTCAATTAAAATTGGTTTTTCAATTGTTTCATTTTGGCATCATTATTCATACAGACAATTAATGAAACGTCGCAATAATTAACACTACATGTATATGTTATCTAATTTAATATTGTAATTTAAATATGCACAAATCAGACAATCCGTCTGTCAATGTCCAATTTTATATACTACTCCACTTCAGATCCACTTTGGGCTCAGTGACCCCAAAGTAGATCTTGGTCTCCGAAATGAGAGAGCACCATAGTTTATCAATTTTATATAGGTACCTCTTCATAATTGTATAAAAATATAGATGTAGTAATCTTTACGTCATGTATGACTACTTACATCGTATGTATGACTACTTAATCTAATGGCAGTAATATTTTTTCTTTATTTTCCCATTTCGAGAAAAAATGCATCTAATGTAGCTTAAACACCGATTTATAGATATTGCACTCGAACGCAATAAATAAAAGCCGAAAGGGTCAAAACGCCTATCCATAATAAGCATACGAATATTATTCAATGACCAAAAGAGGGGTCAAATACATAGACCAAATAATAATAGATTGCAAAAATATTTTTTCTGAAAAATTTAATTTGTTGTATGATAAACTTAATAATTCTTTGATTTGTACAACTGTATTGGAAAACTTGGTTTGACACACGTGCGGAAGTATAATTTCACTCGTTCCGACTCTCTAGTTACGGCTCGGGCCAAGACTCGTCGGGATTCATGCAAAATGACATACTTTCCGCACTTGTCTCGAAATTTTGCTACCCGTCTATCAAATTTAATGGCGATTCGTCTACTGCGCGATTGTAGCAATATTGCATATAAAGAATCGTAAAACATTGCATACAAAATGTTAAAATTAAAAAGATAAAGAAGCGATTATTCAGTCTAAAACTGATGATATTTTTGTTTTTGTTATTTCTATCATTTTTCATTGTCAGTCTCTTGGTCAAAAAGACCCCGGTAACAGAAAAATGTTAAATTCCCCGACAGTGGCCGGACAAGGAGGGTTCTGTTCCGGACAACGCGATATTTCGCCGCTTTTGTGTTTCCGCGGACTGATTTCCTTACGAATTGCTTTAGGGTTATGTTTGGTCCAAGTTTTTGAAATCTGCGGGCAAAAATTACTTCCGCCCGAATATTTGAAAGCAATTTTAACTAACAACAGTCAAGGATTTTTGTTATTTCATAATTCAGTATCAATGGCAAGTCATGATTTTAGGATCCTCATAAATTTCCCACGTCCTGTCCTTCTCACTACCTAAAAAAATGCAAATGCTGTTGTTCGATGGTTGTTCAAAGAGGTAACAAACAAACAATTAAATAAACAAACAAAATCACGAACATTTATAATATTAATAGGATTAGTTCAATTTATTTATTGGCATTCGAAACATTCGAAGAATTCTTTTAGGTCTAGACTAACATAGCATAAGAATTATTAACATAATATGGATCTAGATCCATATTATGTTAGTAATTCTTATGCTATGTTAGATAACTAGTTATCTGAAAATAAATGTTTTTTTTTTGAAGGTCAAATGATGAAAAATATTTACAGATAAAAGAAGATATTCTGTTCAATCCAAAAAAGTAATTAACTCCTCGTAAACATTTTACCTTTTTACCGTAACAGCTCATAACTTAGATCACCCATACTTAGCACTTGTCGACTTTGGGCCGCGCGGTCTTTTTGTCCATTTTCCGTGCAATAAACTCCCTTTGGATCCGACACGCAGTTCAAGGGTTAGACGCGGAAGAAATGGGAATTTAATTTGGTCGGACTTTCTGTGGTGTTAATGATTGCTGATTTATTTGGTGTCAAGGAATTATTTTCTTAGTTAAATACTAGCTGTTGCCCGCGGCTTCGCCCGCGTGAGTTTCGCTTAGATGAAAAGTCTTTTTGTGTTCCAAACTGTTTCAGATGTTTCGGATCTTCGATTTTTATACGTCAGCAGAAAATGCTCATCAGGTTGAACGATTTTTGCTAAGGCGCCATTTGCATATATGTTATAGTGTAGCTGGTGTTTTGGAGCTTTTCATCAGATGTTCCAGATCTGCAATTTTTATACGTCAGCAGAAAACGCTCATTAGGTTGAACGACTTTTACTAAGGCGCCATTTCCATATATGTTATAGTGTAGCTGGTCTCTTGCAGTTCTTCATCAGATGTTCCAGATCTTCAATTTTTATACGTCAGTAGAAAATGCTCATCAGGTTGAATGACTTTTGTTAAGGCACCATTTCCATATTTCTTATAGTTTAGCTGTTCTGTTATGGTTCTTCATCAGGTGTTCCAGTTTTCAAAATCAATTATAGCCTATATGTTGCCCAGACTTAATAGCTATACAACAAAAAAAGTTTCATTCAAATCCGTCCAGTAGTTTTTGCGTGAAATGCGTACTTACAAACAGACAGACAGACAGTAGACAGACAGACAGTAGACAGACAGACAGTAGACAGACAGACAAGAAATTCCAAAAATTTTTGCTTTCTATTGTTCTTTTTAAGTGTCTCTCTATGCATTTTAGTCAAAAATACTAAATGTACAGACAAAATATTTTTACTGTTTTATTATATGTATAGATTTAATTATTTTTCCAATGTTGATTTCGTGTATTATAATTGACATAACTACTATCAACTGTCCTCTATATCCTATTCCTAACTAATATTATAAATGCGAAAGTGTTCTCTTCACCTCTTCACGCTTTATCTACTAAACCAATCTTTTTGTAATTTCACTTACTCATATTCAGTTAGGTAAGTCCAACTTTGAGAAAGAGGTCAACCGTCGAATCCAACTCGGTTGGGCAGCGTTCGGGAAGCTTCGCGATACCTTCTCGTCCAAAATACCGCAGTGTCTCAAGACTAAGGTCTTTGACCAGTGTGTGTTGCCAGTAATGACATACGGAACAGAGACGTGGTCGCTTACTATGGGCCTCATAAGAAGGCTCAAGGTCACCCAAATGAGGAGATCCGTAGGAGAACTAAAGTAACCGACATAGCCCGCAGAATCGCGATACTTAAGTGGCAGTGGGCGGGGCACATAGCTCGTAGAACAGATAGCCGTTGGGGCAGAAAAGTTCTCAAGTGGCGACCACAAACCGGAAAACGTAGTGTTGGCAGGCCTCCCACTCGGTGGACCGACGACCTGGTGAAGGTCGCGGGATGCGCATGGATGCGGGCAGCGCAGGACCAGTCGTTATGGAAATCCTTGGGGGAGGCCTTTGTCCAGCAGTGGACGTCTTTCGGCTGAGAGAGAGAGAGAGAGAGAGAGAGTAACAAAAATCAAATCGCGATAAAAATGTATCTATTAAAAATGAAATTAATCATTTTATTTAGTTGCGCATGGATGCGGGCAGCGCAGGACCGGTCGTTGTGGAAATCCTTGGGGGAGGCCTTTGTCCAGCAGTGGACGTCTTTTGGCTGAGAGAGAGACTTACTCATATTTAGAAGTACTGAGAAGGACATCAGGTGCCTTCATCCCGAGAAAAAGCGCTGATTCCGTAGGACACGCGGGCGAAGCCGCGGCCAAAAGCTAGTTTATCATAAAACTGTGTTAAAATTACATAACGTTTATACAAAAATAAAATAAGATTAAGGTCAGTAAGGTCCGAAGAAACACGGAAAATGTAATAACTCTGTACGTTCACGTTTACTATAAAAATGAAGTCTCAAAGCGACGTCAAGGTATATAAGTAACGACAATAAACTTTACTTTTTTGTTCTTTTTTACTAACACATATGGATGTTTGTCTGAAATAAAGAAATTTAATTGAATTGAATTGAATAAAAGGTCTGTTTTTAAGTCATACAATTGTAAGAATCTCGGAAATTGTTTCACGCATAGGTACATACATAAAATCACGTCTGTTTCCTGAGGAGGTAAGCAGAGACTATAGATTTCACTTGCTATTATGATCCTTATAGGTCTCTTTATGCAAGATGGCTGGTTATAAATGCTCTTATTCTATTAAAAAAAAAAAAAAATGAGACTGACTACTCACATGGCTTATGTCACTCGGAGGAATGCAATGAATCAAAAAATACCCCTTACACCAAAAATTTGTGCAAAAAGGTCCGCGATGGTCATAGTGCGTTCGGCGAGTTCTACCCTGAACTGAACAACTCCTCTATTCACCTCTGCTAAATATCTTTCGTCTCTTTTCATTTATCCTCCATCTCAACATTTTGCCCAAACAACTTGATTAAAATGTATCCAACGCACTTATCTCAAATAACCTGCAATCATTTTAACTCACTAATCTTACAATAAAACCTCGTTAATTCAATCTCACCCATTATTTAACCCTTACTACTAAATTATTCATTTCTTTGTGCGCAAAATGGACATACGATGACCAGTACCCTTATGTCCGGTGGACAAAAGGTTGTTTAGAGAACATTAGGTATGCAGATTGGATTCTGTCATTCAGTGTTAATGGATGTAATTGTTGGATTTCGTTTGGTAGGTACTTTAATTGGATTTGTAGGTTATTTATTGCTAGAGTACTATTATTATGTTGATTTCGATTTAATTAACAAATAGATTATAAAGATGTTGATGAATAAAGAAGAGATTGATGGCTACGTACTGCATTTAATCTGTTTTTATTTCATTTACTAAAATCCATTTTTTTTTCTTTAGCTAATTGCCTGTGATGGCCAAATATATATTTAGATATTTTTGACTTTTCGAATTTGACACACTGCTAAGCAAAAGCCTCCATTTTTGTCTCCAACTAATTCTATTGCTAATTCGTTGACTACGGCTTGCATAAAACCTTTGTTCCAAGAAATTCCACTGTTGATTCTATGTTTTAAGATCCCTTAAAAATACACTAAGACTGAAATATTGGAATAATTTTGCGATTGATGAAACAAAGTCGGTCTAAGAAGTCCATTTAAAACATTAACAAACCTATTTAAAAAAAACTCATCGTAATAAACTTAATTTTTGCTCAAAATTTTGTTCAGAAGTTGTTTCCATAAACACAATATTATACTCGTAAGGTACTGTCAAACAAACATAGGACTTTTGGTGAAACTTATTGCATAGCGGGAGTCATGCTGTGTTGTTATTACCATTACCATGTCAATATGTAAATTAAATTTTGACATATCTTTAGAAGTTTTGCCATTATCAAGATTATTATTTCACAGAAATTTCAATTTCTCAAATAGTTATCAAAACAAAATTATCAGCCAATTCATTAGACCACCTCATATCAATATCTAGCTACTCAGAGTATTCAAGCAATAGGAGAGGCCACAAGGTGCATGCTGCATACTGCTGTTGCTACTGTAATGCTGACCGCTAGCTATCACAAACCGTTGTAATAGTGGTCGGCATTACCTTTGTGTGTGAAAACATAATGCATCAGAATTAGCGATTTTTTGACAGCTCAAATTAAGAAAAAAAAATCGGTACACAAAAACTCAATAGACCGCGTTTTATGAAAGCCGAGCCGTAATAATGGCTGTACCTATATTGTGCTCTTTCCTTGTCAACCAGAGGCAAAAAAATCACCTCGCAGTTCCACAAATCGCTATATTAATATTTTTTTGACGTTTATTTTATTTCAAAGAAATGCCATTCTCGTGCATTGTTGCTTTCTGCATGGACTCGCCTTTTACTAAGCGCCATCTATGAAGTCATCTCGAACTAATATTTCTTAAATTTAGGTCTCGGAAAGTCACCCAATAACTTGTCTAACAATGCATTAGTGTCAACATATTTTTTGTACACATTAAATACATAGATAGGAAACATAAAACATAGTAAAACTAAGTACAACTATAAGTAGAAACTTGTTAATAGTTACTTAGATTTTTAAGTTTTTACTTAGTTAGTTATGATAAATTATTAATTTCCCAAATAAAATAAAATAAAATAAAATAAAGGTACTACTACTACATCGAAAATATTTCGCATAAAAATTTGCGCTCGCATCGTCTCCTATTAGTTAACTGCTCTAAGATCATGGGCTTTATTAACTCCCTATATCAGTAGCGATGCGACGTAAACCAACCGTTGATCCCACAATAGAAACCAATCTAGCCCTAATTATCTTCTGATAGACATCCGATTGTTAAGTTCCGGTTAATTATAGTAATTAGTGTCTTGTTACACGTAATAATGTGGATGTAACTAATTTGGATATTGTAATGTCTGATTAATCTCGAGAGGATTGGGATTCCGGTAGATTCTGATAACCATGACTACAAAGTTATGGTTTCCAAAGGTTGATAAAAACTCGCTTGCTTGATTTTTTACTTCAACTTAGCCTTTTCCGAAAAGCATTATTAGCGCAGAAGAGGAAGGAGTAAGTATCTATCTAGCCATCGAAGTAAGTAAGTAAATAAGTCGGCTTTGTTACACCGAAGTTGAAGTTAGGTTAGTGTCAAAGTAAACAGTTATTACTTTTGTCATACTATTTAACAACTTAGAAGTAAAGGCCAAAGAGTATTCATAAGATTAATGTTTTAGATGTAAGGCACCTTAACGAGGCTGTGTTAAGGCGAGAACATATTAATTACCATCCGACAACGGAGCGTGGAGGGATGATTAATGTGAAAACTTTCGGGATTAAGGTTGTGGCCTTCGTTTTTATTGCAAAATTTGCTTTACAACATACGTCTTGAGGTCTTATATTTATTGGAAATACTATTATAGATACACGTCGTTATATAGTACGAGGTAAACAGAGCCAAGGGCCGTGAGTCTCTAAAGCCACGCAGCTGAATAGTGGGCCAATTAGTGGAATGGAAAATGAATGGAGATTCAGAGTAGTGACAGGTTGCTAGCCCATCGCCTATTAAAGGAATCCCAAATTTAGAACCCATTCCCTGATTGACTTTTACAATCTGCAGAGAATCTGGGAAGAGAAGCAGCTGGCACTTTCTAAACTTTCTCTTGACTCTTAGACCAGCATGGAAAAAAATTAATTGCAGATTTGCATAGTTTAGTACCTAAGTTTATTTTAAAAAAATCACTGGTATTCTATCAACACCAGCAGTACTACATTTCGTAGCTAATCTACGCTCGTAGCTATTTCTCGTAGCGTTGTCTACGAAAAGTATCCACGCTCGTAGCTACTCGTAGAACGTCTACGAAATTTATTTACCACAAATGCTGCGTAGTATAAACGTATGAATCTATATATATAAAAGAACAAGGGTGTTTGATAAATCAACGCCCAGCCTAAACCATAAAAGCTATAAACTTGAAATTTGGACCGAAGTTTTATGTTAATACGTAGTGCTCAGATAAGAAAGGATTTTTCAAAATTAGACCCCTAAGGGGGTTAAAATTGAGGGCAAAGTTTGTATGAAAAAAAATTAAAATCTTCACTGATTTACTTGAAACTTGGCAAGAATGCTTCTCAACAAAAATAACCAATGGCGTGTTTCAGCGTTTTTTGAAATTCAACCTCTAAAGGGGTAAAAAAGGGGAGGTAAACTAATTTATCATCACAAAACCGAAACTATAAAAGCTATAAACGTGAAATTTGGTTAGTGTCTTCATTATACAATATACTGCCCACATAAGAAAGGGTTGTTCACAATTTCAACCCTACAGTCCAAAAAAGGGGTGAATTTGCGTACCTTTAGACAAATCCCATTTGAAATTTCGCCAGTCACAAGCAATGCATGTTGGCCTATTGGTAGAGGCCGCGGATTATTTTTTTAAATACAGGGTTCAAATCCTGCCAGATGTGACTTTTTTTTCCAATTTTTTTTTGCGTTTTGTATTAGGTAGTTTTTTAGAATTCTATATTTTTTTAAATATTTTAGTAAGGAAATATTTCAAAAAGTAGCTGGAAGTAGCTGGATCGAATCCTGCCACTAACAATAATTTTCTGTTTTCGTTTTTTATTTGTTTTCTAGAATTAATTTCTTACTTTTTTTTTAATTTTGAAAAGAAACGAATAAATTCATTTGCAAATTTATTTCCGGTCATCTACTGATTGTGCCAAGCAAAATAATATCCAATAGATGGCGTTGATAAAATGAAAAATGTAAGCTGAAATTATTTCTCAATATTTTCAATAGATGGCGCTGCGCAATTTTGGTGATTTCTACTTCGCGCTTAGGGGTCGTGGGATAATAATAAAACAGTAAAGATATTTTGTCTGTACAGTACATTTAGTATTTTTGACTGAAATGGATAGAGGGACACTTAAAAAGAATAACAGAAAGCAAAAACATTTTTTTGGAATTTTTTGTCTGTCTGTCTGTCTGTCTGTCCATCTGTATATGTATGTACGCGTTTCACGCAATATCTGCTGGACGGATTTGATAGAACTTTTTTGTTGTATAGCTATTAAGCCTGGGCAACATATAGGCTATAAGTGATTTTGAAAACTGGAACACCTGATGAAGAACCTTAACAGAACAGCTAAACTATAAGAAATATGGAAATGGTACCTTTGGAAAAGTTTATCAATCTGACGAGCATTTTCTGTTGACGTATAAAAATCGAAGATCAGGATCATCTGATGAAGAATTCCAAGGGACCAGCTACACTATTACATATGTATATGGAAATGGCGTCTTAGCAAAAGTCGTTTAACCTGATGAGCATTTTCTGCTGACGTATAAAAATTTAAGTTTATGCAACATATGATAAAGAACTCCAAGAGACTAGCTACTCTATAAAAAAATGGAAATGGGGCCTTAGCAAAAGTCGTTCAACCTGATGAGCATTTTCTACTGACGTATAAATAGACAGGACACGGGATAGGATAAAGAGGGACTCTGGGTGGTAGTGGTGGTACACGGGAAATTGTAGATAACGAGCAGACGAAGATCGTTTATTGAATGAAATATCACTTTTGATTCATTTTAACACCGCGACTGTACTACGAGTACCTAATATATTCCCGCGGGACACGGGATAACCAAATAGCTGAAATTTTGAGTACTGGAGTTTAGGTTACTACAGTTTGGAACACAAAAAGATTTTTCATCTAAGGAAACTCACGCGGGCGAAGCCGCGGGCAGCAGCTAGTCTTAACATATGAAGACATGATTCTCAATAAAGACGCCATAAAATCTTAGGCGTGAAGCAATAAGAAAGACAATATTAATTACAAATACACATCAATTTCACTCGTCATTCGAAATTCAACTTTATTCACACAAACCAAGGTTCAATTTCAAGTGAAGAATAGTGATGTGTGGCCTGGGATATCTAATTTATTTTTCACTGGAAAGTCAATCTTATTTACTCACAATAAGGTATATTTTGTAGTGATAGAAAGTGATATGTGTCGTAGTGAAAAGGAAGAATGCCTAATATATGGTGTTTTAGGTAATTAAATGTCACATAGATCAGAAATTAATGATCTGTCTCGTGAACTGAAGGGCGTGGGTTCGCTTCCTGTGCGTGGACATTTAATTTATCGCAGTTTCGGAGATCTGCAGATATTAATGTAGTGGCCATGTTTCGGTGACATCCTAAAATCAGATATGGCTAATTGTTACTGATTCCATTGTTACCTATTTTATGTATTAAAATTTTTCATTATGAAATTGTAGATTTTTTCTCTTTACTTTTTTGCGCCTTTTATCTTTTGAGATTTGTCAGCCCTATCGTATGTCCAGGGATTTATTTTTAGCTTTTGCAGGCAGATTTTTCACACCTTTTACACCCTTATGGATGAAATTTCCAAAATTTATTAGTGCTCTAAAGAATTTATCTGCAAAATTTCAATTTTCTGCGTTCAACATTTTGGCTCTGCACTGATAATTATGTCAATCAGTCATGGGCCTACCTATACATATATTATATAACTATCATTTGGCTTGGCTATGGGCTTCGCCTACGTGAATCGTTTTTCATCCATTCAACCCAGGGTGGAATTTAAAAAAATTCCTTCCTTAGAGAGAATCTTTGTAACCTCTGTGCAAAATTTAAGTTTTTACGTCCAGTTTTCCGGTTTTGTCATCCGCAGTCAAATCAAAGTCTAAGAAAAAAAAAAATAAGTTTTTTTTTTTAGAAATAGAAATAGAAATATTTATTTGCAATAACATGGTACATAGGATTTTTAAAATATATAACATAGACGAACAACATGTTATACCATCACTGGCATGCAAATTTTTAAACAATTGACACATTTTAATTAATTAATGGTACATCAGTCGATCATTTCATTTTATTTATAAATTAATAAATATATATAAAGACGGATGCGACCTAAACTAATTAAATATTGGAATTGTATTAAACGTATAATTAAATTTCATTAAAATATTCATTTATATCATAAAAACATTTGTGAACTAACCACTTACGCAATTTTATTTTAAATAATTTTAATGATAATTTTCTAATGTCAAAAGGGATTTTATTGTAAATTTTTATGCACATTATATAACAGTTATTATTAAATAGGGCACTGTTTGTAGCTGGGGCACTTATTCGTTCCGTATCTAAAGGTCGGAGCCTACTATCTCTTACATATTTTTGAAAATAAGATGAATGTTCTCTAACAAAACAAGCCGCTTCTAGTATGTACAATGCTGTTACAGTTAAAACATTTTTATCCCTGAATAGGGGTCGACAAGTGTCTATCGGACCTGATCCACAGATTGCCCGTATACACTTCTTCTGCATAAGAAGAATGTCATTTACATCCGTAGAATTTCCCCATAATAAAATACCATACCTCAGTACCGAGGAGACATAACCATAATATGCGGTTAGGGCAGTTTTTTCACCAGATATATTTCTAAGGCGTCTGAGAGCAAAAACAAAACTACTTAATCTTGTACAAATATTTTTTATATGGGCCTTCCAGTTGCAATGCTGATCAAGTACTATTCCTAAAAATTTGGTTTGACTGACTTCTACTAATTTTTGACCATCACATTGGATTTCTGGCTTTAATCTAGATGATTGGTAATTGGTGATCTGCATAAAAGTTGTTTTACTTATATTTAAATGAAGGCCATTTTGTGCTAACCATTTATTAACGCTATCGACAGCATCATTTAGACATTTATTGTAGTCATGTACGTTACTATGTTTTGGTATGATTATTGATATATCATCCGCAAATAATATCGTCTGATGCTGTATCGACTTGGGTAAATCGTTGATATATATCAAAAATAGCAACGGACCAAGTACGCTTCCTTGTGGAACACCAGAAGTATTTAGCATAAAGTCAGATCTATAGGTTACAAGTTCTCTGTTTATATTGGTCTTATTAATTTCAACGCATTGTACACGATCAGCAAGATAGCTAGCAATCCACTTCAATGCCTGCCCCCTTATTCCATATTTTTCACATTTTGATAAGAGATTTTCATGTTGAACAAGATCGAAAGCTTTACTCATGTCAAAAAAAATCGATACTATAGGAATTTTTTTATCTATGTACTCCGTCACTGTTTTTATTAGAGAGAATGCAGCAAGTGTTGTAGACTTATGTTTTTGGAAACCATTTTGTTCTTCCACTATGACTTTGTGTTTGTCGAAAAATGACAATATTCGATTTGCCATAGCCTTTTCAAAAATTTTTGCTAAAACCGAACCCAAAGTAATAGGACGATAATTATTCATGTCTTGTTTATCATTTTTCTTATGTAGTGGTTTTACTATTGACTTCTTTAATGACTTTGAATAGTAGGCGGGTTGTCAGATGGTAAGCAAACACCATTGAGAAATCTTTTATTTTTTATGAAATACGGAAGCAAAGAAAAGGAAACGACACATCGAACCCGCGCCATTTGGCCCCGTTTTCAATTAAACCGTTAACTATTATGACCGTGAAATATGACCGGTCGCCCACTGTGTCTTAAGACGTTCCCAGTGGGGCAATTAATAAATATTACACTTCTATCCGGTCGCCATCTTAGGAGCATAGAGCTACACAGACCGGAAAGAGCACGGAGATTCGTGTTGCTCTATGCTTAGGGGTGATTTCGCTAACTCAGGGGTTGATAATTTTAAAGTCAATTATTTTTATTTTATATTCAATTAATTATAACACATATTGTCACAAAACTTAGCTGCTAACAGTATACAAAAACTAATCAATTGCTATAGTTTTAGATAGGAGCTTAAATATTTTTAATCACATACGCAATTTCTAGTTCTTTTTTATTTAAATTTCTGTGTTTATATCATGTGTTATGGACAAGACATTTATTTAAAAATATCTTTGTTATATAGCTATGTAATACTTGCAGATAATACGCCGATATAATAAGGCGATAGTTAGAAAGTAGACGAAGTACTAGTTTAGAAAAATCCAAAATATACTCTTGAACATAAAAATACCTCCATTCAATTTTATTACTAAAATTTTAACCCATTTAAAGCAGCACCTCCGACCCTCCTCGCCTTAATTTATTCTTTCATTGCGTCTTATTATTTGCAAATGGTCTATTTGTCGAGACTTAACCCGTGCACTGCAGATGGGGCCCGATCGACCGCGGATTACGATTCTCGCAGGCGTCAAAACGGCCTCATTCGGATGTGTAGGGTTTGGTTAGACTTTCAGCTGTTAGCGGAGAGCGATTTCAAGTGGTTTGGACTTTTTGCATGCTTTCATTTAGTTTCATATACCACAGAATTTATACTTTCTTACTTAAAATATGGGATAAGTAAGGTACGGTATATTAACCTTTAACTATGGACGCGCGTTACCCTTTGCAATAATCGTATCTACCCCACTTCCCGGCATGCTCTGCTCCTATGACGCTCAGTAGCTTCAGTTTTGGTGGTAAAACGTCTTCGGAGGTAGGAGTTGTTGTCGCTGGTTACAAATTTGGTGAGTTATTTCGTTTTAAACTTCAGCCGCGGTCTGTGAGACCGCGCGTCCATGATTCCCATACAAAAAAATCTGATGAGATTGTTTTTGTTTTGGGTAGAACGGAATCAAAATGTCAAAAAATATTGAAATTACTTCAAAGAAATAGCAGTAGGATATTTCCTTTTAAAAAATTTGCAAAATCACATATGCAAGGATGCATTATCAACTCAAATTTGCCAAAGGAATGAATATAACACTGAAGCGAGTTTCAGGAGCGAACTTGTCTCTAAAAGACCCTCTTACATTGGAAATGGAATCTTCAAAGTGAAAGACCTGTCGAATCTATCCACCTAAACTAAATAAGAAGACTAACTACACCTGTGTCAGTTGCGGTCAAGCGACCTGTACCCTTCAGTGCTCTACGTCGTTGTGAAATGACTGCCAATAATTTTATTCATATTAGACCTATGTCAGAATTTTTATGTTTTAAGTTCAGAAGTTTATTTTTTGTTTTTATTTATGCTTGATAAAGTTTTAATTTATAGACAATTACTTTTAAAAAATTTTAAAGATTATTTTGAAAAAGTTGTAGTTCCTTTTTTGATCTCAGGCAAATTGAAGACGGAAATGTGCCATAAATTGTTATTTGCTTAGATTTATAAGAAAATAAATAATTATAAGCCAAAAACATAATATATTCTTTGAATTTAAGGTCCCTTAAGTATATTAAAACAAATATTATTAAAAACTGACGTTTACCTTTAAAAAAATACCTGAAAATAATAGCGGTCCGTGAGACCTCGCGTCCATGAATACGTAACAAAATTTTGACGTCCACAGTTAAAGGTTAATGCTCTTTATTTCGATCTATTTTGTCATGCTGTCTTAAAGACAATCTACTATCTCTTGCATTTTTGCCTCTTTCTTTATTCTTATACTTCCATTATCACGATTCTTCTTACCTTGTCTCATCGTCTGGGTTCGGCGCAACATTTCTTATTTATCCATACATAAATCAAAATCAATGCAACTACACAGAAATTGAGTTTTTTTATTTACAAAGGTCTTAGGTAAATTATCCCATTTTCAGATCAGATTCAGATCCCAGATTAATGTCAAATGAGATAAGTCTACACAATGCAAACTTATGAAATGTACCAAAAGTGACCTACATTGCAGTCACAATCATACGCGACAAAAGTATGCTTTACATACACCCGTATTCACAATCGTTACTTGGAAGGTTCATAGTGACTGTCAGCTCACAGGGACTCAAAACCTATTCATAAACGATACTTGAGGGACAAACGTCACTGCTCGTCCAATAGAAAGGCTTGCCATCGGTAACGCACTGAAAAATGCCTCACTTCGCATGTCGACTTACGCAAGTATTGTTTATGAATACGGGTGATAGTTTCGCTATGTCTTGCGTTCCATGGCTCACCTAAATACAACGGCTTTGGTACCCGCGCACACTGGGACCACACCCTTAACGTCCACAATTTATTGATAAGGACATTGACAGATATGGCGGTGGCTCTCGTAAAATGCAGCACAGATTAAGGCGCGCCACAACGCACTCTCGTATTCATTACTAGGATTATTAGGCTTTGTCGTGCAAATTTTAGTGTTATGGAAATGACAGGGTGTTCTGTATCTTGCCATGGTTCGTTGAGACGTAGCAGATGAGGACAAGTAGTTATTTTTCGTTTCGGTCAGAATATAAAGCATGAACAAGTGTGTGGTAAATTTATTTAATTATATAGTAGTTGTGCCGCTCGACTTCGCTCGTGTGAGCGTTCCTTATTCACACACATATTTTTTCATATCAAAACAGTATGTTATTCCTCAGATTTGCGCATCAAACGATCAAACAATCCAATTCATTTGTAATTCATCTAAGATAACTATTTTATTTACAAATGGTTCTAAATGATGATGATCAATGTTCTCTGGCTTAAACAGTTCTAAATGGTCTGTACTGAGTTTCACTTTAAGGCTTTTCACCCATCACCTAAACATCCTGTATAATCAAAAGAGTATGGAAGAAATCCCTTTCTGGAATAAGTCCGCCATTGTACGCCTCTATTTTTGTTGCACTATCTTTTGTATTTTTCTTATGTGTATGTGCAATAAAGAGTTTACAAATAAACAAGAATCGAAAAGGGGCAATGGCTTGAAACTGGGGATTCCTCCACTCATAGACGATGGGCTAGCAACCTGTCACTATATCTGAATCTCTATTCAGACTTAAGCCCACTATTCAGCTAAGCGTGGCGTTCGAATCTTACGACTCTTGGCTCTGTCTACTCCGTAAGGAATAAAGACGTGATTCTATGTATTTTTTATTTTTTTTATAATATACGGCGGCAAACGAGCAAGCGTTTCACCTGATGGTAAGCGATCACCGCAGCCCATGGACTACTGCAACACCAGGGGTATTACAAGAATGTTGCCGGCCTTCCAAGAAGTCGTAGACTCGTTTTTTGAAGGTTCCAATGTCGTATCGGTTCGGAAACACCGCAGCAGGAAGTTGATTCCACAGATTAGTCGTACGTGGCAAGAAGTGTCTTTTAAAACGTACGGTGGTTGACAGCCAGTCATCCAGATGGTATGGATGAAACTTCAACTTGTGACGTTTGGTATGGTGGTGAAATTTTGCGGCGGGTATTACGTCGAACAATTCCTTAGAGCACTCCCCATGATAGATGCGAACGTATGTAAGAAGTAAGTAAGTAATGTATGTATGTAAGAATCGAAAATAGTTTCCTAGCAAAACCAGTAGGTATATCAGATACAGTAAAAGACAACTTAGAACCTAATAATAATCGCATACATTTCCGAGACCTGCAAAGTGCTACCGGTGACAAATACCAGCACATTTCACAGTCTAGTGATTACTTTTGTTAGGTCCTGGCACAATGCAGGGTGGAATACTAGAGTTTTACTGTGGCCCAACTAATGCCTGCTATTTGTGTGAGTTAGTATTGTGTGTTGATTTATATGTTCACTGAAGTTTGAATATTTTAAATATTACCACAGATAGATAGATCAACACTTTATTGCACCATTTACAGAAAAAACATACAAAGTAGAGACAAAAGTAAATACAAAAATGAGCGCAAATGCGGGCAAATGCAATTTCTTCCAGGCAACCTTTGGGTGGAAGGAAATATACATGAAAATAATGTAGGGTGCAGTAAACACTATTAAAGAATACAGGAAAAAAATGAAAATAAATAAATTAACAATAAAATAAACATTAAAATGCAACAACAGATAAACGTCAGAGATATTTTACTATTATTAAAACTAGCCGATTCGGCCGCGTGAATTTCCTACGGGAACTGAAGTTTTTACCGGATAAGGGACCCTATGTCCTTTTCAGTACTTCAAACTATGTGTGTGAAATTTCAGGGAGATTGGTTCAGTAGATAAAGCGTGAAGAGGTAACAAACAAATAAACAAATCAAACTCACTTTCGCATTCATAATATTAGTTAGGATTGAAGCGATTAAGATCAACGGTCCTATTATAGTTTCGAATTCCACTGATACCTCAGAAAATAAAGTAGAGGAAAGTTAATAATAAGATTGAGGTAAGAATTCCGTACGACTTTTGAGCAAGGTAGACTATTTCTTGTGGTAAGTTTTCCTAGCAGAGCATGTAACTTCTGTAACTTATAAATCGCCTAACATGGATGAAAAAATATTTTTTCCAATGCCCCTAGAAATAAAGTTGCGATATAGACAATACAAAAAATAATATTAATAAAACATTAGGACCATTTCTCAAGCGAATGATCTAGAAATCGGGACGTCTCGATGAAAAATGTTCCCGCGCGGACATTTATTTGATGTGAACCGACCGGCGGAGATGGATGGTATCGGATTCCTTCTTACCTTTATTTTTGTTTTTATTTTATTTTTTCTAATAGTGAAATTGATACAATTCTCGAAAGAAGAAATCAATTATATCAAAGACTATAATTTTGTTAGAAATTTAAACAATGAATTTGATAATATGAGTTTGTATAAAATTAATATATATCTTGGGTATATTTTATTATTGTAACAAGTTGTACACTAAAGCTAAAAGCTCATTGAAATTGGAGATTCACAAATTTTCATGTTTTCTAATGAATGGCAAATAGGCCCAATAAAATGAATAATTAATAAATTGAATTTTATTATAAGACATACCTACAAAGGTAGTTATTAATTAGGTATTATAAATGAACAAATATAAATTTATGGAAAGCACAGACAGGATCTCTTAACATCAATCTTAGATGTAATTTACTTACTTTACTACACATAGGGACAGACACTCATACAAGCATGGACGATCAACCCTTTACACCGTAAAACTCCGTTGCCAATCGTAAATATATCTCCGAAGCTATTAGTTCGATAAAATTCGACTAAAACGATAAATAAAGCAGACTTTGACGGATGGCCAGTTTCCCTCGCAAAGAATGTGAAAACCACTTTACTATTGCACCTAAAATATATTCATTTACCTTTTATTTTCAATGTTATGGTAACTAGATAAGGTTCAAAATAGAATGAGTTGTAATTCCATCCAATGAAATAATAAGTTGGTATTATTTTTGTATCTGTGTCACTTGGGAACATTTTGTCCGAAACTAAAGTTATTTAGTGGTATCCTTTGAATAAAACATTGGATGAAGAAACATGTTCTCAAATCGAATTGAGATAAGATGATTCATATTGTTTTTACTAAATTGTTATGCAGTGTGGTGTTCCAAAACCAATAAACCCGAATCGTAAGTCTATATCATTACAAAGTATAGTTTCTTTCAGCCTCTGTAATTATTATGTGTCATTTAGAATTGTATTCCTCTTAAATCACGCTATGGATTTCGATACGAATTCCACTGTTCCAAGGAAATCTTGAGCAAGGTTTTCTGTCCTTGCCAAATTCCTGCCAAATCCCGTTTCCATCAATAAAAAAACTAACAAATTACGTTTTAAAAATTGAATTACATGAAATAAAATCAAACATCATAGAGAGGAACTTCCAGTAAAACACAATATTTACTAATACTAATAAATTGATTGTGTATAGGTGTACATCCAAAAGATCAAAGTACATATCGATGTAACTTAACCCTAAACAAAATGTCCCGCGGTCAAAACCACTGACAAAAATACCGGTCAAAATCATAACTCTTCTCTTTGCTTCGTAGTTGGGTAAATAAAAATAAAAGCAACCAATTATATTTGCGCCTGAGGTCAGTTGACATATCAACTGGTCCAAAGGTTTTGTGCACACATTGATTTTATTAGTTGAAATGTTCGTCTACTTTTATTGAACGTTTGGTTTCATTTTCTGTTTCTCTTTCGAATCATAATTTGTTTCGTCTCATTATAACTTTATGACTAAGTTTATAATTACAGAAAATAAATCACTATGCATTGTAATAACATTAATCTATTTTGGTTTATTTTCTTAACTATCTCTCACCTTTTTGTATTGTTGGATTGACCTTTACGATAATAATTGTAACATTTAAGACGAGGTCCAACCTGAGCTGCTAAAAACAAAATTCATATGCGCTTAACCGCGCCGTGTGCGCGTTGCAATAAGATATTATTTTGCACAATACAATGTTCTACTTTCGTTGGCAGGATTGAACAGATTTTGTACCGATTTAGCAACTATTTCTCTTATATATATACTAGCTGTCGCCCGCGGCTTCGCCCGCGTGAGTTTCGCTGAGATGAAAAATCTCTCTTGCAGCTTTTCATCAGATGTTCCAGATCTTCAATTTTTATACGTCAGCAGAAAATGCTCATCAGGTTGAACGATTTTTGCTAAGGCGCCATTTCCATATATGTTATAGTGTAGCTGGTCTCTTGGAGCTTTTCATCAGATGTTCCAGATCTTAAATTTTTATACGTCGGCAGAAAATGCTCATCAGGTTGAACGATTTTTGTTAAGGCACCATTTCCATATTACTTATAGTTTAGCTGTTCCGTTATGGTTCTTCATCAGGTGTTCCAGTTTTCAAAATGAATTATAGCCTATATGTTGCCCAGGCTTAATAGCTATACAACAAAAAAAGTTTCATTCAAATCCGTCCAGTAGTTTTTGCGTGAAACGCGTACATACATACAGACAGACAGACAGACAGACAGACAGACAGACAGACAGACAAGAAATTCCAAAAAAATTTTTTTGCTTTTTATTGTTCTTTTTAGGTCTCCCTCTATCCATTTCAGTCAAAAATATTAAATGTACAGACAAAATATTTTTACTGTTTTATTATATGTATAGATATCTTTAAAAATATTAGTCTAAAAACAAAAGTGCTCATTCAAAACTTTAATATAGTGTATATATTAACTAATTATATAAAAAATATATATATGTTATCGCTGAAAATAGTAAGTTCCATGAATTGAAAGCTGAAATATTGCTAGTCTCTGCCCACGGGAAAAAGGCGTGATAATATGTATGTATGTATGAAAGCTGAAATTTTTTCTTAATTTTCGGTGCCTTTATGAATTAATTAAGCCGAAAATATGTATTTTTATTAGAAAGTACACGATTGAAACCTTAATAAACATCATAATCTATATCCTGTATTATTTTTCCATTTCGTAATTAAACTCTAATTAGGAAAATTTCTTCATGAAAAATTACAATTTTTTCGAATGTGAGCTACGACATGGCCTTAAGTAAGCTGCTATTTTTTTACGTAAAATCTATACTTAAATTATTATTCATGCTACGTTTATTATCATTTAATGGTGTTCTGTTCAGTTATATAAATTTGATGAAAATACATACAGATCTAACACTCGTAATATTTCCAATTTGAATGGTAAGCCCATACATGGCATGTTCTTATGTATCATAATTATTTTACACATAATTTGCTTACGCATAACTTTAAGCACAAATTTATTCGAACGCTTGTAGTTTGTCGCGAACCTAAACCTAACGATTATTAGATAATATTATTAATATTAGATAATATGAATAAATCTCTCCTATGTAATATATCTAAATCTACAATTTTACAGCCCATAACAAGCATAGTAAATGCATTTCATTATATTAACATCTCGGATTCAAATACGAACTGCAGTGGAAGTTGCATCGTAAACGCCGATGCAGGGACGTGTCGTAAACAATATTAAATTCCAAGTTTCGGAAGAATATTACTGAGCTTCGAAGACAACCTGACTTTTGCATTACTTGTACGTATATTATGTATACTTATGTATTTTTTACGTTTGAGAAGAAATGAGCATGGAGTTGGAATACTGATAACTTATTGGAAGTTGATGTGTTTTTATTTTTTATGTAAATATTGCGACAGATTAGTGTAAGTTATTGGCTAACCAAGCTGTCCCTTATCGTGTTTCAAAAGCAGAGGCAAAGCCAATTGATTTTATTTAAATAGGCCTAAAAATTTCACTTATTATTTGTTGACGTCAGAACATTAATTAAAGCTAAGGTAACTACCACCTCCAAAGCGCAAAGTGGAGAAGCGGCGGCGCAACACACTCCACTGCTGCATTTTCTCTAATGTTTGTTCATAAGTAGGTAAAGGTACATATTATTCAGAAGTCGCATATCCATACTAATATTATAAATGCGAAAGTTTGGATGTGAGTTTGTGAGTTTGTGAATTTGTGAATTTGTGAGTTTGTGAGGATGTTTGTTACTCAATCACGCAAAATCTACTGGACGGATTTCGATGAAATTTGGTACAGAGGTAGATAATGACCTGGAATAGCACATAGGCTACTTTTTATCCCGGGAAAAAGCACTGTTCCCGTGGGAAATTCACGCGGGCGAAGCCGCGGGCAAAAGCTAGTAAGTTATAATGATACCTCACGCGATTCAAGGAAAAGGACCTATGTTTTATCCATTTACTGTGTGACAGAAAAGAAACTGAAACTGCGCAACCTGAGCGCAAGGAGTTTTTCTTTTTCAGAAAGTCAAAGTCTTGGAATATCAAAGCAATAGTTTTTGTTACTAGCATGTAAAATAAATAAGTACCTTTTAAAAAAATAATTTTAAATACAAGTCTTTTTATAATTATTTAAACAGAAGAAAATACACTTTATATATAAAAGATAAAAGCTTATTACCAAATTTTACAGTCTTGTACTGTACAGTACTCAAAATGCACAAAGGTGTTCTCATGTAAATGTATACACGAGTTAGAATTGGAAATTCACAAGTCACTATTTAGCGGAATAGTAAAAGTTCCAATCATTCATAAAAATGGGATTGAACTGTTTTTATCATTCTATATTGAAATACCTGAAAGTTTCAAAAGTATTCTAGATTATCAGTAAGTTACAGTTCACGTGTCACATGAAATAAGTTACTCAAACCGAAGTATACCTCCAGAATCGATGAAGTCAGCGAGTATTTCTGTATGCGAAATAAATGATTTATGAAACATACTGAAGCTATAGAATGTTCTTCTTGTATCCAGAAGAAAATCTGAGATATTATTATATGTTCGGTACAGTGCTGTATACTTATTTATTGTTTGTAGTTTTTTAGCTTAATTTGGAAACGAGTCGACACGAAATATGCATTTTAAATAATTATTTATTTCTTCTCTCAGCCGAAAGACGTCCACTGTTGGACAAAGGCCTCCCCCAAGGATTTCATCCATGGAGGGTTTTGCCGTAATCGCCACGCTTGGCAGGCGGGTTATTAAAATCAAAATTATTTATTTACTTAACCTTTATTGCACATACAACGTATGGCACAATAGGTGGACAAAAGCATTATCTAACAGTCGACCTTTGGGGTCGATGGGTTTAGGTTTGAATTATGGTGTTTATAACTTTGGAGTTCTTTACCTTCTTTACCTAAGGGTAAAAAACAAAGCCCATATCCATACATAACCCATCTCCTGGTGACCCGTCTGTGTGTCCGCGCCGGGTTCACTACGCCTTTTCGAAACACGATTAACATAATTAAATTTCTACAAAATCGACGAAGAACCGTTCAGAAAACCTTAAGTTCGTATTAATTCGTATGATATATAATATACTTGATATATAAAACTTTTTTTCAAAAAAGTGAACCGACTTCCATCATAAAACTTAAAATCATAAAATAACAATAAAGAAAAATGTATTAGCATGCTACCTACTGAATGAGGTGAAGTCGGTGCCAAGTGCAGGACTATGTAATTGTTTAGCTAGGCATTTTGTATATATACATGATTCTAATGTTAATTTAGATTATTTAATATTCAATTTGGCACCGACTTCACCTCATTCAGTAGGTAGCATGCTAATACATTTTTCTTTATTGTTATTTTATGATTTTAAGTTTTATGATGGAAGTCGGTTCACTTTTTTGAAAAAAAGTTTTATTTTATCATTTTTAGTGCTTCTACACCTTTTCATTTTCTTTAATAAAAACTTAAACTTTTCTTTTACTGGTGGCCGAAAATAAAGAATTAAGAATTCGAAACTTTTTATGTCAGTTTGATTTGAAATGTCAGAACATGTCAAATTGTCTATTATTTTTGGCACATAAATAGACCGTGAGCACGCGATGACCAAACCTTCCTTATTTTAAAAATGCTGAATGTTTCTCTGCGTGGTATATACGGATAAAAAATATTAGCGACTAGGTATGAAGTTTGGATCATAGTTGCTTATGCAGGTAATATGGATAGCAAGGATGATTTTTATAGGTATAAAAAGCACCCTTGGGGCCTTCCAAAGTAATATTAAATTCATCTTTTATAATAAAACAAATATAACTATAATTTAGTAAAGTTACAATGTCTAACAGGGGTTTATATCTGCACCAATTGCCTGGCAATGGATGGCTTGATTTCTTATATTATCAGGAATAAAATCTTTAAAAAACTTTACTAAGGAAATTGAGTTACCACTTTAAATGTTATTGCTACAAATAATCTGCCTAAGTAATCATGATCCAACTTTTATAGTTAATCGCTAATCGCTATTTCTATGTTGGGAACATACACAAAAAATCTTTAGTTTTAATAAAATAAGGAAGGGCATGCTATCGCGGGCTTTTGCTCTATAATGCAATGTTGGTATTTTTATATTTTGTTAGGTATCTTTAAAATTACCGAACAGATTTAGACGTGTTTAAAATGGGACCAACTTGGGTATATATCATTACGAATAAAAAAACAATTTCGGAAATCAGTCCACTGTAGGCGGAGAAATCGGCGAACATACATTAAAAAAAAACATACATACATCGAAACATATAACCTCCTCCTTTTTTGGGAAGTCGGTTGAAAAAGGTGTAGTCACAGAAATCTAGTGGTAAATTTTTATCGGCCAGTGTTTCAATAAAAAAAATTAGGATTGTTGTGGTCAATACACTTTTTCTCGGCGTGTTTCTTATAAAACAATTGTACCCAGGTCCGAAGAGAACGTGCTAGCTGCAATGTGAGGATATGCTAATGCGGTAGCTACCTGACGTGTCTGATTTGCATACTAGAATATTCCATATTCCTACAACTTTTAATGCGAAATACTGATCTCTATCTGGATTGACGTTCGGGTGAAAAATAACACGAATTTCTTTTGTTATTTGACAAAATATTTCTTGATTTTTCCTAGAAAATACTCGTATGTTGTCTAGCTTGAATAAAAAGCAAAAATTATAAATTTTAATAATTTATTCATCAAAGTTGTAGGTCTCTTGTCTTATGAAACAGTCCAACCAATATGTTTTTAATTTTAGTTTATTGATAAACTCAAAATGAATAAATGCACTTTATTTGAATATTTACCATAACCAATTTAGAATATGATTATTCAAATGGTGTTTTACTATTTTTGTGTGATATTTAGCATTAATCCAATCTCTACTTTTTAAATATATATATTTTTTTTCAGTCCAGTAGATTTTGCGTGATTGAGTGACAAACATCCTCACAAACTCACATCCAAACTTTAGTAGGAGTTTTCAAGTAAGATTACTTTAAGTCTAAATCGTTCCAAAGACGAAAAGATCTTAATAAAATAAACTTCCTAGACCATTCAAACCATTGACTCTAATAAAATCACAACTAAAGCTACGTCAAAAACGCCGTTAAATTTATTCGCGTGTATTAAACGACACATAAAAGCTTACGTGCTAAACAGTTATAGCGTAGTCATACCAGTTATAACTGGTGATAGCACATCAAACAGATTCCTAAAGGTATCTATCCACTAGACTCTACTGTCTTACCCGCCAGGACATAGGTATTGATGGATTATGCCTAGACTGGGGTAACACCAGTGTTGCTGGCAACACAGGGTTTGTAGTTTTTTGCTGTGTTATCTATATTAAATAGTTCGTTGATAAACCCCTTTTTTATTTGTACTATTGTACTGTGCTAAAGTGTCTGGCCAAATAAATTACATCTACAAGACAAGACAAGAATACTTTATTAGCACACAAGATTACATTTTTAGATACATAAAGTAACTTATAATATAACTAAAAAAAGGAAGATGCGCAAAAGGCGGCCTTATCGCTGAAATCAATTTCTTCGAGGCAACCAATAAAGAAATTGCTGTAGACGAAATACATGTTGTGCGGGTTGGGTTAAGGAGAAAAATTGAAATTGTTTTTATACTGCAGCAACGCCTATAGTTAGCCTATAGAGCCTATAGTTAGTTAGTGCGTAGAGCCTATAGTTTACAGTCTCAAAACAACTAGAAAATGCTGGATTGGGCAAATGACTTGAAGCCGATTGGCGAAGAAAATACCGTCTCAAGTGGCATGTTTTCATGAGTTCTTCCAGCTTCTGTAGCAAAATCCTAAAGTAGCAGACGACTCTAGTTTGGGAAATCTATGCCACAATCCTTACTACCTATCCTTCAACGTTAGAGCGCTTATTGTAAAACAGTTGTTATCTAAAACGCCGTGATATAAGAATTATAGTATAACTAGCTTCTGCCCGCGGCTTCGCCCGCGTGAATTTCCCACGGGAACAGTGCTTTTTCCCGGGATAAAAAGTAGCCTATGTGCTATTCCAGGTCATTATCTACATCTGTACCAAATTTCATCGAAATCCGTCCAGTAGATTTTGCGTGATTGAGTAACAAACATCCTCACAAACTCACAAACTCACATCCAAACTTTCGCATTTATAATATTACTAGCTGTCGCCCGCGGCTTCGCCCGCGTGAGTTTCGCTTAGATGAAAAGTATTTTTGTGTTTTTGGAACACAAAAATACAGTTTCAGATGTTTCGGATCTTCGATTTTTATACGTCTACAGAAAATGCTCATCAGATTAATCAAGTTTTGCTAAAGCGCCATTTCCATATATGTTATAGTGTAGCTGGTCTCTTGGAGTTATTCATCAGATGTTCCAGATCTTCAATTTTTATAAGTCAGCAGAAAATGCTCATCAGGTTGAACGATTTTTGTTAAGGCGCCATTTCCATATATGTTATAGTGTAGCTGGTCTCTTGCAGTTCTTCATCAGATGTTCCAGATCTTCAATTTTTATACGTCAGCAGAAAATGCTCATCAGGTTGAACGACTTTTGTTAAGGCACCATTTCCATATTTCTTATGGTTTAGCTGTTCTGTTATGGTTCTTCATCAGGTGTTCCAGTTTTCAAAATGTATTATAGCCTATATGTTGCCCAGGCATAATAGCTATACAACAAAAAAAGTTTCATTCAAATCCGTCCAGTAGTTTTTGCGTGAAACGCGTACATACATACAGACAGACAGACAGACAGACAGACAGACAGACAGACAAGAAATTCCAAAAAAATTTTTTTGCTTTCTATTGTTCTTTTTAAGTGTCCCTCTATCCATTTTAGTCAAAAATACTAAATGTACAGACAAAAATTTTTTACTGTTTTATTATATGTATAGATAGATAGTATGGATGAACTTTTAGAATAAGTTATCATTAGCATCCATACCACACCGATGAGCCACCTCTGAGATAACATCTAGTTCGGAGGTAGATTGTGGCCAATTCGTAAAAGAAGCAAAATGCTGCAATTTTTTTCAAATTTTTCAAACTTGTGTTTTGTATTTGGCTGAATCAGGTTATTATTATCATACTTATGGTACAGTTTAGTGGGCAGAGACCTTTATAGCGCATAAAACTGTTTCCTAACTGGCGGACGTTATTGCCACTAACCGTTCACTGTTAAGTTTTAATGTGTCACGTGACGATTTTTTTTAAATTCTCCGGTAGTTTCCTGTGATTTAGGGGTTAGTTTTATCATGTTTTAATACGAATTCTGCTGGAAAAGTTTTATTATCTGCATTTTTTAAAGTTTTTGTTCTTTCCCTGTATTTACAATTAAATTTTATATATGTACTAATGGCGCCCCTGGGCTTCGCACCCGTAGGAATTTCGGGTTATAAAGTACCCTATGTGATATTCCCGGTATTTTTTTACTCGTGTACCTACCAATTTTCATCAAAATCTGTCCAGTGGATTTTGCGTGATTAAGTAACAAACATCCTCACAAACTCACATCTAAACTTTCGCATTTATAATATTACTAGCTTTCGCCCGCGTGAATTTCCCACAGGAACAGTGCTTTCTCCCGGGATGAAAGATACCCAATGTCCTTCTCCGTACTTCCAGCTATGTGTATGCAAAATTTCAGGAAGATTGTTTCAGTAGATAAAACTTGAAAAGGTAACAAACAAACAAACAATCAAACAAACCAACAAACAAACTCACTTTCGCATTAATAATATAAGTAAGGATTATAGTGGGATATTAGGATATATGTATCGGTTATTTGAGTCAAATCTTGCAAGCTTAATTTTAAAAAAATCACTTGTTTTACATAGTTGAAATTTTACACGACGTTTCAGCTCCAATATGTATGCATTATTATTATATGCATTACCTGATAATGCATTCAGCATTGACTTCTAAAGTTGGAACTCCTCGACGGTTAGTTGCATATTTGAGTCTCCCTGCTGTCCGAGCCAACAATGTTTTTTTGTGAAAATATATTCACTAAAATACTGCTATTAGTTAAAAATAAAGTGAGAATATAAGTGGGTTTTGACCCTTTACATATTCACGGAGTTCAACCCGTAAAGCAAAATTAATAAATAGACAATCAAAGAGCTAAAGGCATCAATAGAAATCCATCTATTCAGTATTTATCAACCAAATAATCTCTCTGGGCCTTCATCTAACATGCTTTTCATATTTGCTGACTACACATACGACTACTTGACCCCTAAATTAAAGTAATTTCAACCTTATTTGGTGGAGATAGCAGTGAAAAAATGTTTGTATGAAACCTGGATGTGGATATTAATTCCCTTTGATTTGACATGCCTTTTGTAAGATGAAGTTTTCATGTATCATTGGTGATTCAATATGTGCTCGAGCATGTATGTTATCTAGCTTTTTGAATTAGCTATCTAACGAAATTTGTTTTATAAAATTACTGTGCTCGAGCATTTGTTATCAAGCATTTTGAAGTATCTATTTTGCGAAATTTGTCTTTTATAATTACCAAAACAAACAAAATGTTTCGGGCGAATCAGAGAATTACCCAATAAATGCGAAAGTTTGGGAATTTGTGAGTTGGTTTGATACTCAATCACGATAAATGTACTGGACAGATTAAAATTAAATTTGCTTTCAAGAGTAGAAGAATACCATGAATAGGACATAGCTAAAATAGGATGCTAAATAACGACTAATGTAAGATGTAAACAAGAGTTTCTCATATTGCAACTGTCAAAACGATGGTTATTTCCAAAGTACTCCAAAAATGTTCCCAAACTACTTCATGAAAAAAATAATATTTTAAATTAAGTTTAATTATTATATTCTAAGTACTCCACGCGATTTTAATATCAAAAAGCATTACTTAGAATAAAAAGTGTAGCTGACGTATAGTACCGTTAGGCTCAAAAGCTTTGCAACAATTTATGTATATTAAAGAAAATTTTTAATAAAAGACTTTACAATTCAATGATCAACATATACCAAACGATGTTGTATTTTCAATGTAAACGCAAATATTTTACAAGAAATTATACCCAGAAGATACAGCCAAAACATAAAACGAACAAGGCTGCCTTAATGTAGATCCATCATTATACGACTAACCAACTAATAACTTTAGTCGTATAAAATAAGCCACTAATAGGCCTTGTAATTTAGTGCTTGTAATAACTGAGGTTCATCGTAAACTTTATTGTTCATTTTATGGTTAGGATTAGGTGAGGTTATATAGAATGTAACCAGCCGAAACGTCTACATTGTCTTCCATAAATTAGAAAAAATAATAAATAATATCATCAAAAATATAAAAGGTATTATGTACAGGATAAACTTAATTTTTGACCTATTTAGTATAAATATAATACGTCTACTTTCTCTATTAATCTGCATCTTCTTGAAAGGCCGACAACACTCTTATTACACTGGTGTTGCAGTTGTCCATGAGCAGCGGTAACCGCTTCCCATCAAGTAACCTTTTTGCTCGTTTGCCGTCCTAAATGATATGTATAAAAAAAGAAGAAAAGTTTTTTTTTAATTTATTTTGGCACAAGCTTTTATTTTTCGTAGAGATACTACGAGAAGTAGCTACGAGCGTAGAGGAGCTACGAATCGTAGCACCTCTACAACTCACTACAGAAATCAGACTTATATATAACTAACTTTTACACCCGGCTTCACTGGCGTAAACTATACACCAAAACCTTCATGCTATTAGCGTTAAGTTCGCCTTTTATACCAGATGTATTTTTGGTCTAATGAAGTTTTAAATAAATAAAACCTTCCTCATGAACCTCCTGAACCCCGTCCATTGAAAATCGGTTGAGCAGATACAGAATACAATCTGAATAAAATTTAAGTTACCTATATAAAATTACCTATCTGTTTATTTTTCATTTACGTATACTTAGTCCATTGAACAGACTCAAAGCGGATCTTAAACCAGCATGGATGGACAAACAAACACACAGCCTCGGGCTGTAATTGGCTAAGTGCCTGTTCGTAGCGAGAATTAATGTGGCAAACAGTGAGATTGAGAGGTATCTTGTTTGAGCTTTGTAAGTTTAAATTGTACCTTGATACTCGTAAACTGTGTTAAAAAATATTAATTTTCAACACACTTGCTCGTAAAGTGGGTCTTAGTACATCGAATTTAGGCCCATAATGCCATATATTACGAAGGTATTATGAATATAATCCTGGGCCGTTACGGAGTCTCTGCAAAATGCTCGCATTGATCATCGCTATACGAACATTGATCATCCATAACATCTATAAAAACGCAGGCATGAGGATCAACTTACCACCGGAAACCGAAACAATTAAAATAGAGAGAGGTGTTAGGCAGGGAGATACAATCTCTCCGAAATTGTTCACGCTAGTATTAGAAGACATCTTCAAAAAACTAAATTGGGTTAAGTATGGACTGCGTATTGAAGGAAAGCGATTGACTAACCTACGATTTGCAGATGACATCGTCTTATTCTCCGAAACCCCCAAAGAACTAGAAACCATTATACAGGAATTAAGCCGTGCCTCTCGACTGTGCGGACTAGAGATGAATCTTAGCAAGACAAAAGTCATGACCAACTGCCCTAACACCACAACCAACATCAAAGTGGAAGACATTGAAATCGAAAGGGTGCAAAAATACGTATATCTTGGTCAAGAAATGGTGATGGGGAAAGAAAACCAGACCAATGAAATCAATAGGCGAATAAGATTAGCTTGGGCAGCCTATTCCAGAATCGACTATGTATTCAAGATGAACTTGACACCCGAACAAAAAGCTCGCATACATGACCAATGCATTCTGCCGGTTCTCACTTATGGTGCCGAAACCTGGGTTTTTACGAAGGAGATCCTACACAAACTCAGAGTCGCTCAAAGGGCAATTGAGAGAAAACTGGTTGGTGTCACGCTTAAAGATCGCAAGACAAATGAGTGGCTCAGAAGTCACAGTAAAGTCACGGATGTCATAAAACGTATTGCAAAGCTTAAGTGGCAATGGGCTGGCCATGTCGCCAGTAAAAAAAATTCATGGTGCAAAGCTCTGGTGGAGTGGAGACCGTGGGGCGAAACACGCCCACAGGGAAGACCGGAAATGCGCTGGGCGGATGATGTTAAAAGAACAGCAGGAGTGAAATGGATTGAGATTGCCCAAGACCGAGAGAAGTGGCATACGATGAAGGAGGCCTACACCCATAGGGTTGAAAATGGCTGAAGAGAGAGAGAGATTACGAATATATTGCGGAGGTGTTTGGAAATAAAAATTACCATACAGAGCTATACAAAAGATAGAAAACTAATACGTGTTATAAATTACACAAAGCACTTTTACTTTTGCCGCATAATACATATAAGACTATTGTAATGTCGCTCTGATCATCCTCAGATAGGACGTCTGAGCCCAATACTTCTCTTCTTGCAGCGGCATATGCAAGACATTCTGCTACTAAGAGATCACTGTCAGGTGCCTATTCAGTTAACAGTGTCCTGTGAGGATTCCTATAATGATTCTAATGTTATTCCTGCTCAATTTGAGCAGGTGTTGTCTGCTGCTTTGATACTACTTTGTCTTAGACTTTTAGTTCTTCTCCATCTTCTATTGGATTCTACTTTCATTCTGTGCTTGATGACGCCTTTCGTTATCCCATAAGCTATGGGAAGTCTGGGTTCAGGTCCCACGAAAGATTCATCTGCTCCTTTCCTAGCAAGTTCGTCTGCTCTTTTATTGCCCGTTAAAAAGTAATTCTTTATTCCCTCCAAAATCAAACGTAAGTATTTGGCGGCATACGAATGTTTTATAAAGTGGAGGAATGACAAAAGAGCGCAATCGTTTTCCGATAATTAAATGTTAGGACCACAAGATTTTTTTACTCACAAGTGTGTTGAAAAACGTCGTATGATACACGTGTGCATTTGGTCATTACGCACACTCGGCTTTATTAGCGCGCTCGCAAACCAACTTAGAACACACTTGTATCATAATGTACTATTTTAGCTCAAAAACTACTAAGGGATTTTCATGTGATTTGTTTTGAGGTAGGTCGCTCTGTTCAACTCTTCACCGTTCCCACCTCTTCAATATTGACATATAGAGGCACCGGGGTGTTTTAGTGGGTCCAAGTCCCACATGCCACTTCACTGCTCGACTATCGAGAAGGGAAGGCATTTTCACCTAAAAAAAAAAACGGTCACACCACCGTGGGCAAAAACTTAACATAAGTTTCAAGACATTAAAAATTCCTTTAGCTGTAGAGCCAAGACTAAATAAGAATACATACATAGAACCACGTCTTTATCCCTTACGGGGTAGACAGAGCCAAGAGTCGTGAGACTCAAAGGCCACGCTTAAATAAGAAACATACAAATATTCATTTATTTACTTTTATAATGTTTTTTTAGTAATTACATTGTTTGATTGCATCACAATAACATCTTTTGATTGTGATCCATCGATTTTTTTCCAAGAATCATTGTCAATAACTTAATTTTTTTATCAAATACGATACATTAATAAAAAATACCAGTATAGTTATCAATTTCCTCTGAGTATAAATAACACAATATTAATGATAATTTCACCTCCTCTTTTTTATATTCAGACAAATCAGTTTGTGAAAAAAGTCACCCTCTATATCATAACACCAAAATATTAATGCTGCTTAAGTTATCAATTACCAACCTTATGGGATAAGAGATAAGGTAGTTAGTTGTTGCGTATGATCTTTGTGATTAAGGAGGCATACAGTGTGTTACACAATCTATCAAAGTCGATGTAATTTATTGAGTGGCGCCCCTGTATTCATGAGTATGATTATTTGACGATGTTTTTATCTCGAGATGCTTTGGTCAAATAAATTCATTTATTGCATTTTTTATACAAGTTATAATAATATTCGAAAATTGCATTCGGTTGCAGTATCATTAGAAGCGATGGTGGCCGGGTGGTACGTTCGCCTGTGACTGCAAAGGTCCCAGGTTCGAATCCTGCCCGTGCTACATGAGTTTGAAGACCAATCTGACTCATGTATGGTAGTTTTCATCGACCACCACTTTCTTTCGGTAAAGGAAAACATCGTGAGAAAACCGGCACTCTAGTTAGCTAGTGTGTGAAATGGAGAAGGCTATGGCAAACCACTCCATTAACATTGCCAAGATAGTCGTTGCGTGTGAAAATTAATTAAAGACAAAATATTTGTTTTTTAATTGGACGATGGGTAAAATCCAACTGAGATAATTTCTATACAAAGAAAGATCCCCAGCCTCTCATCAGAAACAGATGCCAAAAAAAAAATTAAAAACAATATCACCAAATCACCCCATTCTCACCCTAATCCGTTAACCCTTCATTTGCTCCGGAAAAAAGGTGCAAATTGTCGGAAAAAATATTTTTAATTTTCCGAAAACGAGTGGCCATTCGCCGCAAGACTATGTTCTTACCCTCATGACAAAACCACCCAGGGGGTTGTAAATTTCTTTTAAACACTGCTCATTATTCGAAATGGTCGCATAACAGTTTAACCCTTCAGAGCAGATGGGGTCCTTTTTACTCCTCTTAAGGTATCGTTGCAGTGAATGCTATAATTTTTTTGCGATGCAATTGTTATTAGTTTGTTGTGAGCATTTACTTGAAAAATATTAGATTTTATTGACAGAAATTTAGCCAAATATTATAAAATATTTTGACGCATATTCTCATTATTTAGATTTATCAACATAAGCTACAAAAACTCCACTGCTAGTCATAGACTAACTAACCTGAGTTTTAAAGGTTTTTATGATAAAATAGCCATGCCAAATGTCCGTTTAATGTATAAAAATAATACACATGTACATTTTTCTTTTACTTTCACTTACTTGACCAATTAAAAAGTTATCTTGTTGTGGGTTGGGAATTGTAAATGCAAATGTCATCAGGGAAATGACATTAGGGCCGTGAAAGGTGTGATTTCTTCAACTTGTATCTTATAGCTACGTATATCTTCGTTTTTACTACACAAAATCTCAACCCCTCAACAATCATCAAAGGGCGTCACTGCGCATTTCATAGTATTAGGTTTTGACAGATATTGTTTTCTGTCACATAAACTAAACGCAAACGAGCAACAATCAGATTACTGCAGATTACGGCCGTTTTGTAGCGGTGGGTCACATGTGGCTTCGATTGCTGTTAGCGGGTTGGTAAAGGATTTGGTAGTAAGCATAAAAATTAAATAGGCCAGTTGACAAATGTAGATTGGTTTTATCAAATACTAGCCGTTGCCCGTGGCTCCCGCGGCAAAAAGTATCTTGTGCATTTTTCTTAAAAAATTTCACAATTTAATTCACTAGTATTCAAGGCACATATAACATACAATGATTACATATTATAATAGATGCAGTACAAGCTTTTGCCCGCGGCTCCGCTCGCGAGATTTTCCCACGGGAACAGTGCTTTTTCCCGGGATGAAAAGTACCCTTTGTCCTTCTCAGTACTTCTAACTATGTGTTCAGTAGATAAAGCGTGCTCTTCACGCTAACAAACAAACATACAAATAAACAAACTCACGCTTTTATAATATTAGTAAGGATTAGGATAATAGGTATAATGTTTGTATAATGTTTTCTTACATAATGTGACTATGAATCTTATCCTAAAATATTGATCATCCCCAAATACTTACACAAATTATAACACTCACAAAAATATTCAATTCTCCATCTCAAAATTAAATTCAAACCGTCCCACCCACTTAAAAGCATAATAAGTTAACCCGCCGCTGCATATTTCAAAACCATCCAATCTGCATTATCTGTTCAAATACAAAAAGATATATACAATGCTAAAGGGAAATGCCTTTATATTTGTCAACGTCACGGCCCCATTGAAACGATAAAAGAAAAAATTCCGTGACATTTTTTTCGCAAATGAACCGTGTCGGTTTGGTTCGACTTATTAGATTAACAGGGCGATTTGCAATTCCGTGTGTGTTCACATGTTTATTTTACGGAAATGAATCGCAATTTGCCGAGGGTCGGTATTGTTGACTCAGCTTTATACATAATATTTGGTTTTGATATGCGACGGGTACTTTTGTACCGGCATCGGCAGACGCAGGGTTATGCGATGAGTGTTTTGGTTTGTCGTGGGCAAATAATGTCTTGTATCAAAACACCCTTTATTCAGTCAAATACTCTTATTTTTCTGATCAAAGTATTGAGGTCAATGCACTGTTGAGGAGGCAGTTGAAGGAGAGATGTCCGGTACATCTTAAATCATAGATACTAACTTTACACAAATAAAAACGTTGTTACTTTACAAATGAGCAAAGTAGTTTTGTCAACTTGTAAAGAAATGACGGAAATTTGGCATGCACAGGTAGATTTTTAAAATAAAATTTTTTTTTGAAGAAAAATAAAGATAAAGTCGCCTTTTATTCCTTAAATAGTGTAAGATATAGAAAAAAAAATGATATTTTTTGTAAATACAAGGAAGAAGCGATTATTTTGAAAAATTTATAAACTTCTGCTTTTACAAACCTAGTTGCGATTTTGTTTTACTATACCGTAGCTTATCGTCAAAAATTATAATTTCTAAACAAAAGACCTCACAAAATCTCTAATAAAATACCAAAAAGCTGAGTACAGTCCGTCACGTGTCTCTTTGATTAGTTCACAGATTTACAATATTTTATAGCCTTTCCACCAAGCCATTCCATTGTGAACCCTATCGCAAAGCATCAAGATCTTCTTCAAATAAATCTTCTGACAATTTTCAGGAAACTTCGACCATTCTATTTTATGTTGTAATAAATAAAATTTAAAGTTCATTTTCGTATGAATATCACGCATAACCCGGACAATCCAAAATGCATTCTATCAGTACGACAATAAAATACATTTTCTATTGTAGCGGTATGTATAGAAGGAGTAAGGGGTTTTGATCGGCTATTGAGATTGGAATTAGTTGACCGCCCACGGTTTTCGCTACTTCTCACAATAGGTTCTTTATTAAAGGAGCGTGTTTCGACGAAATTACCCTATCGATTGTGCACAATAGAAAATTGCAGATTCTTTGTTTGCTTAGTCTTCTGTTTTTAGGGTTACGTACCTCAATAGACAAGGAAGTATAGGCTTAAGTACAGAACCAGTAACCAAAGTATGTCATAATGGTATTGCCATTGTAAGTTTAATTGTATTATTCAAGCAGGTTCTGGGTTGAAACTTCGTTGCATGGAAATGTATAGCCAGATATGTTTTACGGAAAAAATAATTTCTATTAGGTAAGTACAAATAGTTATCCTAATCATAACTAATATTATAAATGCGAAAGTGAGTTTGTTTGTTTGTTTGTTAGCTCTTCACGGTTCATCTACTGAACCAATCTTCATGAAATTTGGCATACACATAGTTAAAAGTGCTGAGAAGAACATAGGGTATTATCCCGGGAAAAAGCACTGTTCCCGTGGGAAGTTCTCGCGGGCAAACCCGCGGGCAAAAGCTAGTTATATAAAACTGTAACTGGTTACGTATGTCTGTACAAATCATATGTATGAGTGGTCTTTATAGGGCCAATGGAAGTCAAAATGCTTCTTTATTTTCTCTCTTTGGCATATTAGGCGACCAAGACTGTTTCATGAGTTTCTTTCGGCATTTCTTCTCAGCAGTGGTCGTTCCGAAATGCTAGTAGTTTTTAGCTTATAATACACTGATATGATTATATTAATTAGTTTGAAAAAGTGCCTTCTTTGAAGGCATAGTTTCAATAAAAAAAATTGATTTTCATTTTAGCATTTTTGTATATCTCTATATAAATGTTTTAACAAAAACTGGAAGAAAGTTGATGCAGTTTTTATTGTTGTACTGCAATTAATTTAAAATCAGGAGCAGGTTCCATCTTGGACACTACTCAGAATGTGAGATATTGAAAATAGTATTAACAACGCGGAAGTCGCGGACAAAAGTTAGTCAATAAACCTGTAATTGACTCTAACACTACGTGTATGTCGCATCAGCAGAGATTGTGAAGATAATTACAATACGAGTGCATTGTGCAATGAGCATAGTGCAATGGATTATTGCATCTAGTCTAGACTACGCTAGCTTCAATTATATGGCCATATTTCAAACTGCGTCTTATCCACCAATTAACCACTCTATATCAGTCAAATTAGGTTGGCTCATTTGTCGGTATACTGGAGCATTCAGAGTGCAGGACATTGTAGGTGACTAAACTTATCAGCTTAGTTCATATCCACGAAGATTCAATTTTAGCCAATACGGGTAGGATATGGTGCTTTTAAGCGTCTAGGT
Organism: Ephestia elutella; assembly: GCA_018467065.1. Lineage (NCBI taxonomy): Eukaryota > Metazoa > Arthropoda > Insecta > Lepidoptera > Pyralidae > Ephestia > Ephestia elutella. Next base: position 16,235,853 of record CM031570.1, read on the forward strand.
TGAGATATTGTGCGTTTATGCACATTTGGATGCTATTTATTTTTATAATGGCTTAATCGATTCGTTTGTCAGGGTTACTCTAAGTTTTCCATACGTTATATTAACTTTATCACTAATTTTTATTCAACTTTATCTTTTTAACTTTTTTTTTTAACTTTTTTTTTTAATAACTTCAATTTTAATGCAATCCAGATGTTCCCATTTATTTTCAAGCTTATAGGTATTTGTAATTTTGTCATTTATAAAGTCAATATTGTCATTCTAAAATATATTGATGTCATTTGACAGCGGGCGCTTCAATAAAAAAAGTAAAATAAAATTTATCTTTTTTTTTGTTTGGTACAATTTCTTAGGTTAGCGATTAACATGCTTAAGTCCTTCTTCATCAGACGCAATCGTCTTGTTGCCGCTTCTTCCCTATTTAAAACTGAATTTGCGCACCGTTCTTCTGCTTCACGGGCCCTTTTCTATACAATACTCTTCATTCCAAACTTTAGATTTTATCCCTCCTTAAGTATTCCTGCAAGCTAACTGTTTCAACATACCTAAAAACTTAATTATAGCGATACTTAAAACCTCTTATGCTCCCAAATAGCAGCCCTTGAATCCTAAAATATATCCTTTTCGTCCTCCAATAATGTGAAAAACCTCAAACTAACCTAATTAACCTACTTTATACTCTAAATGATTTATTATTAGTAAATAATACTAAACTACTGTTACTTTTGTTCCTTTTTTTCTCTCTTTACCGTTTAATTGTTAATAGCTAACCCATATACTTAAGATAGATACTCTCATATTATTGTAATGTTTTAGATTACGCATCCAGAAATGAAAGCTCTGGAGAACTGTAATACAGGCCCTGCCTACATCAGTCTCCAGGCTCCCCAATCTAACTGCTATCTAAGATGAGCAGCTACCTAATTGTGACATTTAAGTGTAAGATTGGATGGAGAGTAATAAATAAATTTTATCTTTATCTTTTATCTTCTAGTCCTTAGCGGAACAGCTGTTCCGCAGAGGTCAGCAGCGTAGGTACAACAAAGAATAAGAAAACTGAAAAGATGAAGAATATCAAAAATCAAAATCATATCGCTGCTGGTCACTTTAGTTAGCAAGGTGGTTGTTTTCTTAAACAACTACCTAAGTTGAATCATTAATTCTGCTTAACTGTATTGCACTAAGCATAGTTTCTAATTAAATAAAGCTATTACCAAGTGACCGCACCAAATTGCAGCGTGCAGTCGACGTAACGACTCGGTCTTAGTTTAATTTGATATGAAGACGGCGGTCTTACACGCAACTTGATCCGATAACTTGGAACGGAACAGACGGGCGATTTTTAAAAGACTTTAGAATTATTAATTTATTCTGGTATTAATTTGATATGAAGACGGTGGTCTAATACGCAACTTGATTCGATAACTTGGAGCGGAACAGACGGGCGATTATTAACAGACTTAATTTTATAATATGATTTATTTTGTCTTAATTTGATATGAAAATGGCGGCGGTCTTAAATGCAAATTCTGGCGTCTGGCGGCGACAGCTCGCTGTCCGACGATGCGGGCGATGCCGGGCGCGCGGCATTACTTAGTTATTATTATTATTTATTTCATTTTATACAGCGTGTCATTACAGGCTTAACCTACTCCAACATCGCTAAAAACATAAAGAAAAATTATAAATTTGGTAGACATAATAATGCCTTGTCTGTGAATTTCTCCAACGAAGTTATGTTATGTCTACATCACCTACAGTTACTTACGTATAGACTTATTTTTAGCTTATGTTACTTACTTAAGTATAGTTTTACTTTTAAAGTTCCTTGTCCAAAGGATGCAACGGCTACGTTAAGTACGGCGTTTAAAATAAGAAAGGTTTGTGGGCATAAAACAAACATGCGCGCCGCCGGCCGTCAAGCATTCACTGATTTGTGCCAAGACAGGTTGTTTACAGGTTGTACTCGTACAATAGGCGCACTACCGGATCCTATCTCTTAGTATTTGAAGGGAAATTAAAATACTGAAGCTCAAACTTAAATTTTTGGGCAGCTTTCATCTTGATACACCGCCGCTTACAACCTGAGGAATTAACAATAGAAAATTCTGACGAAGTCGCGGGCAGGAGTTAAGTTTGGCTAGTAAAAGCGCGAAAAAGTGACAAATATCCATATACATTCAATCGTCCGCTTCGCTTCGATTTTTCGGAGGCACATATTAAGGAAAGTCGCAAGTCTACAATTCCTTTTTCTTGTATTGCTGTCGCAAGCAGACGGTCTGTTAATGTGCGGTGCGATTAGACGGTGAGGCGGTGACGCACACGGGCGACAAATACCTATGTTGCGACTTCGTGGCTGTATTGACATGTTGCGACTGTGTTTACAGACTTTGAGATTTGGTTTTGGCTTTAATATTCACTATGTTTCACATTAAATAATTACTCATTAAACTTCAATTTGCGGATTTTTTAAAACAAGTAATAACAATCATACCAACTTAGAATTTGATTAAATGTAAGCATAGAAGGGTTAAAATCGAGTCAAAAAATTAAATGCACGCAATTATTTCAAATAAAGACCAAAAATACGACCAATAAAAGCGTGACATCATTACTACCATCCGACATTGTCTTATTTTAATCACGACGCAAATTGAATTGTGCACATCTGTGAAAGGGTTAAGTCGATGAGTTGATCAAATTAGTCGTAATCTAGTGAACTGTAGTGGAATTATATGAACGGCCATGTTATAGTACAAAATTAAGTTTGGACGAGATGTTTAAGACTTTATTCATAGTCATAGAAAAAAATCATTTCATATTGAGCTTAGTGGCGCAGTGGTTCGCGCAATTAGCCTGCTAAGCAACTTTGCAATGGTTGGTCAAGCGATAGGTAATCAAAATTGTATGATCTTAAGCTACTCCATGCGTTGGATGGTAACGCGTTGCTGTAATGTATCCTCCTTCGATCAATTTCGCGTGCGCTGGCACATACCAAGTGATTTATAAATTTTATAGTATATTAAACTTTAATCTACTAAGACTTACAATGCTACAAGGATCTTTCGACGCGTGAGTGAGGGCGCCACCTACGTTATAATTTTTTTAGCCTTGAATTGTGTCCGGCAGCTGGGCAAAGGCCTCCTCTCTCTTTTTATATTTTCTATTTTATATTTTCTAATAGTTCTGTTTATTTTTAGGTCTAATATTTATACAATAAAAGCCCGACCCTGAGTTACTGAACTCTGTCATAGGGTCATTTTTTCAGTTAAATTTGGGCCTGCCTTTTTTTTTTGTTTGGAAAGACCCTCGTCTCGTCCATCCAGCCACGGGAAGCCGGACGGGTATGTGGGACTCGAACCCACCAAAACCACACAGTGTCAACCCCTACCGCATATGTGCCAGGACCGTGTGCTTCTCTCGCTCCACAGCCCCGGCGCGGCGGGCGCCACCACGGCGGCCCCAGCGCGGCTCGCTCTCGAACCACCTCTCCAGCGAGAGGGTTGGAGCTGCCAGTGGGATAGCTGCCAAATTTCCCGCTAGGGTAAAGGCGCACTTGACACGGATGCGCCACATTCCACCCAAAGGGCCGTTAAGCCGGGCGACAGAATCCCGTTTCCGCCACCCAACCAGCCCTCAATTTTTTGGGACCTGACAGGGTCAGGCCCTACCTCATCTCAGCCACAGGGGATAGGTTGTCCCTATCCATTGCGGCCGAGACAGGCCCACCACACGTCGGCCGCAGAGGACAGGGAGAGCGGCGCACCGCAATACCGACACGCCTCTTCCCCTGCGGCCCCACCGACACCGTGCCCAGCGCCACGGCCACGCTCGGTCGCGGAGGATAGGGAGAACGGCGCACCGCGATACTGGCACTCCTCTTTCCCCGCGACCCCTACCACGGCTGTGAGAGTTGGGCGTGTGTGCCCCCTACTCTCACAGCCAGGCCACTGACAGCGGCCTCCTCCCGGCCCAGGGTCGTCACTCTCGGGCCATGGGATCCTCTTAGCTTCCCTGCGGCCGAGACAAACCGCTGGTACTGAGCGCCCCCATCGCTACAAGATGAGAACCCGTCCGGGGGGGGGCATTGGGTCTGCCTGGTGAGTCATAGCCTATCCTCCTTATCGGTCCATAAGGAAAAGATAAATAACAATAGTTTTCTCTTCTCTAAATATTTTGTGACAACGTTTAATGACTCCGGGTTTCATTAGAGCGGGCTATTAAAAATAATAATTGGATTATTTCGGACTGCGATGTCGTTCTGTGATATTGGTGATAAAATGTGTCATATTTGTTACGATTTGCTCTGCTTTTGTTTTTACTTGACTGGCGAAATTTAAAAAAAGGGTTACCTATATATTTTACTTGAATATTTATCCGTTTCCTTGATTCCTTGTAACTACTCAATTGCTTCAGCAATTTTGATAATAAAATCCCTTTGGCTATATCAAAATTATAAGCTTCACAGCTTTTATTTGTAGCACTTCTTAGTTTTAAGTGGCATTATAATATTTTTCAATTTATGAAAATTTGTTATCGGCATTTATATATTAAGTACTTGTATACATTTATTGTAACGCTGTTAATTAATCGTCTAAATAAAATAAAAATAAATACCTATCAAAGTCGGCTTATTTGTGAAATATATTAATTACAATCCATACTAATATTATAAATGCGAAAGTTTGGATGTGAGTTTGTGAGTTTGTGAATTTGTGAGTTTGTGAGTTTGTGAGGATGTTTGTTACTCAATCACGCAAAATCTACTGGACGGATTTCGATGAAATTTGGTACAGAGGTAGATAATGACCTGGAATAGCACATAGGCTACTTTTTATCCCGGGAAAAAGCACTGTTCCCGTGGGAAATTCACGCGGGCGAAGCCGCGGGCAAAAGCTAGTATGAAAATATAATACTTATACAACTTTTATCTTGAAATGTAATTTGCTTTTAGAATAAAAAAAATGGATTATGCTCCAATTTAAGGTTGATAAGGTAGATATCTAGTTTACTGGGCCATACAAATACTTAAAAAATAATATATGAACTATATATTGACATGGAAAAGAGCTTATTGTGAAGAAAAAAATCATCTTAATTATTTTTAACACTTGTCATTATAAAGCCCTTAAAAGTGCTACAAAAAAAACTGATAGTAACCCTACTAATAACCAATATGCAGCCATTAGTTATTCGTAGAAGCAGACAAGTCTACTAATATCAATTTAATTGGTCGTTCCGTCCATCTGTAACGTGTAATTTGGTCGCATTTGCGCGGCCCAACCTGATGGCTTCATTTGGATATAGTTTGATTGAGGCAAAGACCTTTATATACCTATACAGACTGGACTATTCATGTTCTTAAATTAATTCACAGTTTTTTCCAGATAAATAAAAGTTGAAATATTAAAAAACGTGTTGCAAAACGGTTGTATTTTATTGATATCAATCACAATTAGCTTTAATTTAATATAAGCCAATTATTTTTATTAGCGATAATTAGATTAAATTCTTGAAAAATCCTTTTTTTTTTAAAGAAATTTATTAGGTAGTTTTTCACTATTACTATTCGTATTTGCAAGACGCTAGTAAGCTAGTAGCTTGAAATGTACCCACGTTGATTTGATTTTTTTTATTTAGTGTGTAAATTAACGAGAAAATCCCGAAGTTCCGAATTTAAATCTAAAATAGTACAAAATTTATACGTAACTTTTTTTGCCAATGCTCAGTCTGTATTTTTGTCTTTAATATATTATGTCCGTGGTTTGAAATTATATAATCTATAATTAATGGGGGTTTATGAAGATTTTTACAACAATCGTACTGGTAACGCAGTTACGTTACCAGTTGAAAGTCAGTTGAAGTTAAAAGTGTGGAGTTTGTGAAACAAAAACGTTTATTTCATTTACTGATTAGATAGAGTAATCACAATAGGTAATTGACAATACTATTTAATGTATTGGTTAAAACTTTAAGGATGCAGCATAGAAACAATACACTTGGTTAAGTTTATAATTTCAGCTATATGTTTTTGTTTTGTGTCTACCTCGTCGCAGTTAGTGTTTAGTCAATAAATTTATTTTCTTTCTTTCTTTCTTGAGGTTGTGAGCTTGAACTGTTTCGACAAACAAAGCTTTCGATTTCAAAACTGCATTCAAATCTGTCAAAACTGAAATCAAATAAATTCTCAAAATCAAATTCAAATATGTTTCGGATTTAGGATGCCATAGATACACATAGGTACCTTTAAACTTCCTCATTTGTAAAGGGGGTTGAAACCGGCAAAATACAAAGCCTAAATAAAATCGGACAGCCCTAGACTGCACTTTTAAAAAAGTAAGTAAGTAAGTAAATAAAAATGCTTTATTGCACCAAAACATATAAAGGATACACATTGAGACTTATAATATGTAAAATACGTACAATAGGCTACGTATAAAAAGCTTCATACGTATGGAAAATATTCGCTGTGAAAGCTCTAAAAGCTATAAAAACTGAATGACCCTCATTTTTCCGCTTACTAGCTGAAGCTACTGGCGAGTGAGGTCAAAGTCAAAGTCAATTGTTTTTATTTATATAGGCTGTTGAGGCCAAAGCCTGGCAATACCGCCGGGCCGGATGCGGGCAGATGCGGCGCCGGCGGTGGAAGGAAACAGAGACAGCCATCTTGTGATTCGTCCCGTCCGCCTCGCCGTAGGAGCCATTCTTCCTCTCACACTACAAACTTGTGAAGTCAATAAAATTCTTCTCCATACTCAGCACCTTTATTACAGTTCAGCTACACAAAGAATCCTACACACAGAATACCCAGACTTCAGCTCCAACAAGGCTTAAAAATAGCACTTATAAATCGTCAAATTCTTGTTTTTTAGTTAGTTGACGTCAAAAAATTACTTAAAGCTAAGGTTACCACCGCCTCCAAAGCGCAAGTGGAGAAGAGGCGGCTCAACAAACTCCACTGCTGCATTTTTTCCAAAGACGTCACTTTACAACATAATTATGTCTTACAATTCAATGACTGTGTATGTGGACGAATATACATAGTCATTTAAATGTTAGACATATGTTCTGTATGATACAATCCTGACATTTGAATTTGACGAAGCGGTGGTGGCCAAGTGGTAATGACACCCGCCTGAGGTCGGATAGGACCGGGTTCAAATCCTACCTATGTTACATAAGTTTGTAGACCAATCCGACTCATATATGGTAGTTTTCTCATAGACCACCACCTGCTTCCGGTGAAGAAAACCATCTTGAGGAAACCTGCACATTGGCTGACTATTTAGTTAACTAGTGTGTGCCACAACAACAACAACAACAAGTTTGGCTACTGCCACTAGATGGCGGTAGTCGTAAAAGTCATGTCAGATGCCTTTAGGCGACTTGAATTAAATCTGACACCAGTGTTAGTAATAACACACTCCATAAAAAAGAGAAAGATTTGAATTTGACAACTGCAGGTTTAGCCAAAGTTTTATTTGATTCGTAGCGATACGATATATAAATTCGTAATCGTTTCGACAGGTGACAAAAACAATTTTCTTCCATCATCAAAGCGAAAGCGAACGTCAAATGAATGGAAGTAAGCGATAAAACAGTTGGTTACTCTATGGTTTCGAATCGTTTTCTCTATGAACTTGCGATGACGATGGCGATCGACCACGTGATAGCGTTACCTTATGTCATCCCATACATTTTAGCGTTTGCGAACTTCGATTTCGATATTAAAATCTGACTTCGTCTGATGACAGTAACCAGTGAGCGAAATATCAATAACCCTCAGTTCAATCATTCAGTATTTATAGCTTTTGGAGCTTTCACAGCGAATATTCCATACGTCGAAAGTTTATCTAAAAGTGCAATGTCTTGTATCGGATGAATAAAGGAATAAAGCTGAGGTTTACAATTTAGCGATTTGAGAATTTTATTGTTTATTGCTAGCGCCGTTTTCGTATTTATTTTCAACGCCAGCGCAGTTTCTAATATTTATGCTCGACTAGCTGAGCCACGCGGCGTTGCTTCCATAGGAATTCAGGGATAGCCTTCCTCTTATATTTGGCAATCGTTGTGTATGAAAAAGGGTTTTTCAAATCGGACCGGTGGGGGTTTCAGAGATTAGAGCGTTCAAACAAACAACCAAACATACAAACTCTTAGGCTTTATTATATTCGCTAGTTAATAATATTTAAATCAAACTTCTTCTACTTTTCGAGTCGGAATCGCTATATCAAAAGAGACCAGTATGTGGCCACGGCAATTGCATTGTCCTTGGCCTTGTTAAGGTTCTCCATGGTGCAGGAAATGGGGCAGTTGGGACATGCCAGAAGGTGATCCATTGTCTGAATCGTACCACAATCGCACAGGTTATTGTAAGAAAAGCCCCACTTTTTGCGGTTTTCTTTTCATCTCCCAACACCAGCCCGATAAATTAAACTTATTGCTTTTATTTTTCTTACTGGCCAGTAAAAACAGTAAATGTTTCTTTTCTTAAAATATCATTTTAAAAAAGACCAGTGTTATCTGTAAAACACGACAAAGAAGATTTTACTTATGAATTAGTATTCAATAACACCACCCTTAAGATAAAAACAAGACAATACAATTCCCTGCCTAATGAAAGCGGCCCAGTGATGTTAATTGATGATGTTGCAGTCAAAAGGCGAATTATAAGTAAACGAGCAACGCCGGGGAACGAGTGTGTCACGGCGTAATCTGGTAGAACTAGACGTTGATAAATAGATGTCAATGTTTCGGAGATAATGCTTGGTCCAAAAACAGATAAAGATATCTATTTTTTTTTATTGAAGATGAGGTTTCTCTTGACCACAATCTTTCCCGAGGACAGAGATGAGGTCTACGATGTAGCGAGCTTACACAGAAGCAGCCTATTCACGCACTTTACTATTTGCAAAAACATGGTAGTGTTGTTTTAGTCTTAGGTTTTCAACGAAGATGAAATATAAATAATATGATCATCATCAGCCCGATATTATGGGCGAAACGAAAGCAGCAAGGCTTCGATGGCTCGGCCACGTGGAGAGGATGGAAGAGGATCGCGCAGCTAAAAGAGCGTATAAGGGACGATCAAGCGGGAAACGACCTGGTCGGCCGGCCCAGATACCGCTGGAGGGATGAGGTCCTAAAAGATCTGGTGGCCATCCAAAGAGCCGACTGGCAGGAAGTAGCGCAGAACAGGAAGGAATGGAAGCTTTAAGTATCGGAGGCCAAGATCCTCTTTGGGTCGTCGAGCCATCGAAGTAAGTAAGTAAGTATGATCATCATCATCTCAGCCGCAAGCAGTCCACTGCTGGACATAGGCCTCCCCCTTAATTTAATAAAAAAAAATATTTGGTATTTATTTTACTTTGGATTTGTGAATAAAAAAAATCAATGTAATTTTAATTCTATTTAATACATTGTCACATTGTCATGTTGTCCAAACTAAAAATAAAACTATGCTTAAAATCATAAATAATATAGAGGTTCCAGCACGTCGCCGCGAGGAAGGGTTCCCAGAAGGCTGGCAGCATTACCCCTCTGCACCGCTATAGCAATACGCTGTGCAAAGTAGCTGCCCGCCCTCGGATCGCCAGTTACGTCGCGGAGGCGTGCTGAAACCTCAGATACTAAAGACTTTGCTTTTTGATTTTTTTTTTTTGATTTTTGATGTAATTTTAATTCAATTGAATGCGATTAAAGGAAATCATACTTTCATAAAAAAATCACTAGATGGGACAAATAGGTACTTACATGGTTTTCCCTATTATTAATTTTTAAGTAAGTATATTGATCTCGGACCTCACCAACATGGAAGAAAGACGAAACTTGGTTCTGCAGTCCTCTGATGATGCTGCTCAGTATCGACGTCTAAACAGACAGATCTCCAAGTCCCTCACGATTTGCGCCAATTCAATACCGACTGTATTGAAGAGGCGATTAAGCGTAATAAGGGCTCAAAAGTTTTTGCAAGGGATCTGTCTGTTGGTCAAAGTCAACTGACCAAGCTGAAGACTGAGGAAGGCAGAATCATTTCGTCGAAGCCGGAGCTGTTGGAAGAGGTTGAGAAGTTCTACGGACAATTATACGCGAGCGTACGCGCACCTGTCATAAATCTGGCCAAAGATCCAAGAGCCAGATTGACCCGACACTACACCGAAGATATCCCAGACGTCAGCCTATACGAGATTAGAATGGCTCTCAAACAGTTAAAAAACAATAAGGCACCGGGTGACGATGGAATCACGGCTGAGCTTCTGAAAGCAGGTGGAACGCCGGTATTAAAAGCTCTTCAGAAGCTATTTGATTCCGTCATACTCGAGGGACGAACGCCTACGGCATGGCACAGAAGTGTGGTGGTACTTTTCTTCAAAAAAGGGGACAAAACCTTATTGAAGAATTATAGGCCTATCTCACTTCTGAGCCATGTCTACAAACTGTTTTCGAGAGTCATTACGAATCGTCTCGCTCGCAGGTTTGACGACTTCCAGCCTCCCGAACAAGCCGGTTTCCGAAAAGGCTTTAGTACCGTGGACCACTTACATACGCTGCGGCAGATTATACAGAAGACTGAGGAGTATAATCAGCCATTATGCTTGGCGTTTGTGGACTACGAGAAAGCCTTCGATTCGATCGAGACCTGGGCTGTGCTACAGTCTCTCCAACGGTGCCAAATTGACTATCGATATATCGAAGCGCTGAAGTGTTTGTACGAAAACGCCACCATGTCGGTCCGTCTCCAGGATCAAGGCTCGAAACCTATCCAGTTGAAGCGAGGGGTGAGACAGGGAGACGTTATATCTCCAAAACTGTTCACCGCCGCCCTGGAAGATGTTTTCAAGCTTCTGGACTGGAGCGGACTCGGCATCAATATCAACGGCGAGTACCTCACTCACCTTCGATTCGCTGACGATATCGTAGTCATGGCTGAGACCTTGGAAGACCTAGGCACAATGCTCGATGGCCTCTGTAGAGCCTCTCAACAAGTGGGTCTAAAAATGAACATGGACAAGACGAAAATCATGTCTAATATCCGTGTCGCACCCACTCCTCTAAAGGTTGGAGACTCTACACTCGAAGTTGTTGACAATTATGTATACCTGGGACAAACAGTTCAGTTAGGTAAGTCCAACTTCGAGAAAGAGGTCAACCGTCGAATCCAACTCGGCTGGGCAGCGTTCGGGAAGCTTCGCGATATCTTCTCGTCCAAAATACCGCAGTGTCTCAAGACTAAGGTCTTTGACCAGTGTGTGTTGCCAGTAATGACATACGGAACAGAGACGTGGTCGCTTACTATGGGCCTCATAAGAAGGCTCAAGGTCACCCAAAGGGCGATGGAGCGCGCTATGCTCGGAGTTTCCTGCGTGATCGAATCAGAAATGAGGAGATCCGTAGGAGAACTAAAGTAACCGACATAGCCCGTAGAATTGCCAAACTTAAGTGGCAGTGGGCGGGGCACATAGCTCGCAGAACAGATAGCCGTTGGGGCAGAAAAGTTCTCGAGTGGCGACCACGAACCGGAAAACGTAGTGTTGGCAGGCCTCCCACTCGGTGGACCGACGACCTGGTGAAGGTCGCGGGTTGCGCATGGATGCGGGCAGCGCAGGACCGGTCGTTGTGGAAATCCTTGGGGGAGGCCTTTGTCCAGCAGTGGACGTCTTTCGGCTGAGAGAGAAGTATATTGCATGTTTATTTCACAGAATAGAGCTAAACTCTTAACTTACAAAAAGAGTTACTGAATCATTCTTAACTTTATATTTTCACACATAAAATCACTATCCGCACATAACTTACTCCACAAGAAGCAAGAACCAAGTTGTCTCGTCCTAATAGGCTTAACAATAATTCCGGACAGCACTCCACTTAATTGTTTCCGATCCAGCCTGGCATTAAAACGATTGGATTCCCTATCTCCTGTCTCTTATTTGTTAAGAATAATGATGAAGATCGGACGTAAAAATTGTGAAACGCGATCAAAGATTAGTCTTTTGTTTTAGGATTATTAATCTTCCTACCATAGATTAGAAGGTCTGTACGGTCCTACTCGGGCGAAGACCTATTAATCTATACTTTCTAAGTTGACTTTAACCCTTTCATTACATTCCTAACTAATATTATAAATGCGAAAGTGAGTTTGTTTGTTACCTCTTCACGCTTTATCTACTGAACCAATCTTCCTGAAATTTTGCATACACATAGTTAGAAGGATATGACGAAAGATATATGGACATAGGGTAAAAGCACTGTTCCCGTGGGAAATTCACGCGGGCAAAAGCTAGTAAGTTATAAAATTAAATTTTTATACGATTGATCAAAAAAGGAGTTTACACGACTGATCAAAAAGCAGTGTTATGTTTTCAGGGTTCATGTATGTATGTTTGTACGTATGTTAGTTTATTTATTTCACCATAAGTCCTGAACGGCTTATCAGATTTTGATGTGAGGGCTATTTTTAGATTCCTTGCATTCCTCCAAGTGACATAGGATATTGTTAGTTGTCAGTCGTGTTTTTTTATTTTTTAATAATTAAATTTTTGTATTTAGTATTAAGTTTTCGCATACCTTACAATGTTATCTACGTCTCCTATAGCCGCCACACACGATCCGTTTTAACTGACAGTTTTCACTAAACAGGTTTAACTGTTCAGTGAAAACTGCCAGTTAAAACTGATCGTGTGTGTCGGCTATTAGATACAATTTTGGAATAGAAAGTACCTACATTCTAATGTTAATCCGGGTGATTTATTTTGCTACCTAGGTTTTTATTAAGAACAAGCGTAGGTACAAACGTTGTACGAATACTGTTATTTTCAAGCAATAAGAAGTTACGCGTATTGTGTAGTCTATATTACTCTATACTTATCATGTAGATAATCTTTAAACTGAAAGGGAATCGAAAAGGCTTCAATAATGTTTTTGCTTATAATTTTATCAATATAAACTAGTCGTTCGCTGCGAACGTAGACCTCGCGACTATTAAAATACAATATTTATTTTCACAAAAAATTAAATATCTCAAAAACGGCTGGACCGATTTTGATGCCCGATGAACTTGAAAATTCTATTAACCATCCCTACATATATTCCAACTTTCATCAAAATCGGAACAACGGTTTGAGAGTTATCGCGGAACAAACATACATACATACATACATACATACATACATACATACATACATACATACATACATACATACATACGTACATACATACATACATACAAACAATGTGTTTTTCGCTCCAACTTGAATTATAGCCCTCGCTCGCTTCGCTCGCTCGGTCAATAAAATCTAGATGGCGTTATCCAAAGTTAGAACACGCTATGGTTTCGTTTGCTACATAATCGCGGACATTTTTATTAATATTTCAAAAACTACTGAACCGATTTTGATGCCCAATGAACTTGAAAATTCTATTGATATTTCCTACATGCCTACCAAATTTCATCAAAATAGGACCATCGGTTCGGCAGTTATCGCGGTACAAACATACATACATACATACATACATACAAACAATGTGTTTCGCCCCCAACTCGATTTAGAGACCTTCGCTCGCTACGCTCGCTCGGTCAATTATTTTAATTTAGCAATTTTTAAAGTCATGCAAAACCCATGGGTCATTCTAAAAATGCTAATCCCTGAAACCAAGCATCATTAGTTTTAATATTCTCAAACCTTCAACGTTTAAAAAATGTCCAGTCATTCTAAAAATGACATCATAAATGACCACCATTTTTTTCTGCCGTTTTAGAAATTTAAATGGACACTCATTTGATCTTCTTGTTTGGTACCAGCTACAATGTTTTATTTAGAAGTCAAATTAGGATTATAACAACCGATAGACACAATAATTTTAGCGACGATCGTGGTTAAAGAATTTAAAAATTTAAAAATAATAGACGTAAAGAGTTGCTTTCATTATATGTTATATTAACATTTATTGTGGCCAAAGCATGGAAATTACTTGACCATTTTGTGCCTCTCCCCTAACTATGACACACTGAAGGATCTTTATGACGTCACAGATAATACTGTGTCAGTCTTATCAAATGGTTCTCATAAGTTTGACCCGCCGCTGTCAACATGCTAAATATGGGAAAACATGCTCAGTCAAGGTAAAATTACATCTAATACTCAAAAGATCATAGAGTCTACATCGTAGACCTCATCTCTGTCCTCGGGCGAGATTGTGGTCAAGAGCAAACTATCTTTAATAAACAAAAGAGTCCCAAAGAGACTACACCAAGGGTTCTAATCGTTTTTAATACGCGTATGAACATTTAATATTGAGCGTTTATGCTAACGACTTTTTTGCCCAGTTTCGCATTCATTCAGCCCCACTTTGCCCAATGGCATGGATATAGAATAAATATCGCGTATTTTGCCATTTTTGCTGTTTTGCATAAAACCCTCCGTTTTTGGTCGCTCATAGCTTTCAGGTATGCATTTTAATTTTTAATACGCTTTTGACTCACTGATCTGTATTTTTTCCGCATTTTTCGTATCAACATGTTTTGTAAAAAGTTACTGACTTTTATGTTAATTGGTCATTAATATGGTATCGTTTTCAAAAAAACATTTAAAATTGAAAACAAAGATGATAAATTACAATTTTGCGATTTCTTATCAAAATATTTGAAGAAAAAATAAACAAGCTAATTATTTAAAAATAAAATACACGACTGACAACTTACATAGCCTTTGTCACTCGGAGGAATGCAAGGAATCTAACAATACCTCTCACATCAAAATCTGTTAAGCCGTTCAGGACTTATGGTGGAATAAAGAAACTTGCATACATACATACATGTACCCTGAAAACATAACACTCCTTTTTTTGGTCAGTCGCGTAAAAATATAACAGAAAATGGAATAAAGCTGTACTATACCATCTTAGCCTGTAGAAAAACTTTTTATGAATTAAAGAATCACCCAAGCGACGCTGTAGAATAAGCCAACATAGAAATGCAACCGCATAACTTATACTTACCAACCCTTTTTATTCCGCACCCACTTGTAACTGAAAACTCATATTGATTTTAAATAATAGTATTTTTTCTTACTTAAAATCTAATAATAATTTACAAATTGTAAAGTATTTTTAAAGTTACTTTTGGTTTGTTCTTTCGGCGTCAGACAGAAAGCAGAAATTTATTAGAAGCAAATCAAAATTTTAAATTGTTTGTTTCAATTTTCCATTTTGTTGAACATATTTTTGATTCGTATATATTCCCAAACTGTCACTTTAGCATAGTAACACAACACACAAATATACCTACTACTACTAAAAATGAAACTGTATATCCGTGAAGAGGAACACGTCAATGTGTGCGTTTTCATAGTCATAGCATCCCAATACACACAAAAACGGGGGTGAAGTGCGAGGGGGTGCGGGGGGGGGTACCATATCGCGGGAGGGGCAGGGAGTTTCCTTTCTGTACGTAGTACTTATATTAATTTCTTTACCAAATTAAATGCAATGGAGTGACAGATATTATACCTGTTTTTTTTGTAGGATCTTAGTGTAGCATCTTTATATGTATGTATGTGTTTAATTTAACAATAATTATTTTTTATATTTGTGTTTTTGGATTTATTCACACCCACATGAACTCTCTGCTTAACCCTAGTTTGACTGTGAGTCAATGCTTTTAGCATTAAGTCCACTTTTGTGCTGTACTTTTGTATGTGTGTATAACTAGTGGCTCTGTGAGAACAGTAGACCTCGCGAGCCCTTCCACGAAATAACCGATATTTTACCGTGTCCCTGGCTTAGAAGAGTTTTGAAACCAACCTACCAATGCTGGAAGGAAAGTAAAAAGTCTCATATTTTACCTATGAGCCCAAACGTGTTCTTGTGGTTGGCCAATACCACTAAAAATGAAACCGGCCTATTTTGCCTCGAAATAATATAAATAATAATAAATATATATGGATAAATCACACAGATAAAGTTAGCCCCAACGTAAATTCAAGACTTTACGGTATGCTAATTTAACAATACTAAATTATAAAACAAATACATAGTTAGATAAATATCTAAAACCCACGTCAATCTGAAAATGATTATTTTTCATCTTGACCCGACCGGGGATGGAACCCTCTCGGCCTCTGGTGTGGCCGTCCGGCGTGATGACCGTTAGGCCACGGAGGTCGTCAGTCATCAGAAATGCATTGGTTATATGTATGTAATTAGCTCAACAAAATTAAAGTTAAAAAAAAAGAAAGTTCAATTTGAATTAGTAGGTATGTAGGTATTATACATATATATATTACTTTTTTATAATAGGATTCTAATTATACAATGAAGTTTTTTGATATCAGATTTATTTCAAGTGTTCAAGATTCCAAAATTCAACCAAGCAAAGCAATCCTCAATACGATACGCAATAGCGAATTTGCGAGTATTAAAAGCTTTGCTGCGCCATCTATTGATTTTTTTGTGAACGTGTATGAGAAACTAAAATATATGCATTTATAGCGGTTTTATTGAATTTCACTATGTTGTTCAGACAAAAAAGTTGCGTTTTAATAAGATTTAAAAAAAAGTCAAATGACATTTTTTATTTTTTTTGGAAATAGCTGATATATGAGTTTTTTAAATATATTTCCGCCATTTTTTTCAATTTCGAAAAACTGGCTCGACTAAAAAATTCTATAAAATTACTGAACCTGCTCACAAAATTTCATGAGAATCAGTTCAGAAATGCGACTTGTAGGCGATAACATCCGGACAGACTAAAGAATTTTCAGCTAGTGGAAACTGAGACGCTTCGCTCGCTGCGCTCGCTCGGTCAATAAAGTTTAAATAAATAGCAGGAAGCCGAGAAGAAACTATTTACTGCGGGTAGGGCCAAGAGCTACTTGCACATTTATTATTTATTTTGAAAATGAGATAACCATTACAAGTGGGTGCGAGATATTTTCAACCCCGTTGAAGAGTACTCTGAATAATTGAAAAAAACTCAAGGAGCAAGGGTTGGGGGTCGGTAAGACCCCAGTAGGTCAGTAGGTATGGTTATGTAGAATAAGGGTTGCATTGAGGGTGTTAAAGATGTAACGCCTAGTCAAGGGATGTGAAGTAGACTTAGGTAGGTTTTGAGATTGAATATAAATATCGCTCTGATGCTCACTAACAAAAACAACTGTATGTATACTATATAGCAATATGTTATTACATACATACATATTATCACGCCTTTTTCCCGTGGGGGTAGCCAGAGACCAACGACTTTCATTTGCTACGATCCAATATGTTATTAAAAATAGATACTAATTCGAATGAAATCTTTTGAGAGTAATTACTTCAGAGCCCTATACGGCATGTGTCAGGCAGCGGCCAAATAATGCATTTATTCATGGCTCTTATATGGTGATATATTGTATTCCTATTTCTGTAAACAACCTAGCAACCTGTCACTATAAAACAGGGTGGAAACTTCATAGAAACAGTGCGTCATATATACCTACTTCTACTACAAATGAAACTGTACATCCGATACACCCTGTACAACTGTACATGAACACGTCAATGTGTGCGTTTTCATAGTCATACCGTCCCAATCCGCAAACCAACGGGAGAGAAGTGCGGGGTACGCAGGGGTATGCCATGTACGTAGCACTTGTATTAATTCTGTGACTATACTTGAATCTCCAATATCAATAAGCCTACTATTCAGCTAAGCCTTCGAATCTCACGACTATTGGCTTTGTCTGCCCCGTAAGGGATAAAGACGTGATTCTGTATCTGTAAACCAAAGTTATGTCATCAGAGGTTCAAGGTGATCAATGAAACTAAAAGGCCGGCAGCACTCCTGCGATACCCCTGGTGTTGCAGTTGTCCAGTCCATTCTTCTTCTTATCGAGTGTGTTATTAGTCACTAACCCTGGTATCAGATTTATTTCAAGTCGCCTAAAGGCATTTGACATAACTTTTACGACTACCGCCATCTAGTGGCAGTAGCCGTATACACACTAGTAAACTAAACAGTCAGCCAGTGTGCAGGTTTCCTCACGACGTTTTCCTTCACCGGAAGCAGGTGGTGGTCTATGAAAGAACTACCATACATGAGTCAGATTGGTCTACAAACTCATGTGACACAGGTAGGATTCGAAACCGGGTCCTATCCGACCTCAGTCGGGTGTCATTACCACTTGGCCACTGCCGCTTCAGTTGTTCATTGGAAGCGGTGATTACTTACCATCAGGTGACCCACTTGCTCGATTGCCGCCCTGTTATAAAAAAAAGAAACCTTAATCACACCAAAAATGATAAGTATAAAATACTAGCTGTTGCCCGCGGCTTCGCCCGCGTGTCTTTGCCTTAGATGAAAAGTCTTTTTGTGTTCCAAACTGTTTCCTGTGTTCCAATCTTCGATTTTTATACGTCTACAGAAAATGCTCATCAGATTAACTAAGTTTTGCTAAAGCGCCATTTCCGTATATGTTATAGTGTATCTGGTCTCTTGGAGCTTTTCATCAGGTGTTCCAGATCTTCAATTTTTATACGTCAGCAGAAAATGCTCATAAGGTTGAACGATTTTTATTAAGGCATCATTTCCATATTACTTATAGTTTAGCTGTTCTGTTATGGTTCTTCATCAGGTGTTCCAGTTTTCAAAATAAATTATAGCCTATATGTTGCCCAGGCTTAATAGCTATACAACAAAAAAAGTTTCATTCAAATCCGTCCAGTAGTTTTTGCGTGAAACGCGTACATACATACAGACAGACAGACAGACAGACAGACAGACAGACAGACAGACTGACAGACAGACAAGAAATTCCTAAAAAATTTTTGCTTTCTATTGTATTTTTGTCAAAAATACTAAATGTACAGACAAAATATTTTTACTGTTTTATTATATGTATACTTAGATTTAGACAGTTTTTTAAATCTTTTTAAATATCTTCAAATACACAGCAATACCATCTTAATACAAAGCGTACCCGCGGGCAGTAAGTAGTTCAAAGCGCTTACAGAAAAAGCTTGTAAAGCTTCACTCTAGCCTACGGGCTTAGTGTGATTGTTATCATGTGAAAAGCTCGCATTGCGTAGCTTTTATTTTGAAAATACTTTTTTTTTATGAAAAATAAAAGTGTAGTTTAAATGTAATCCACATCTACTCGTATATAATATTCTTATTTACTTGAATAAAACACACAGATTTATTCATAACAATTCAGTCAACTTTGTGTGTTTTTACACAGACAAAATGACAACAGTGACTTCATTCATATCTAAAGTTCATTTTTTATATTAGTATCTTAAAATTATCTTTCTGATAATCAAACAGAAAATATAAATATTTATAAGCATACTCGTGCTTAAGATTTCCCGAAGAAAAACATAATTTTAAATTTACATTCATTAAAACATAACTTTGTGACTACATTATTCTATACAAACTTGTCTTATTAAAATGTCCATTACTGAGAATAAAGCATCATCATACAAAATTCAACTTTAAGCTTTTAACTTAGAATTGAATATGTTTTAAAGTAATTTACACGTGTCTTGATCTAGAACTCTTTGTTATCTTAGAACCTTGGGTGAATGTCAAGGTTAGCTGAAGGGTTTATTCCCAAATGTACCTAATTTCATATATATTACCATCGATAAAATATTAGTATCTATAGATGGATATTCACGTACATTGAATCTGTACCTCACCAAATTTGTATTATACTTAGATGGCGCCACTGAGAAGTACATCATCTCGGTTTTCATGAAAATTCCGTGTGTCGCTGCAGTCGTAGTTCAAATACCATACGAGTTAGTTAATATTCAGAGGCAATAGATGGCACCCCATCTCTCCAACTACAGTAGGTACCTACCTATGGCAATAGATGGCACCACCATCTCTACAACTACAGTAGGTACCTATCTATACGAATAATAATCGACGTCTACACTACATGCACGAAACGACTATAAAATTACTTATTTATATGTAGGTAGGTCATCGAGATATTTTACTACGTACTAGAGGAGACGCCGAAATACATCGGCGCGTAATCATACGCCAGCCGGCGGCTCTTCGCTCGCTCAGACGGTCGCTCGCTACGCAAGCTCTTTGAGTGTTAAGTCTTGCTTGCTCGTGATCAAAAAATCGTGAATTTTCTTCAAAATACGCCCGCGTTTATTACGATACCGTACCAATAATACGAGCAATACATGGAAGTGGGATGGAGTAACTTTCCTTCGGTGAGTTACTAGATAATCATTTTTTAACTTAATTTGTGCTAAATATTATTAGCGGACGCCATGATGCCCATGACGCGTCATTTGTCATAGACTAAGAATTCAGATAGAACAAGTGTAGGTAGAATAACCTGTAATTTCTTGTTATACCTAGCCTACCTTATAAAAGTGATACCATTTTGATAAAATATTATTTATGTACTAACATTGTATTATGTTTGTTTTAGCCAAGAAACAAAAACGTGGCATCAGAATAATAATCGTTTATCTTCTAAGCGGCAAAAATTAATTAAACTTATATTGTTTGAAGGAATTAAATAAATATTACTCACTGAAAAATTATATGGCGTTTATTTTTTGTACCTATCAAAACTAAAAGTATAATTTGTAATTAGTATACTGCGTTCTAATTACACGCGAACGAAGTCGCGGGCATAAACTAGTATGCAATAAAGAAACAAACATCAATTTGTTTTGTACCTACCAAGTTTTATTCAAAAGATTTGGTAAGTTCAAAACGCGAAACAGATGTCCACTCTGTGGTGTTTGTTATAATCTTGGTCGCAAGTAAACAATAGCCTTGAAGCGCTGTAACGCTGCTTGTTTCTGGACACTTTAATTATTGCTCCAGCGCTGCAGCGGATTTATTTTAACCTTTACAAAAACGGGACACACATTTTATTTGGAGTAGCCAGGGACTGGATATCGATATTTTCAAAATACCGATATTTTGACGAAAATATCGATAACGGAATCGATAACTGAAGTAAATACCAATATTTTTATCGCTATTATGGTGAACTGGTATAAAAGTATCGATCATTTTATCGATACACTTAGGCTGCGAGGCGACGTTGCTAGATCGTGCACGTCATGTGTACCGCGGCGCGGCCAACGCGCTGCCGCCGCGCCGCCCCGCCGGCGGTCGCCGAGCACGGGACGGCACGGTACGGCAACAGCGCGCGAGTTGCTCGCATGAGCATGCATTCATTTATTTGATGTTTTTATCCGTGGAAATTCATTCGCGGATAATTTATATACGAATAAATCATCCGCGGATAAATTGGCCTCGAATCCGTGATATTATCCGTCATTTGAATCCATACCTACTAATATTATAAATGCGAATGTTTGGATGTGAGTTTGTGAGTTTGTGAGGATGTTTGTTACTCAATCACGCAAAATCTACTGGACGGATTTCGATGAAATTTGGTATAGAGGTAGATGATGACCTGGAATAGCACATAGGCTACTTTTTATCCCGGGAAAAAGCACTGTTCCCGTGGGAAATTCACGCGGGTGGAGCCGCGGGCAAAAGCTAGTAACGAATAAATTACGACATCATTTTCATACAATCGTTTTAGGTAAGTAATGCTTGCTTGTTTTTGATGTAAAACATCTATCGTCTGGCTTCTGACAATCTATAGGAGTGATTTCGTAGTGTTAAACTTACCAAACCAAAAATTTGTTTTTTACCAAGAAACAAAGTACCTAATGCCGAAAATTTTGGACCGACCAAGTGAAATATATTATACTTCAATTGAAAGCGAGTGGTATGAAACCAACGGGCAATTTAAATTAGTCGGATTATACGTCAGCGATAAAAAGCTGAATATAAACATTTGGCGCACCATTTAGAAATAGATCCGTCATCATTTATTATTTTCATATCAAAAAATTAAAATAAAACCCCATTATTTTATTTTCATTTCATGCTATAATATTTTATTATCCTAACTTCCTAACTAATATTATAAATGCGAAAGTGAGTTTGTTTTTTTGTTGGTTTGTTTGTTTGTTTGTTACTTTTTCACGCTTCATCTACTGAACAATCTTCCTGAAATTTCGCATACACATAGTTAGAAGTACGGAGAAGGACATAGGGTACCTTTCACCAAAGGCACGGTTCCCGTGGGAAATTCACGCGGGCGAAGCCGCGGGCGAAAGTTAGTATGTAATAAAAATGGTGGCATATGTTTTTCATTCTAAAATAAATATAAACAATGGTATTCTCTTAAATTTAGCAATCTTAAAGTTGTTTTTAATATTTTATTGTTTGATTGTAATAGGGTATTTGACAATGTTTTTTTTATTTTATTTTTGGAAAGATCATGTAAAAGTATAATAACAAACTGTTTTTATTTTTTAAATTTCGACCTAATTATCAAGTTATATCTAATTAAAAGTACCAAAAAATCCGATGCCCCGAAAAAATCCGATCTCCTTCTTGTCAGTTCACGAAACAAACCCGAGCTCCACACCCGCGCGGGCCTGCGTGCCGGCGGGGAGAGGCGCACCGAGTAGGGAAAACACCTGTGTGACGTCACCGGGCTAATCGGAAGTGTTCGGTAACTGTTCGGCGTATTCCGTTGGTATGAATTTTCAATTTGAAATAACTAGGTAATTAAATCGAAAATAAAAACAGTTTGTTATAAAACTTTGATCTTTCCATTTATTTAAAAATATGTTGAAAAATTACACCTTGTCAAATACCCTATTACTATTCTACATTATATGAATTTTATTCCTAAATTGGCTCATATTATTTGTCATTAAATAAAAATATTACAGAAATAATATATTTGATTTGACCCAAATGTTGCGTACACAGGTTGCGTACCACTATTCTTTGTTTACAAAGTTTCTACGATCTCCTAGCCTGGCGCATGGCGGGGCCTTTAGGTAGGTACCTATAGCTGTTTCTATATTTCAAAAATATTGGATCGGTGCTGTTTCTCATTCTGGCAATGAGTGTTGCCAGCATTATACGTTTTCCCCTTTTCGATGGAAATTACGCACAAGTAAAAAAAAATCAAAATGTCAAATTTAAAAATTAATATGATAAATATTTAATAAAATAGCTATAAGCTATAATTTAAGTTGGGGCGAAAACACATTGTTTGTTTGTATGTATGTTTGTTCTTCGATAACTCTAGAACAGTTAAATTAATTTCGATGATATCAAGAATACGTGTAGCAACTATCTATAGAATTTTTAATTTCGTTGCGCAACAAAATCGATTCAGTCGTTTTTGAAATATACGCATAATTTTAAAATAATAATCGCGATGTCTAAGTTCGCGGCGAACCACTAGTTATTTTTATAAATAGGCAATAAAAGTACTCTACGAGTATGAAAAGTAGTTGATACTACAGATATTTACTCACTGATAAGGGTTTAAACAAAAAATATAACTCGAGTAGAGAATTTTTTTGTTACAATTGGCAACACAACTTTCGAAGTACCTACTTAAAAAATGATAATTTGTTTAAAATTTTTGTTTTTTAGGTAGAAAGTACCTACCTACTGTTGCATGGACTCGTAAACTAAATATAATTTCGACGACCTCCGTGGCCCAACGGTCATCACGCCGGACTGCCACACCGGAGGTCCCGGGTTCGATCCCCGGTCGAGTCAAGATGGAAAATTATCTTTTTCAGATTGACCCGGGTCTTGGATGTTTATCTATATATGTATTTGTTATAAAATATAGTATCGTTGAGTTAGTATCCCATAACACAAGTCTCGAACTTACTTTGGGGCTAACTCAATCTGTGTGATTTGTCCGTATATATTTATTTATAATAATTATGCAAGTGTGTGGTAGAGATCTGAACACAAAAAGACGTGTACTTACGTGGGAAATGTGATTAATTTATTACGATTAATTAAAAACCGCAGTGAAGGTTTTTACTGTTCTTAATGCTGTAGCTCACCGTGTTGTAAACTTTAACACGAAATACAAGTTCCAATATAGATTTACACTTAAAATATCATGCGAAACAATATCTCAATTACAATATATACTTAAATAAATTGTAATCTAAAAAATCTATCTCCTCAATATTTTTTTTTAAATATAAGTATTTATTTGTAATTTTTGAATATTGTTTTCTTATGAAATGGAATAAATAAAAGAATAAATGCGCAAAACCTTATTATTTCTAAGAATTGCGCCATCTAGTGAATTTGTGTGGTAAAACGCGGTATGCTTTGACGCGGTTTGATCAAGCTTTGTTGGTTCTAATTTTTACGACAAAATACGTGAGATATGCGTGAGATTGAGACTGGTAGCGACATCTAGTTAGACGAGGAACAAGTAACAGCTAGGCACACTTTCATATATGAAGGGTATCCATCTATAGGTACTAATATTTTATCGATGATATTACTAGCTTCGCCCGCGTGAGTTTAACTTAGATGAAAAATCTCTCTTGGAGCTTTTCATCAGATGTTCCAGATCTTCAATTTTTATACGTCATCAGAAAATACTCATCAGGTTAAACGACTTTTGTTAAGGCACCATTTCCATATTTCTTATAGTTTAGCTGTTCTGTTAAGGTTCTTCATCAAGTGTTCCAGTTTTCAAAATAAATTATAGCCTATATGTTGCCCAGGCTTAATAGCTATACAACAAAAAAAGTTTCATTCAAATCCGTCTAGTAGTTTTTGCGTGAAACGCGTACATACATACAGACAGACTGACAGACAAGAAATTTTAGTCAAAAATACTAAATGTACAGACAAAATATTTTTACTGTTTTATTATATGTATATATTACTTCTATTTCTTTTTTAAAAAAATCCAGTTTTTAAGTAGTAATAAGCAGAGATCATGAAATGCCAATACTACTCGACGGGAATCGACACACTTATCCCGACTCTTTGTTTTTTTTTTGGTCAAGCAGTCGGTCGCTAGCTCGTGTGTGCTACGTACGTTCCTTACATGGTTTTGCATATCTTAAAAGGACTTTCTATCTAACAGTAGGTATTTAGGTGGATGTAATACATAAGTTTAGGTATAAAAGTTAACCGGATTGCCTGTTTTTCAAGAAAATTAAGATTATATAGTTGCCGCATTTCAAAATTTAATTATTAACAATTTTTTAAATAGATGCTATATTATCTCTAAGAAGTTTTTATATTTTTATCAAAATCAGTTGCGATTGGCATCGAGCAAGATTAAATCATGTACCTAGGTCTATGGATTGAATGCGATTATAATGACGTAAGTTTCGTAAAACAGCTAATGTCACCATAATAATACGCGCAGGTAAAGTGGTACAGATATAACACCTGTTATTACCCCAAAAAAAAATGCCACAAAAATACCGGCCATTGCACCATTGTTCAATTTGTCGGAATTAATAATATTTTGCAATTATAATATTACTAGTTTTTGCCCGCGGCTTCGCTCGCATGAACTTCCCACGGGAACAGTCCTTTATCCCGGGATAAAAGGTACCCTATGTCCTAATCAATACTTTCAACTATGTGTATGAGAAATTTCAGGAAGATTGGTTCAGTAGATAGAGCGTGAAGAGGTAACAAACTCACTTTCGCATTTATAAAATTAGTTATGATTAGGATAATGCAAAGAATATATCGGCACGAATCAACAGTAACAAAAGGAGCATACCATTTGTAAGTTCAGGGCCAAGGACGCTGGATCCAGTCTACATCTAGATCTGAAGTTCAGGGTTTATTGTTATTTCCACAAAGGGAGAGCATCGCTGGAATTGGAGCATAAATGTGCAAAGTCTGTTACTTTGAAAGGATTTCAATGCTATAGATTTTCTTTATTTTTACACGTGTTCGGAGGAATATGCAGACTATATATTGTTGAATGATACGGTGTCAAATGTTTTACTATTTTGACTACTTTGAATGAATGAACAAAATACTTGCGACTTGCAATAAAAATAAATTCATAATTTAGTCGGCCAGTTGAGTGTACATCCTTATAAAATTAGAAGTAATTTTTTTTAGAACCATTATACTTAGTACTTTAAATTGCCTGAACTGTTTGCCCTTACCGTGCGAAATATTGGCCGAAGTTATAAAATGTTTATCAAACTTGAAAAATATCAAACTGTTTAAACACGCTCTACTAAAAGTATTCGTTTGTTCTGTTCAACAAAGTAAGGGGATAAACGAAGAACGTTGCAAATGAAAATGAAAAATAAACAAAAACGCATCAGACCGCAACAGACACCTAACACACGTACATCCAACCCATCGCCATTATTTAAAAATGCAAACACCGAATTCCTAACCGTGTCACTGACGTCTCTTTTTACATTTACAAAATTACAAAACCCGTAACAAATGGACGGCTGCAGACAGCCTAATGTCCTTCCATCAACCCCTAAATGACGCACGTCACTTCCCAATTACCATTTCGACAACCACCCAAATATTGTATAACCCTTCCATTGCCCGTTTTGTATAAACCAGTCTTATTGACTTCCGAACTGAGCGAGAGATGGATGACGAAATATGAGATGTGAACAAGAATTTGGTTGATGATGTGAACGTGTGGTAGATAGGTTGTGTCCTGAAATTATTGTCGAAATCCATCTCTGGATGCAATGACGTCATTGGGCATCACAATGACAGGGCGAAAGGGCGCAGGAATGCATTCGGCGAGATTGCCAATACGTTGTATAGTGATGTCTGTAATGTAATGTGGCTATAGCTCGTGCGCTGTGGAGATGTGTTTGATAGAATTTCTCATTATTGAGTGATTGATGTCGATAGCAATAAAGGTAATGAAATTCCATAACACATCGGTACAATTTTCATTGGTACCCAAAAATTGTAGATACTCGTAAAATAGTACCTATATTGCATTTGAATGGTTTCCACATTTTATCACAAAACGCTTTAAGATACTCGTATTGGTCACGAACTTATGTATCAGTAGATACAGGCCGTTTACATAGTCCATACATTTTAGTCAATAAAAATGCCATGAACATGAAGAAAAGTTTAACTAATTTATGACCATCACCCTATCCTTTGATCAGAGTCCGCTTATTTTATAAAACAAGACACTTTGTAAATCTTACTGTGGCAAAAAAAAAAACACTCTGAATAACGGTTAATTTAGCTACTACTATCATCATCAATAGACAATTATCATCATCTATGTCCCCACTGGTGGGGCATCGGAGGAGAATCTCCTTATCCATCCATAAGCTACTACTACTAAGCTGATACACAAGTATAAAACTGGGTTAGTGCGTAAGCTGGGTCGTTGCTCTTAGAAAGATAAAAGCGCGATGATTTTCATACTCCCCTCCCCCTACCATTATCATCTCAAAGGGTACACTATACAGATGTAGAAGCTATTAATATAGGTGAGGTGACAATGTCCTGGAGTATTATTTTGTCTAGTTACAACACTATAACTTCGGACTATAGTTATTTTACAAGCTATTTTTTTTAATAGTCTATTTATTGTCTTTATGTGGCTTCGTTTCTACGAGAGAGAATGTATAGGTATTCTGTACGAAATTAGATCTATAAAAAAGTACGTTAAATGGACGGAAATCTGGTTTTCTTGTGCAAAATGTTTTGCAATTTTAAGATGTGGAAAACAATAGTCTCATAACAGAAACTTAACCTCTTCAGATTTATCATTATTAATTATGATTATTACTCATATTACTACGCTTTTAATACTATTCTACTAAATATAGGATAGATATTTAGTATAAACAAGGTTATCTATCATAATATTTGTCAAAATACCGCATCACAGTGGTCTCTATATGGTCTGTATAATCCGCACTCCCCTAGCAGCGGGGAGCTGAGTAATTACAGAAAAATGGGGAAAATCTGGGTCACTGAGACTGTGTGCGTATTTTTGCGTGTGTGATAGTGGTTAAATGTTGTACGACTTATTAATAATCCCTACATTCAGGTAGGATATAGATATATTTCAGGTACGTAAAGCAAGGGAGAACAAGGGATAGTTGTATGCATAATATTTCTACGGTTATATGACAAAAATTAAAATAATAGGTATTGAAGGATTTAATGAAGATTTTCGTTGCGTATTTAGAAAAGTGTACATAATTATAAATTTACACTTTATTCATTTCAATATTATCAAAATTATTAATTTTTATTTATAACTAACGAGTGCTACAGTTTTATTAAATGTCTAGCTAGATATATCTCTCAGTAGATAAGTTACATACGTCCTATCATAACATCAACTTGCATGAATATTTCATCTCAAATGACATCAATATACATACAAGCCCCAACGTTTGTCTATCGGTCCATCAGTCGCTTGGCCACAGGGACTTTGTTTTTCCCTTTGAAAGCTCAAAGCGACAAGAGGAAGCCTAATTTAATAAACACCCACAAAACATGGATGATATAATCGAATGCTCTGGAATCGGCAATCTGTATAATGTAAAATTAAACTGACCAACTGATTGATTTATCCATTCAGAGACGAAACTCCGGAACTTAGAAACTTGAAATTTTGCAGAGAGGTGCTCTAGAGGGCAAAAGATATTAATAAGTATTGAATGTCTCGGATTTTTTTGTTTCGATTTTTGAACCAGACTTCAGGATAAACAGTTGTTAATCAGCTGTTTCGCGATGAACAGAGAGGAGTTTGTGAAGTTGACTACCAACCTTCAGTATTGACACTACAATAACAAGAACTATTTTCCAATTCTTAAAGCCAAGAAAATTGTACACTGTGAAACTTTAACAACGCCACATTGGGAGTTAATCAGAAGCAAAATTATACCTAAGTACTCTCATATAGAAATGCGATAGCTCAGTTGGAAGAGTAAGGTCGTTTATAGACCTGGTCGCGGGTTCATATCCTGCTCGCATGGAAATTTTTCACAAGATCTAATATCTATTAGCCTCAGAGCTGAAAACTATGTACCGGGAGCTGGTGCAAGACCGCAAAAAATGGCGTCGTCTCGTGTCGGAGGCCAAGATCCACTGCGCCGCAGTAGTAAGTAAGTAAGTATCTAATATCTATATGAGAGTACTGCTTCTGAGGTGCACAAAAGCCAAAAAAAATATATCTGTCATTTCTAGAACATTTTTGATCTAATCACACATCCTCCATTCAATAAATGAGTCCTTTGATCATAACAGCGCAACCTCTAGCGTCAAATTTCAATATTCCGGTTCGCGATCTCGATAAATCTCTAATTGAGTGCGTGAAACGGAACGACTCTTTGACGCGCTAATGTGTTGGTTTTGAACCGTGGCGCTTTATGCTAAGTGCTGTAATCTACTTGCATGGCCATTTGAAGCTAGGATTCCCATTTGTATTTGCATTAGCACTGCAATGCTTATTTAGTAACTATGTGTATGTACTTAGATAGAAAGGAAAACTAACCAGAAAGTGCTGAAGATTGTAAATAAAAAAGGAGACCTACTCAGTGAAATTGATAATAAGTATAATTGAAGGAAAGCTGAAGGGAAGAAGAAGTCCGGGGATACCGGGAAAGCGTTATGTAAGCCAACTGAAAGAGAAGGCAGGCGTCGTGTCGTATCAAGACCTTAAATGTAAAGCCGAGAATAGAGTAGAGAGGTGTGGCGTATACTCCACCGACAAGAGCACATTTCCTAAAGAAGAAGAAGAAGTGTTTGTTTAACAGTGATGTTATTAGCACTCTTTTAAATATTGCGTGAAGCGGAACGGATTTACGCAGTAATGAGTTACCTGATGGATTGAAAGATCTTATCGACTTTAAAACTTTAATTTTTGAGTTGGCTGTGATGTTAAGATTAAGAAATCATAAGTTTAGGACTTTATAACGTGAAAGAGTATAACAAATTACAATAACATAATTTTCCAGTTAGGTTGAGCTTCTTACCCAAATTTTTACCTATTAAAAATTCTAAAAAAACAAAATGCTAAGGACCACAAACAACCAAAAAATTAACGTTGAAATGGACTCTTGATCTATACGAGAGCTCATTATGACTAACAATCAATCGACAATGAACAATTGAAACCTGTAACAGGGGATTACACAATACAAAGAACCGATTTACATTTTTTTTAACAAAGACTCAAAAAATGTATTAAAACGAGCGGATTGGCTATCAATCCCCAATTAAGTTGGCTGAATATCGTCTGTTACAATGTAGCCATTTCTCTCTTTGTATCTGGTGAATGTACAGATTAGGATTTATTAGGGTTTTTGCTCCGTCAGTAAATTCTTTCAACAAGTGGATACAAATTAACAATGCCCGTTGGAACTTTTCCTTATTAATTAATGATAGCGATTTGACTTTGGTGTGAAGTGACTAGAGAACTAAATTAAACTTGGGACTCCACTAATGAATTTAATGATTAATGTTTTTTTCTCTAATATACCTACGTACAAATTCTCACCTAAAATTCTATGTATGACTCAAAGGTTGGCTTGCAAATTGTACGTTTTTCGTAAGCCCTCCTATTGTACGTTTACTTTTGTATTTTTTGTACAATAAAGGTTAAATAAATAATTACAATTCCAGGACTTCACCCATCAGTATATCAAATTTCATCGAAACTTCTCTTGTAGATATGTAGAAAACATCCATCCAACCACTGCAAACATGTAGATGGCGCTAATGTCAATATGAATCGCACTATGGTTCTGTTTTTGTAGAATATATGAGAAATTCCAAAATTTTCTAATTTAGTATAATTTGTATGAAGTTGTAAATATATTTTATATACATTTATTTTCTCTTAATCCTGCAATAACAGGTCAAATGAAACATGGGATGGCATCCATTAAAGAATTGTTATCGTAAAACGGCCCTGCTTTAAGCGTCAACTTAAGTAGGTACTTAAATGAGTTTATATACGCGTAATGATTCTCAGATTTTTCCTTATTAATTACACGGTAAGTAAAATATGTACAGTCACCTGCAATACACCGCATGCGTCCGCGAGCGTTTAAAGCTGTCTCCGTGCAATTTGCGCGTGTGATGGATGTCCGGTTTGGAATAGCCACGAATCCATGAATAAAGAATACCAATATGAGGCATTCCTCTTCGTCAAATCAGACACAAGAAATTTACTGCTTTTCTCATAGTTTCCAATTGTCTACGTTTTTATGCGAGCTTGTAATTTTTCGTCGTTCATATTAATGCAAGTTTAACTAAACTCATAGACATAAAAAAAAACATTTCTTTTTAACGTGATGGTTATTTTATTTTGTAATTTTGTTATATCTTTATTTATTTTTTATTGCATTTTTATATATTCGTTCAACAGTGTCCTCTGAAAAATGACACAATTCCCAAAAAAATTGCAATGAAGTGATTATATTACATCGTTTGAGGTCATATTATCTTACTAGCATGGGCCAGGACTTTGTTCCCGTTGGAATTTCGGAAAATCCTTTCTTAGTTCTTTTACACACTCCATATGGAACCTACATGCGAAATTTCAGCTTCCTACGCCCAGTAACGTTGTCTGTCAGTCACTCAGTCGGTAACGGAGCAATTTTATATATATTGATGATGTAATGAACTCTGCATAGAATCTTTCTACAGTTCTACCCCCCTGAAGGCCAGCCACAATAACCACGTAAACAAGTGTAACATCATTTACACGTCCTTTGTGAGTTACACGCGATTTGAATACTGATCGCCATCAGATTGCTTTTAAATGTCGTTACTTCATCAACTCATTTGCATTTTACAGAGCTGTGTAATGAAACTAAAAATGGGAAATGTTGTCAAGAAATTTAAATATTATTATATACTTAGCGGTTAATTAGTCTTATAAAGAGAAAGAGGAAGCAAGAGAGATCTGTAAGGATCGTAGCAAGTGGAAATCGCTAGTCTCTGCCTACCCCCACGGGGAAAAGGCGTGATAATATGTATGTATGTAATTAATCTTATTTTCTCTTTCATTCAGAATGTCTGTTACATAGCTTTCTGTTTTTCTGCAATCTTTACAACTTCAATATTGTAAGTTAATTTCTAAAACAAACAAAATATTAATGAAAATCAACTTGAAATAGCTTTTATCATACTTCAAAAATTGAGCCTACTAAAAGCATGGAAGGTCCAGATAACTCTAGGATAGGATTATAATAACTATACCTTAGCTACCATTCTCTTAATATGTAGATATGGTCCTTTAAGATTTAAAATAATTAGATATGATTTGATTATATGATTAAATTTTATTTATTTTTTTGGAATAAAAAGCTGTAATACCCTTAAATATTACGCTTTATTTTAGACACCAATGCAAAAGTTATACAGTCTTAATTTAAGTGCCCCGAAATCCATTTAAGAAATCGCTATAAAAAAAATTCAACAAAAAACATATCAAATCATCCACTCATACGTCCCATCTATCAACATCCACTATTGTGAAGCCCCCACAGAAAAGCCCATTCAGATAACGCGGCCTTTTGCCATCAGATATTCATGGAATATGAAGGGTATGAACATCTTGATAGTGGTTCTATTCAGGTGAAATGTTGGCTGTTTGATTTACATGACAATATTTTGATAGAAATCACTATGTTTGCGTTATTGAATTCGGTATGGCGTCATTTTTGACTACCCAGGAGAAATGTAGCTATTGTAATTGTATATTTTTCTTGTAGTGCCTCTCCAATACTGGTGGTTGTTTCAGTTTCGCGAAATCCGCTCTGTCCATCCCAATCGAAATAACTTTTTAACTCTGTTAAGTCCAGTCCCTTATTTTTTCAGCCATGATTTTTACGACCAGCACGCCTTTTGCCGTCTATTTCGCCGATAATAATAATTTAGGTATAGGTATCTATTCTAAAGTCCACCGATTGCTCATAACCAAATACAACTTAACCGAAGAGAAACAATTTTTAGAGAAATCCGGTAAAACTAATTTAGATGATGGAAAATTTTAATATTATCACTTCTCCCTTAACTGTAAAATAGTTGGTCAATTATTTTAAGGTCCTGTAGTCATTTCATTTTTTAAATATATTTTTTAAAGTAATCATCTAAAGTTCAATATAGCTCGTGAAAGAGCTACAGCAATGCGCGCCTTCACCCTTTTGACTCTTCTGTTGATGATGTATCTGAAAATACTCACGTAAAAATCTCTCAACACATTGTAACAGCAAACATACTCGTACTCACGCAGTAAACAATTACCAGCGGCAGCCATTTCGAGCACCCTAGCTGAAAAGCTATATCAATATGCATATCCAAACTGACCAGCCAGCCATGGGCAATGGACAGGCCTTAACGGGACCGTTTTATATCCAGTCTCAAGATTTTCTATTTTATTTATTTATTTTATTTTATCTCAACGGGAAACTTACAGCGTGTAATTTCAACAAAACATTAACAATAAATAAGGAAAAAGCCATTTATAAGTTTTCACAAATAGACACAAACCAAATTCCAAAGTTTCTAAAATAAAATAAACGCACATATTCCGCATCAGCCAAAGAATCACACAAGTGTTAACAAGGAATTATAATTAGATATTAAAAATAAGTGAAAATTTCTAATTTGGTGGATTTAAAAAAGAATTGGCCACAGCTCACACTGGTAGCGAAAGCATTAAATGTCGGGTAGTCATTCAGAAACTCATTGTATTGCCTACTTGCTCTGCAGATATAAGAATTTCTACGGTAATTAGTGTGACATAAGGAACCGTGATTTGGTTGGAAAGTTTTTAATCGCCTATAAGGAACTATTTCTTCTTTATTCACTTGTGTGGGGTCGGCAGTATGTTATTTACTTCCATAGAAATCTGAATAATGTAATAGAAACAGCTGTTTTTATTTGACAATGAATATTGCTCTCACGCGAAGGTAAGCTAAAGTGAAAAAGTGAAATAAACTTTATATTGTGTCGTGATTGCCGAGTACAGTTTCGATCTCATCAGATGTTTATTTACATATCATACTCTTTATACTGTGGCGTAACGCCTATGTATCCCGTACCAGTACGATGTTAATGTGACACGTTTTGAATATAATCACTCTCACGCGACAAATTCGAATGGAAATTAAATGAGTGTGTAGTGTAAAGGAACTGCAGTAGGTCAGCTTATATCAAATGGCGGCAATATAACGCGTACTATTGAGTTTGGGTCACAAGACAAGACAAGACAAGAATACTTTATTAGCACACAAGATCACAAATGAGACTGAATATGGACTGATTGAAAAAGGCTAGTTTTGGCCGGACCTTGGTATGACCTGAGTGCATATTTGTTGTTGCATCGTTGCAGATTTAGCCGCTAATGGATTTGCAGTGCAACATTGTTTTCGAATACTCCGAATGAATGGGAATGGAGCGGCTTTTTATGGACTGCGGGCGTTGAGGTAACAATATCATTGATTGGGTATTACGGATGTTATGGGGGTTTTATTTACTCTTGCTAATGCGTTTTTTGTTTTGTTTTTGAGAGTGATGTTTATTTGAAAAATAACTTTTTATTTCAATATACATATTTTGACATATTACAAAACATATAAAATTGAAAGACCAAGACAGGAGTTACGTGAGAAAATTAAAGGAAAAAGTGCGCGTCGCGCGTCGGGTCGTATCAGTGAAATAAAAGTCTTTTAACAGACTCCGGACACAAGTCGGCCGAAGCAAAGAAAATATGTCCAGGTAGGGATATAGCTCGGAAAGAGCATGTTTGTGTGGTGCCTCTCCCCAAACTATGGCACATTTATTGTCTTGCCCAGCGTATCCTACTACCTGTACGCTTGAAGACCTATATGACGCAACAGATAATGCTGTATCTGTGGCGTCATATTGGTCATCACAAAGTTGACCCGCCGAGTCGAAACGCTAAGAAGAAGAAGTGAAACAGTTTGGCATAGAGAGAGAAAAATGAAAGGAACTACCGACAAAAAATTTAATTTGATGATGATAATAAAATTGTATGATGACTGACTGATTTACATATAAACCTAAAGCCGAAAATGCTGAATATAGAAACTTAAAATACAGATAGGTTTTAAAAATTTATTTTTTTTAGGCAAATCCATAGTGTTAGTAAAAAAGACAATAGAAAACTATGTCAGTATTTTATCGACATAAAAATTTATTGATGGTTTGGTGTCTTTGACTATTTTAACCAAACTGTTGGCACTACACCGCACTTTTTATGTAGCGAAAGTTTGAAAATTCCATCTCTAAAACTGGAGAGACACTGGGGAGGCTGATCTGCGTGAGCTGGGAGCGGATAACTGGCGAGCCACCGCGCAGAATAAAAATATATGGCTCTCTCTCGTTTCGGAGGCCAAGATCCACTTTGGGGTCACTGAGCCAGCGGAGTAAGTAAGTATCTCTAAAACTATATTCACGCAGGTGAAGCCTCGGCAAAAGCTAGTAATAAATAAAATGCAATATCAAATTGTTGGGTAGTCTCGCTATAAACTCATCTCACTAATTATTCTCTCAAGTCGTGCACTTGATCTCTCACTCCCATTCCTTTCTCGGGATAAATTCAGGATTAAACGTGGAATAATTATCTTTTTTAATTACCACTGTTTTGTTGTCTTCAACGGGGGAGTTCTCATTGTTAATTACTTTATTTTTTATTTGTTTCAAAGCTGGAATTATTTAGAAAAGTGTTTTAAATGCAGTTTAACTAATGTCACTATCATCATCATTCTTAGCTCATTGCTGATCACAGGTATCGTTTTCTACAACCCTGTAACAGTTACGATTGTCGATGATCCTAAAACTACAAATTATTAAAAATTACTCTACCTACGAAGCCTTTACAATTTGATGTGTTTTTGCATCTTTGTGAGTGTTCTATTGTTTTTTTTGGGCTGCGTACCGAGAAACTGTTTCATGCCAACTATCACTTTCTACCATTGCTCCTTACCAATGAAGTTAGTTCATTTACTTTAAGACCATATCAAATAAACGAATATGAATACCTTGGAGTCCAA
Source organism: Ephestia elutella (assembly GCA_018467065.1). NCBI lineage: Eukaryota > Metazoa > Arthropoda > Insecta > Lepidoptera > Pyralidae > Ephestia > Ephestia elutella. The sequence continues at coordinate 16,271,757 of CM031570.1, forward strand.
GGCACTTTTCCGGATAAATAAAGCATTTATTCGTATGATTTAAATTCGTTTAAAACTAACAGTTCTTAAAGAATCTCTTTTATTTAGCAGCAATTCAGTAAGAAAAAATGTTTCGAATTTATTGTATTAGTTTGTTTTGTACAAGTTGATAAAGATACTTCCTACAACCAAATCTACCCAAACTGTAGCTTAGTTTGTACCTACTTAGAAAGCCTTATATATATCAGTTAAGCACATTAATGTCCGGATAGGTGAACGGAAAAGAAAACAACAATATCATAAAAGCGAAGAAATCATGTGGAGAGCGAAAAAGCGAATATTTTGTTTCGTAACCAGGATATTTGATGCTTGTTTAACTTTCAGTTTTTTATACCCATGTTTTGTTCGCCATCTCATAATACATACGCCTGAAGCTTGTTATTTTGCGAGACCTAAAGTGTATTTTTTCATCGTTGAGCAAAACAATCGTTGGAATGTTCTTTGTGCTACTAAAGATTGGATCCACATTGTTTTCGCAAATAATTCTTATATCTTCTAGGCCGCGTTCTCGCGTTTACGCAGCGACGAGCTACACGTCACGTAGGACACAAAATTATGTGAAAACCGTTGAGAATGGTCTCTTGTAACGTCGATATCAGCGTAACGTTGAGGGGAAAGAGCGGCGAGTGCGGAGTGGCTTTGCGGCGTCTCGGATTCTCGACAGATTTTAAGTCAAACTGTTAACAAATTGGTTGCACTCTTTCGTCTTAAAAGAGCTAAAAAGAGATAGACATATTGTCACAACAACTCCACAAAAAATAAATTCACAAAAAAGTTATTACGAGAGAAGCGGCTTTCTACAAAGGAACGCAAACTGTCGCAAACTTAAGGGGCCGCGTTTTGGATTATTTCTGATTTATTTTGAAGCCCTTTTTTAAATCATCTGGAATGCGTGCAAAGTTAAAAATATCGAAAGAAATTAAGTGATATTTGGTGGTACTGGTGGTAATCGCATCAGGCTAATTAGTATTCTATTTTTTAATACTTATGGTAATGGCTGAAACGGTGGTGGCCGACTGTTGGGGCGTCCGCCTGTGGATGCAAAATCCCAGGTTCGAATCCTGCCCGGGCTACATGGCTTTGTATACCAATCTGACTCATGTTAGTTTTCAGCGACCACCACTTGCTTCCGGTGAAGGAAAACATCGTGAGGAAACCTGCACTCTGGTTGATGATAATCAGCTAGTGTGTGAAATGGAGAAGGCAATGCAATGGCAAACCACTCCATTAAAATTGCAAAGAGAGTCGTTGTGTGTGTTTCATTCCATATAATGACCACAACCCTCAGTCATGAAGAAATACGACTAAAGAGAGAGATGGTAATGGCTAAGAATCCATAATAATGACGATTAGTGTGTTGCAAAAGGCAATACCAGTTTTAAAAACAAATTAATGTGTTATTTTGTAATCAGTGATATAAACTTCACCTAAATAAAATAATAAACCAAACAATACGATGAAATAAAATATTAGGTAACCATGGATTACATCCCCTTAAGCTAGCAGCAGACGGCGTTAGCCGCTGCGACCTGCGGCCTCCGTTAACTATACCGAGACTTAGGGGTGTAGTAAAACATCGATGTTTATTATTAGTTATATAGAAGCTTTTATTTTATTTTTTGGTAGGTAAAATTTGTTTTTGTAGTAGTTTCAAGGAGTGTATTTCCATCAATCTAGAAACCTTAGAAAATCTATAAAATATACTTTAAATACTTTACTATACAAAGATAAACGTATACACAACATCTTATAAAAAACCAAAAACATTATTAAAAATGCTACTTTTAACCGACTTCAAAAAAAGGAGGTTCTCAGTTAGACCTGGATTTTTGTATTTATGTTTGTCCGCGATTATCTGGCGTTTGGCTGTACCGATTTTGATGCGGTTTTTAGAAAATCATGCAACGCAATAGAATTACATATTTATATATCGACTAGCTTATACTCACGGCTTTGCCCGAGAAAATTGTACATCAAAGCTTTCCTTTATTATGACATGACCCACCCAGTCCATTAGTATAAACCGCATAAACATCTGTTCAGTAGTTTTTGAGTTTATCGCGAGCAGACAGACGGGTTGTCCCTAGTTTGTAAGTACCTGCCAAGAAAGACAAAATATCGATATATCGAAGTTTTGTTTTCGTGTTTGCATACATCCCTAAGCCGGCGTCTATCAAGGTGCTGCAAAGTGCTGCAAGGTGCCGCCGGTCGCAGCGACCAGCTACACTCGACAGCACCCTGCAGCACTTTGATTAACGCCGCTATAAGTTGAACTGTTGACATATTGGATGTACTCTTTCTTCATATGCTGTGCTAAAAAGAGACAGATATATCACACACATTATCACTACAACTCAGTGTAGTCGCGTGCTGCAGACTCTTGCGGCTTAAAGGCGGTCTCGTGATAATCGGTGTGCTGTAAACTCTAACTACAGTCGACGTATTCGCCAGACCCTACTTTAACATGTTTTCAGCGTTAAATGTAATTGGAATTCAGAAAATGTACAATCAAAAATATTTACTTTAGAATCTGGAATATGATTTTTAACAATCATTTATTGATAGGTACAGAAAATAAAAATTCGGTTTAATTAATGATACAAAAAAGAAATTAAAAATGTAAATGATGTTAATAAGCTAATTATTAAAAAATAAAAAACACGACTGACAACTTGTGCTTGGCCGAAGGCCGAGCTCGGTCTCAGCAAAGAGAGTGCCAAGGCCGAAGGCCTAGCCCTTCGTATATACATGAATGACCTTCTCATTTCATCTCAAACCCTCAGTAACCAGCAGAGGGGCCTAGGCCGAAGGCCGAGGGGCGAGCTGCGTACATGAAGCAGAGAGGCGAGGCTAAAGCAACTAGCGTGCTGTGCAGAACAATTTTATTTCTGCAGTTTCGAGTATGTTGTTTTGGAAATAGGCAAAAAGACATCTACGTAAAGTCCATTTGTTCATAATTGTCCTATTATGCAAACAATCTTAACATGTCTTTTATGTTTTTACAACAATATAAAATAAAATAGACTTTTTAGGAAATTACTTTCGTGGTTAATAAATGTTTTACTTTAGAATGTTTAGGTTTGAACTAACATTTGATTAATTTTCAACAAAATTTAACAAAAAGTACTGTGAAGATTGTTTATATAATAGGACAACTATGAATAAATGGACTTTAAAAGAGTTGTCGGTTTAGACTAGGTGAAGAGCCGAAAGATTTGCTCTCTCTCTCCCTCTCTCAGCCGAAAGACGTCCACTGCTGGACAAAGGCCTCCCCCAAAGATTTCCACAACGACTGGTCCTGCGCTGCCCGCATCAATGCGCATCCTGCGACCTTCACCAGTGGGAGGCCTGTTAACACTATATTTTCCGGTTCGTGGTCGCCACTTGAGAACTTTTCGGCCCCAACGGCTGTCTGTTCTACGAGCTATGTGCCCGCCTACTGCCACTAAAGTTTGGCGATTCTGCGGGCTATGTCAGTTACTTTAGTTCGCTTACGGATCACCTCATTTCTGATTCAATCACGCAGGGAAACTCCGAGTATAGCGCGCTCCATCGCCCTTTGGGTGACCTTGAGCCTTCTTATGAGGCCCATAGTAAGCGACCACGTTTCTGTGCTGTATGTCATTACTGGCAACACACACTTAGCTCTTTGCTATGAAGCCGCAACTCTGCCTTCGGTCTCACTTCGCCTCTCGGCTTCATATACGGAACTCGGCCATCGGCCTCATGGGCCAAGGAGAATCGGCCTTCGGCCTCAGTATCTCGACTGGTTACAGGAGCTTTAACTGGCTCACCCCCTGGCGTGTCCGAAATGCCCCGAATCGTGTATCATAGAGAACCTTTACTAGGCCAACGATTGAGCGGTTGTCGTTGCCATCTACTGGTCTGGCTAGCTCGCCGTCATGTAGACCTTGGGCGACGTTAATAACCGTTTGAAATGGGCTGTGACCTTGCTTGCGCGGCTGGGGTCCGCAACTTCCAGTAAACCAGGGAGGCAAAATGGACCTGGGAGTAGACTTGGGGTACTGCCTGCGGAGAGTACCTACCTGTAATATATAGGAGGGGGGGAGGTGCTCGACCGAATGTCATAGAGAACCCTGGCGACGACCACAGCCGGTGGAAGTTTGGTAGTTTAGACGAAACTCGGCCTGCGACCTCACCTCTTGCAGCTTCAGCCCTTTAGAGGCAGAAAGGGAGTACCACCCGCGGAAACTATAATAGATACTTAATGTAACATTTCCGTGTAACATTTCGATTTTAAGCCAGTGATCTTGCAATAGCTGATAGTAGCGTTGCCGATCGATAGTCAGACTACTATGGTGGAGGGTGACCGTGGTACCCCGAGCTGCTTAAATCGAAGGCCAGCCACGCAAGCGAGGCCGAAGCCTGAGCTCGGGCTTGTGAGCAAAGAGCGGGACGAGGCCGACGGCCGAGCCCTTTGTGTCTTTGTGCCCTGAACTACCTACTTAAATTTGTACTTCAAATTTAAGTAGGTAGTTGCTACGATTTTTTGCTACGATCATATAATGAATACTAATTATTAAAGTATGTTTTAAGAATAAATAACAAACACCTTACTTACATCCATATTCAGAAACCTCTGAATAAAAGTAAGATTCATCCCACCAAAGGAGCCAAGTAGAATAAACTGTTTTTATATACGACTGGGAAATTTCGTAGCCTGTAGCTAAATAATTAGAATATGCCCGAATCATGTTGCACGCTAGGAAAAACAGAACTTTGAGGTTAAAAAAAGTGGAATTTGATATTCAACATGTCTGTTTTTGAAAGATTTTTCGAATTCTAATGACGTGAATGTTTTCTTTATATGCAAGTGGATTTATTTTACTGAAAAACTAGACTATATTTCTTTAAATTACACACCTATTTAGTTCGATAAGTAAACGAGAAAAAAAAATGTGCTAGAATCCCTTGAGAATTTATTTTAAGTATTAGTTATAATAAAGCAGAAGTTTTTTCTTTTGCTAATTTCTGGAACTACCCACCCCGACTGGTGGGTGTCATAGAATTTAATTTTAATTTAATTTAATTTAATTAGAATATTTGAAAAATATTTTTTGTGTATTATGGCCATAAAGTCAAAGTCAATTATTTTTATCTATATAGGCTTAAAAATAGCACTTATAAGTCGTCACATTCTTGTTTTTTAGTTAGTTGTCGTCATAATAAAATTACTTCAAGCTAAAGTTACCACCGCCTCCAAACCGCAAGTGGAGAAGAGGCGGCGCAACAAACTCCACTGCTGCATATTCACCAAAGATATCACTTTACGACATATTCATAGGGAGGCAGGCTATGTTGCATCCCGAAATTTCCACGTGAGCAAAGCCGCAGGGAAAAACTAGTGAATATTAATTTTAAAATCTCTGTATTAACTACTGTTATTTTTGGCTTTGGATATTTTGTGTGATTACTTTGTTTACATTTAGTTGTCATGCTGTGTATGCACGTTTTTGGGTTTCAGTCTAGCTCATAATGTTAACTTATTTTCTACTGAACATTGTAAAGATTGTTACCTGTTGTTTATACCAGAATAAATAAAATAAAAATAAATAACACTACTAGCGCCCCGCCCCGGCTTCACTCGGGAGGTACATACATAAGTAACGTATGTCACTCAGGTATAATGTAGCTTTCTATTAGTGAACTAATTTTTGAAATGGGTTCATTAGTTCCGAAGATAACCACCTACAAACAAACTTACAAACATTTCCTCTTAGTAATTAGTGTGATTTCTAATCGATTTAATTACATACGAACTTTAAAAAAGATTGCATTTTATACTGAAAAATCCAGTACCATAGATAAATGTACATTAACGAGCATTAATAAGTAAATACATCAGTCTTTAAGACAATGTGAAAAGGTCTAAAATTGTAAACATTTTAATGATCGTGACTGTACATAGGTGCCATTTATGTAGGTGTAATCAAGGGTGACTCAGAAGGGTTGTGAAGGTGCAAATGACACACTGACATACAGACAGACTGCATCTCAGAGTGCATTGAACTGGGGCCTTTCTGAGGGTTTCTACCCCTGGGATGGGAATGTGTAGTTATGGCTATATTTTTTAGAGTAAGTGCATTTTGAGTTATGTTGGGTGATCTTTTGTCTTGGATTTTTAATAGTTGTTGGAATTTGATTTTTTTTTTATAACAATATCTAACTCACTGGATTCCAGCCGATGGGTATAGAAAGAGAGGGAGATCAAGAACGAGATGGTCTGATGATTTAAAAGGATTCGATAAGAACTGGAAGGAAAAGACGAAGGACAGAGATGAGTGGAGAGAATTAAGGAAGGCTTTTGCGCAGCAGTGGGACATAAATAGCTAGAAAAAAACATAGGGTGGCAAACGAGCAAGCGGGTTACCTGATGGACTCCCTGTACGTGAGAGTTTGACCATAGAGGAAAAAAATACTCCTTGAGCCGGATTTTCAACACTAGGGTTGATAAGTAATAAACAATAGCAAAATTTTGGCTTAAACTGGTATTTGACAATAGCGCCCACCGGTCATGACATGACTGACATGAGTGATAGACCGCGTCATTTCTAGCAGCCCTGAGGAAAGACATCCTAACTAATATTATAAATGCGAAAGTGTGTTTGTTTGTTTGTTTGTTTGCTTGCTTGCTTGCTAGCTTGCCTGCTTGCTTGTTTGCTTGCTTGGTTGCTTGCTTGTTTGCTTGCTTGCTTGTTTGCTTGCTTGCTTGCTTGCTTGCTTGCTTGCTTGCTTGCTTGCTTGCTTGCTTGCTGGCTTGCTTGCTTGCTTGCTTGTTTGTTTCTTTGTTTGTTTGTTACCTCTTCACGCTTTATCTACTGAACCAATCTTCCGGAAATTTTGCATACACATAGCTGGAAGTACGGAGAAGAACATAGGGTACCTTTCATCCCGGGAAAAAGCACTGTTCCCGTGGGAAATCACGCGAGCGAAGCCGCGGGCGAAAGCTAGTAATAATATAAACATCTGGTGGAGGTCGGTTCTCCGTCCCGCGCACCTATCAACGCCCCCGCGCACATCCAGTCACTCACACAAAGCCAAAAGCTATTTTACGGCACACATGCTTAAGTGTCGCTTCTTTTCGCGTTAGTGTATTTTTTCTTTGCTGGTGGTATTGTAATCACCTCTGCCCATGGACATCTGCAACACCAGGGGCATCGCAGGAGTGTTGAATATTTCACTAGTATGAGAAAATAGATATTTGACAGATTTCGGCTTTGTATATTTCTGACTGACAAACACATCATGACATGTCATTTGACCACATGTGTGGTCAACTGCATGTCGTGTGGTTTTTTGGTAAAGCCATTATCCAGACTACAATAGAAAATCATGATTATCCTACTATAAATGCGAAAGTCAGTTTGTTTATTTATATTTTTGTTACCTCTTCACGTTTCATCTACAGTTAGAAGTACTGAGAAGGACATATCTTTCATCCGGGAAAAAGCACTGTTTCCGTGGGAAATTCACTCGGGCGAAGCCGCGGGCAAAAGCTAGTTTTAAAATAAAACAGATAACATGCGATGTTCATTTATATCGCACGATTTCTCACAATGCAAGTGAAAGATGGAAGTTGAAATGAGAGCAATATAAATGCAAGCCGAAGTTGCAGTCCGTCCTGCAAATGAGCCACGTCCAGCACTGATGAGTTCATCCTGTATGCTAATGTCGGTTTGTCTGTGCCCAGAATTTGAGATGAGCGAGTGAATTGATTTTGCTGTAAAAGAAGTAACGATTTAATTCTGGCACATCCTCTTCTCATGTATCACCCAAACCGTTTGGTGGATGTATGTAATTGAAATTTATTTTTACACCACCGACCAAAAAAGGAGTGTTATGTTTTTAGGGTTCATGTATGTAAGTTTCTTTATTCCACCATAAGTCCTAAACGGCTGAACAGATTTTGATGTGAGAGGTATTTTAGATTCCTTGCATTCCTCCGAGTGACATAGGCTATGTGAGTTGCCAGATGTATATTTTTTTAAATAATCATTTTTTTTGAAGGTATTATGATAATGATATCTAGTTAAGCATATCTGGTTTGGTGCGGATGATATGCTATGTATGTATGATATGTATGTATGATAAAAATCGCCATGATGCTGTCCAACCTCCGATAGGAGAGGAATACGAAGAAGAAGAAGATATGCTATGATAGTGATTCTGGCACATCCTTTTCTCATGTATCACTCCAACGTTTGGTGGGTATATGATTCTAGATCAAACTCAAAAAGATCAATCAAGATACTTGTTTAGTCTAATAAATTACTTTATTAAAGTAATATATGACAATGTTACAGTCATCACAGAGTTTTATTAAGATTATCAGGTCTTAGTAACATGCACAAAAGGCAGTTGATAAAAATAATAATCATACTTGATTCAGCCGACCATTACTTGTTTGAATGTGCTATGTCTGCTTGTTCCGTTTCTCAATCAAGAAGACTTGATCCCCGGGATCACAAAACTTTATGCGCTCGTATATAAACAAATGACTTGATAGCAATTATCATTTTTTTGATGTGTGTGAACAATTTTTTTTTTTCAGTGTAATAGTACTTACACCAATATCAAGTCATCACGAAAGAGCGGCGAACTCTTGCACAGACTTTTTGCTTCAAAGAGTTCCCCGGCCTGCTATAATTAAGTAACAACTCTACTTGAAACAAATAAAGCATTTTTAATTATTATTTTTTTTTTCTTTATAACAGATTAATCAATTAAGTTTATAACAATGATGGACTCTGTCAGCATCAGTGGAGCGTGTCAAATTGAATCATCGGCAGATCTGAGATGTCAACAGATTAGCATGCTGTTTGCTCATATTCGTGGCTCGTTGATGGTCCACAGTATAAAGGAAAGCGGATAGATAAATATGTTCTTTACACGACTGATCAAAAAAGGAGCGTTAAGATTTCTGGGTCCATATATCGCGGGCATCAAGTCCTATTTAAATACTACACATTTAAAAAAAACACCATTATTTTCAAACGCCCTTCCTCCGGCTTGAAGCTTGCGATAGTAATAAATTGTAAATTACTGGGATACAGATATATAATTAAGTCTTTAACCATTACAGACCCAAGAGTTTTAAAATCCATTGTTAATTGTTTGGAATATTGTTTTATTTAAATACTAGCATTAGCTCTCGGCTTTACGGCCATGTGAAAATCCCAATTGGGTGTAAACTTATTTCACCCGGGGAATGAAATATTGGGAATTCCCGAAATTCCTTCAGTGTGCTCACACACTATATGTATAAAGAATCTCTCTGAGGAATTTCAAAATTTTACGTTCAGCGGTTTCGCTTCTGCGTTGATATCCCAATCATTCAGTGTCCAAATTTTAATATCTAGATGTTTTTCGAGGCTGCTTTCTCCAAATTAAGAGATTTCGCTTTATCATTCCACAGCTGCCTTCTATGACTTGCGCCACACACTAATAAGGGTGATTCTGTGTACATACAGAGGGTATAATTAATCTTGGCTAATGAAGACCTGATTATGAGGCGGCGTGTGCTGTATTATGGTCTACCGCTATTTGCATTTACTAAACAAACCTCCGCTAAGGTACTATTCTGATTAACAATATTCATATTTAAAATTTTCTCTCTCTCTCAGCCGAAAGACGTCCACTCGGTCCACCGGTCATTGTGGAAATCCTTTGATTTTCACAACGACCGGTTCTGAGCTGCCAACATCCATGCGCAACCCGCGACCTTCACCAGGTCGTCGGTCCACCGAGTAGGAGGCCTGCCAACACTACGTTTTCCGGTTCGTGGTCGCCACTCGAGAACTTTTCTGCCCCAACGGCTATCTGTTCTACGAGCTATATGCCCCGCCCACTGCCACTTAAGTTTGGCGATTCTGCGGGCTATGTCGGTTACTTTAGTTCTCCTATTTTCTTATATTATTATTTAAAATTCTAGACTTTGAAAATATCAAAAATTAGTACCTTTTATCCACATATGACATATTTATAAAGTTACTTCTTTAGAGAAAGTGCAACAGTAGAGTTTGTTGCGCCGCCTCTTCTCCACTTGCGCTTTGGAGGCAGTGGTAACCTTAGCTTTATGTAAATTTTTGACGTCAACTAATCTAGTAAATCAATAAATCATCTATCAATATAAATACAATTCTTCCGTTCCTGATTGACTGAGTGAATGTGAGGACAACACACATCCAAAAATACTGGACGTAAGAAGCTGTAATTTGGCATTTAGTTTCATTAGATAGTGTAGGAAAGAGGAATTACCGGAATTTTCACGGAAACAAAGACCCGAGCATATGCTAGTTAAGTATATGATGATTTAAAAGTGCTATTTATAAGCCTCCTATTTGAATAAAAAAAATACTTTGAACAATTTATATTTCTTCTCATCTCAAGGAAGACGCAAACACTGACTTGGCCAAATAAGTTGAGACTCTCGACTTAGTTGATACCTATTTTAGTCATTGAGGCGTTGTTGTGATTTACTAGTATTGGGTTATGTTGATAAATGTGTGTGTCGCTGTCAATACTGGCCAATGCTAATATACGAGCAGCCATGATTTATGATCATCACTTCATTAGCTAGCCACTATCTATATTTACAACTAGTTTGTGCCCGCAGCCTCGCCCGCGTGAACTTTGCTAGATAAAGAGAATCTTTTGTATTCCAAGTAGTAAAGTAAATGTAAATACTAACTGAAAAAGCTTGATATTATTAACTTACTTGGACCTCTTTAGGCCATTTTTAATGTCATGATTTATAGAAAGACTAGCTTCATTACCAGTGCATTTAACACTCGTGAAAATGTTCAAAGTTACGTTTTTTTTTTGCAACCCGTCAAATTCATTTAAAGTTTTTTAACATTTTTGAAACGATAATTAAATCATTCATTCGGTTTTAGTTTTTAGTATTATTTTCTCGAAAAACCTTAATTGTATGCGTGATGTAAACCAAAAAGTACCAGGCAAGCATAACGCCTTAGTAGTTTCCATGAACCGATATGCCCATTTAGCTCTGCGGGCCAATTTGAGCAAATTGCACAACTTCTGAATTGAGTCAGTGGAGAGATGTCGTTAGCTGAAGTTGCTTCCTAACTAGAATTTGCTCCTGGATATATCTGTATTTTAGATTATTTAGCGAGACAAAATTAAAGTTAAAGTTTTTTTTGTTTTATGAGTATATTAAGTTCATGTTTAGTCGACAAAAAATATGTTAATTCAGGCTATGGCAGCAAGGTTGTGGTTTAAAAAATATCGTTAGATGGCGCTGAACGATATTAAACCTCGCTAGGGTTTCTCCAATAATAATGAACTGCACTCTGTCAACTCATCCTGCTCTGACCAGTCCAACAAATATCAAATAAATTAAGAATTTTTGAATATCTCTTCTCTTTTTCACTAATAAAGTAGAGTAGAGATAGAAATATCTTATCAGATGTATAAAAAAAAAAAATTGTGTTTTTTGTAAATGAAAATAAACACAAACAAGTACTCCGAGTACACAAATAATTACCTCCGAACTTAATTTAAATTTCTCAACCAAAATTTGAATACACATCTGCCCACCCAAATAAATGTCATTAGTTGCATCTCTGCAATTAGTTGTTGGCAACGCGACAGTCGCGCAAATTGTTGCCGATATTTCAACCAGGACGCAAACTCTTTATTGATATCGACTGGTCAGATACCATAGAGAATAGACGCGACAAACATTTAATATCGACAAGATTTTATCGTGTACTTTAAAAGAGGAATTCATAGATTCGACATAATTATTATCACGCCTTTTTCCCGTGGGGGTTTTTCGTCGTTTTTATCGAGCACTATCTGCGAAATAGCGTAAGGAACCTTAAAAAAAAACAAATATTTAAAAAAAAAAAATGTATAGACGTAACAGGTCCGAAGTCAAACATAAGCTCCTTTTTTATTTAAACCTAAGTGGCTGAAAGATTGTATAAAAAACACAAGATACTTTTTGAATTAGGAACGGTTTACTACATTATAAATACATACCCTAAAAACATAACACACCTTTTCGGGAAATCGTGTAAAATTATTTGTGCAAACTCTAGACTTTTTAACTCTACACCCAGTAATCGCACGACACACAGTCGGCTTGTCTGTCGGAATTAAGTCCCCACTCGATATTAATTTATTGCGGGGATTCCGACTTGAATAACTCACTATTAATGTGTGTTTGTCTCGATTTCCAAATGCTAAAACATTTTGTTTGCTAATTACTAAAATTTTGTTGGGATTTACCCAACAACATGTTTTTTTGCACGACTGACCAAAAAAGGAGTGCTACGTTTTCAGGGTTAATGAATGTAAGTATGTATGTATGTAAGTTTTTTTATTCTACCACAAGTCTTGAAAGGCTGAACAGATTTTGGATTTTGATGAAGGTATTTTTAGATTCCTTGCAGTCCTCCGAGTGACATAAGCTATGTGAGGTGTCAGTCGTGTTTTTTTTTATTTTTTTAATATTCTGCTTGTTTGAGATATTTTATCCAGTCGTAGAATGGGCGACCATTGAATATTATATTAAACTAGCTTTTCCCTCGGCTTAGCTCGCGTGAATTTAATTTTTACCCATTTTACCCCCTTTCGGGTGAAATTTCCAAAATTCCATCCTTAGTGTTCACTTATTCTACTAATATTATAAATGCGAAAGTTTGGATGTGAGTTTGTGAATTTGTGAGTTTGTGAGGATGTTTTTTACTCAATCACGTAAAATCTAATGGACGGATTTCGATGAAATTTTATATACGGGTAGAAAATTACCGGGAATAGCACATAGGGTACTTTTTATCCCGAAATTCCCACAGGAGCGAAGCCCCGGGGCGTGGCTAGTGCTTTATATAGAACCTCTTTGCAAAATTTCAAGTTTCTATGTTTTGTTTAGCGGTTTCGTCTCTGCGTTGATATACCAACGTCAAATTTAATTAATAAATATTGACATTGGCCTAATATATTGTTTTAAATAAACATGAAAATCATTTTGTTTTAACAAAATAACATTATTTATATTTTTCAACTTACAGTAAATAATCAATTCTGAAAATATAAATGAATTCAAAAACTTTATATTTCTGTATTAGACAATCCCTGACAACGCGGCTGAAGCAATTTAACTTTTACACCAACCTAGTCCCGTGGGGCCAGATGATGAATGACCCGACCTGATGTCTACTTCATAAAGTGGTTACTTCCCTTTGGAATTCGTCTAAAATTTCTAAAATTTATATTAGTATCCCACAGAAATAAAAGAAAGTCCTAACGAACATAAAATACTTATAGGATCTTTCATAAAGATCTAAGTACCTACTTATTGTAAATTAAGGTAAAATAGTACATTTTCATAAAAGCCTGAGTATGTAAAATCTGAAGACTTTGGAGTAATTTGAATTTTTGGAAGAATTTGGAGTATTTTAGAGTATTGTAGATGGGACGTTAGTAAACTTTGAAATAGTGACAGGTTGAGAGATACATTATAGAACTTTTGGATTTTGTCAAAATACTATTTACTTCTTATTAACAAGTAAGAAGTAGCACTGAACTTGTAGACGTTAATATTTTTTAAATAATTAATAAGTAGTCATACTGTAGTATATTTCTTAAAATTATATTTTCTTTTTTACAAACCTCAAATACAATTTAAGTTATTAGCAAGAATTCTCAATGTCTCATTATAAACGTAATAAATATATTTGTATAACAAGAACATTTCTCGTAAAAGAATACAATTAAATCTTTTATCATAACAAAAAAAGCGAGGGGAGTCAGATAATCCTTTAGAATCCTCCTTAAGAGTTTTATACCTCTTTTGTTGCCCTTAAAATGATCCAAATTTAAGATGCCATAAAACTGGGATTATATTCATAACAGATAAAATATTTTAATGGTGACTTGCACAGTTTTATTTGCTTATGTAATCCAAATTATTGTTTTAAGACAATTTTATAGGTTATTTTAGAGGCTTGCCTGGAATTGGGAATATGGTTTAATTGTATTTATGTATCCGTCTGTTCCAATGACTTGTTTTATTTCCCGACTCTTTAATAAGTTTTCGATTTTATTTATTTATTTAAAACTTTATTGCACAAAATTTAAAAATTATGTAAAAACTAGCTGGCACCCGCGGCTTCGCTCGCGTTAATCCTTTCTTAGCGGATGCCTACGTCATAACATCTACCTGCATGCCAAATTTCAGCCCGATCCGTCCAGTGGTTTGGACTGTGCGTGCGTTGATAGATCACTAAGTCAGTCAGTCAGTCAATCAGTGAACTTTGAGATGGTTGACTTAACGCCATGTGGCATTCTCTACCAGTCAACCAATTTTCGCCGATTTGCTGATTTAATTGTACATATAAAAAAATATTAAATCATCTACCAACTCAAATCCGTCACCTAGCCACCTCATATATTTGGGGTCGGTTACAAGAACAAAAAATACTTCATTATTTAAAATTGCATTTATTTTATGTCACACGTCATCTGTTTTCACTTCACCAGTAAATAAAGCATAAACAACATCTCCATGATAGATCTTTTGCGAACACGATTAGAAAAACTCATTTCATTTTTACAACCGATCCCCTAACCCCAGACTGATTTGAAAATGTCACTTAGTAATCTGAACATGATTGATGTTTTCACCATTGTGTATCGCCAATGAGCTTTAGAAGCCACCTAAAATTGACCTCTCTTCATCAATATTTGCTTCTAAATCAGAGCTCTTTTTATTGGCTACTCAGTTGTATGCTACAGCATCTACATCACCCATTTTATCTTGATCTCCAGCTATTATACGCATTGTTACTTCAGTAGGGTCATGTGCTTTTGGTTCTGTATTGAGAACCGTTTTGAATAATTCATATAATTTCATCGGAATACTGGTTAGGTTGATGACATGTCACATTATTCACAATTTGCGACTGATACCTTAATACGTTTTCGCGTTTATTGTTATGTTTCATATTGGAATTTGGCACGGATTTTTGAATATCCTGATTTTGCTGTCGAAATATGATAATGTGTTAATTCCATTATTTTATACTAGCACCTCGTGACTCCACTTTATAATATAATCTGGCTTTTAATATTTACAAAACATTTTCTATTAATCGTCCTGCTTACATATAATTTACAGGATTAACAACTCTTCAACTGTATTGGTTGCCTGGAAGAAATTGCTTTCAGCGATTCATTCAGAGGCCGCCTTTTGCGCATCTTCCTTTCTTTTTTTAGTTTTAAGTTATCTATAAATGTAATTTCTTGTATGCTAATAAAGTATTCTTGTTATTGTTTATTCTTTTAACAGTTTATGTATTAAGCTTTTGTGTAAAGGGGTACTGGGGGTAGTACAAAAACTATAATTACGCTCAGAGAATATTAGTAAAGTAGAGATGTCATCAAAACACTAGCCAATTTTGAGGCTCAATAGTTATTAAAACCCAGATAAGTAGGACGATGGGTCCACAAGCTATCACGATTTTTAGATATTCACATATAATAATTAGCCAAAAGTTGGCATAAACTGATAATGGTAAACTGTTGGCGTAATAGTAAAGTAGGTAATACAAAACAGAGAGTAATGATGATGATTTGTCAATTCCATTTGTAAAGCTTTCATAGCAGGCTATCATATGTATTTTACCACACAATGACACTCTTGTCAGTATAGAAATCTTAATAGGAAGAGAAAATCCTTCGTATATCATAATTGAGTGATATACTTAACTGACGATCTTGATCGTATTTGTCAAAACTGGTTCGCCAAAAAAGTAAATCAAGTTAGGCTCAAAATCAGTGTTATTACTGATAGCCATGAAGACTGCAAAATGACTTTATTTCAAGCACCAGCTCCACCCACACCAGTTGCCATTAAAACCAGCCGGATCAGTAGCGCGATGGCATCTCGAGCTATTCCGCTTTATAACTCGCATACATAATTTACGACTAGCTCCTGAATACGGACTTTCATGAACTTATATGGCGTTCGTTTCGGTCGTACTCAAAGGTACAAATGTACGTTAATTTACAGCTAATATAGATAATTTAATGGAAAGCTGAGAGCGATGATTTCATGTTAATAAAAGGGTTATTCCTTTTCTGTCTGTACTGTAATCAAAACTGTCCTTTCGTGTTAGCAATTTTTCTATTTATATTTAGTGTTACTAAAGATATATGTTTATGATTTATGTTTATAATTATAATCTTTCTTGGTTTTAAAATATAGATGGAATAGAGAATTATCTGTAAATTCTATAAAATTTAACATCTGTCGAAGATCCGTTTTGTAGTTTTATAATATGTACCTAATACAATTTCATATTGTCTACGATTTAACTACTTACCTTCTTGTGTTTTGTAAGTTTTCCTTTTATTATTTCAATGTCTTTTTCTCAAAACCTTACTTCTGTAAGTCCCAGTTTTTATTACAATCCCGGATAGCGGATAAAGAGATCCGGAGAAATCCGTGAATGCGGCGCCGGGTCGTAAAACTTGTCAGCTTTCCGGATTTTATCGTCGCAGTGCGGGTTTCGACTTGTTGAATACTTATGCTTAACGTATGCATAATATTTAGATCTAGCTCGATAGAGCAGTGGAGTATAATAATGGTCACAACTGAAAATCAGTATATTGCCCTCCGGGTAATAGTGCCACTGAGGTGTGACCATTTTGTATTGCTGCAGCACCCAATTATTTTTTCATTGTTTTGTTCTTTCTTTTAATTTGTTGTATTCTATCCTAACTAATATTATAAATGCGAAAGTGAGTTTGTTTGTTTGTTACCTCTTCAAGCTTTATCTACTGAACCAATTTTCCTGAAATTTCGCATACACATAGCTGGAAGTACGGAGAAGGACATAGGGTACCTTTCATCCCGAGAAAAAGCACAGTTCCCGTGGGAAATTCACGCGGGCGAAGCCGCGGGCAAAAGCTAGTGAAACTATATATCGCCCTCCGGGTAATAGTACCACTGAGATGTGACCATTTTGTATTGCTGCAGCAAACACTTATTTTTTCGTTTTTTTTTGTACTCGTATTTTCTTTTTTATTTCTTATGAAACTGTATGTGAGTTTTGTAGCTGCAAATAAAGATTTTTATCTATCTATATATATATATAGGTACGTTGAGCAATATAGTACGTGGCTTGATTTGGATTTTTCGCCGTACATAAGTGGGTATGTAATGCTGAGCTAATAACTTTGTTTGGAAAAGTTCGTACTAAGTCTCTAGTTTAATTGAATAAACCTAATAGCAATACATAAACGAAATATAAGTTAGGATTATTAGTTCGGACAATGATCTAGTAGATCATTGTCCGAACTAATAATCCTAACTTATATTATAAATGCGAAAGTGAGTTTTATGTTACGTCTTCACGCTTAATCTACTGAACCAATCTTCCTGAAATTTCGCATACACATAGTTCAAAGTACTGAGAAGGTCATTGCGTGTCTTTCACTCAGAAAAAAAGCACTGTTCTCGTAGGAAATTTACGCGGGTGGAGTTGTAGACAAAAGTTAGTTTCTGATAAATCTAAAAAAATGTAAAAAAAAACGTCATACAATGAACATCCTAATTTGCAAAAAGATTCGTTAGAAAAAATATATCGATGACCAAAACGAAGAACAATAAGTGCCACAGGTCGGGCTAACTACTGATGCAATTACTAAATTTCAACCTAAACTATACATCTATTACTTAATAGATAGCTCTGTTGATGTTAAAGATAATTATAATATCACATTGCAGTGGGCTACGCCTGTAATAACTTTCGAACATATTAACAAAGCACACAGAAGGGATCGTCAACATTCGGCATTGTTTTTGAAAATAGAGGTATGTAAGAATGAAGTCCCTGTACGTAACACAAGTTTATACTTAGAACAGGACTCCAGCACTTAAACTATGAGATTTATACTATAAATGATTGAATCAAAATGCATAAGATTTTGATTTACTATTCGTACCTCTTGAGTTTAAATACCTATCTGATTGTTAGTTTTCATAGACCAGCAATAATGAATGCAGTTTTGAGTCTTTTAAAAACTAAATGAATGTTTTCTTCGAGTCTCCATTTTTATTGTCCATTTTTCACAAGTTCTTTGAGAATTTTCCTGATCCTGAAAGGTTGACAAGACCTACCCTATGATATCTATCCAGTATTTTTTCGCATCCATACAAAATAGGTCATAATGAACTCGAGTGCCCCAGATTCGATGCCAAAGATATCAAAAATGTTGATTTCATTTTTCATAATTGTTCAAATATTATTCGGATTTCGGTTTGGCTTTATGAAACCAGTTTGTAACAACATCATTTTTGAAAAAATTTACTGTGTGATTGTCCCTGGGGTTTTGATGAACTATTTAATTTTTATGATGTTTAGTGAAGTGATCGAAATGGTGTTATTGCATTACTTAGAATACTTCAGTTGCATGATAGTATTGTTGCTTACAAATTATACTTTGTACGACTATTTGTTAGATTTCGCTGTCATTAACAAAGCAAGTGACGTAAGAAATGATAGATGTATTGCCGCAAAAGTTGCAATCTTTACATTATTTTGTTTTCTTTTCAAATGTGTTATGACATTATTGTATTGTTTATACTCCGTCACTTATCCTTATTGCATAAACATGTCTTTTGGAATGTTCTTGTATCTTTGGGTCACCGTTGGCGTAGACATACTGACGATTGTCCAGATACTTATTATTTACAGTGTGTACAAAAGTACAAAGAATCTGGAGGTTTCTCTGAAGTCTGGTAATATTACCATCAGGCAGAGTATAATAAAGTATATTGAAATATTAAATGTAGCTTATAAAGTAATACCTATGTTTGATAAATTGGTAAGAAAACCTTAAGTAAATCATTATCTTTAAGTATAGAACAACAAGTTAAATTATATGTTTATTTCCCAATATTATTATATTATAAGTGTACTGTACATTGTACATTACTTTTTGACTTGCCAAATTTACATTTAACTTAACCGCTTCCAATAAAACGAAGGAAAAAGTGTGAACAAAACTTGTTATATTAATACTTTGATATTTTTGAAAGTAACTAAATTAATCTAAAGATTATATTATATTAAAGATTAAAGATTATATATATTATTTTTATATTATTATATTCAATAATTCAGTAACCTCAACTATAGCTTAGTTATATAAAAGTTACTTCCAAAACTAATTCTTAAACAATTGTTGCAGTTCATGATTGGATTATTGGTGAATTTCCCGAAAGGAATGTTCATCACATACATATCTCTAGTTTTGTACAAAGAACATGTAAGTAAGTGTTTTTTATTTTGTGAAAACATCCTAAAAATAATGGAAACACGATAAAAATATTGTTAAAAATCAAATCTTAGATCAAAGTCAAGGACTTTCATCGAGATAAACGTCTCCTGTTCAAAAAAAAACATGAGACAATTTTTTTTTAATCTAACTTTTTTTTAAGAAATGTGTTTTTGTTTACAGCGAGACTGGGTGGCATTTGTGGTTCAATACTCTTATGTAGTACACCTCGGATTTCTACTTTGTATGCCGGCTGCTATGGGGCAGATGGTGGTGATTCAGTATAATTCATTCAAGTTGACTCTTCATGATCTTCTGATTCATGAGACAGGTAAATGACGCGAGATAACACAATAAAAATTTTACACCTTAGTTTAATATGCGTTCTGTGACTCCGCTTGGTATAAAAACCCTGTTTTATCAGATTTCGTTCATGGGAATCTGTCCATAAAGTATCTAGTTTTTGCATCGTCATCATCTCGAGTCGAAATGGCAAATTTAGATTTTTTTACCCATATTTGTCCACTATTGTTGGCCCCATTAATATCTTCTGGTACGGGAGGACGGGCAGTTGAAGCACATTAAAAGATGAGTAATAGATTGCATGAAAGTGTAAGAACAATCCAATCAAACTTCTGTAAGTTACCTCTTTATGATTAAGGGAAGGTTCAAACCTAACCTAACGTTACGTGCCCCTCCTCCGCACGTAACTATAAGTCACAACCAGATCTTCTCGACGTTCTACCGTGCTAACTAACCATAATTCATAATATGAATTATGGTTAGTTAGCACGGTTATTTATCACTGTTATGACAAGGGAGAATTCATATCAAAATATAAATAACAAATAATAGAAAATAGGGCATAGTGACGTTAACAATCAAACTAAGCGGTGGCCGGTAACGATCCGGACATCGCGACAGACACGGAAAGACTGAGCTCTGAGTGAACGTTGCGCAACCTTATAAGGGCGAAAAGTGGGGAGAATGACAAGTAAATATAACACTAACAAAATATACAAAAGCTAACAGTATTTTTGCATGTAGTACACTAAAATTTAGAAAAATGTTAATTGAAAAATTGAAATCTTAATTACCTACCTATATTATAGTGTCTGCTTCTTACTTGCTATTTCCCACGATTTTTATTTATTTACTTTTTTATTTGTGCTTAATCCCGTTAATTTGTATTTTAATTATGGTTAAGTGTTTAAAAGTATAGTAGTAGTAGTGTGTTTTTATTTATTTATTTATTTTTTATTTAAAAGAATTACCAGAATAATTTTTATTTGTTTAGTTTTAGTGGAAGTTGGTTGCCACACATTGTAAACTTTTTATATTCACTCTGTGGATAGCGCTGTGGGCGGCATTACTATTAAGGATTTTTATGTAAACTTGTTTTATTGTATATTTGTAATGTTGCTGTTTGCTGTCTCTAATAAAATAAAATAAAATAAAATAAAGTATGCATACTTATATTAATGCTACACATTTATGTAACTACCTATATTTATGTACAATTATGTACATATATTTATTAATGTTATACTTCAATTTTTACAAATTTTTACCAGGGAATCACTATTCTAGGACTTCCTTTTGTCATTTTATCATTTTGATCTGTAATTTCACATATTATAGTTGCTTTTTCTTCTATTTCAGACAAACAAACACGTCGGGAAATCAAATGTCTGTTACGCTACATGCACGGCCGGTCATTGGAGCACAGCGTGTGGCATGTCATCCCTCTCAACCTGAGCCTGCCTGCTTCCTTGTTCGGGATGTTCGTCACCTACCTCATCATTATCATACAGTTCACGCACTTGTTTGATTAGATTTTCTAGAATGTTTTTATCATCATCATCTATATCTACTTGAAAGTGAGGTGCCTTTCTCTATACTGTGGGCACATTTATTATCTTGCCCAGCGTGCATTACTAACTGTTCGCTGGCATCATATTGATCATCACAAATTTAATCCGCCGAGGCGACAAGCTAAGAAGACGAAGATCATCATCTATGACAGATCTAATAAAGTTTACCCTGTACAGCAGAGGGACTCAATGAAACCAGGGGCGGTTGCTCTGGCTACTTATTGCCATATTTAACTCACAAAAGAAGCTTGATATTAAAAGACTTACTTTCGTTCGCTTCGCCGCAATACAATATGTGTTTATAAACATAATGTTCATACTAAAAATATTCTTCACATGTTTCTTTATTTTTTCCCTCTGTTCACTAGGATCTTTAGTCGAAATATTCATGTAGATTGAGATATTTTGGATCAGCTTTGTTAGGTATGTTCAGTTAAATGTTGATGTAATTTACCATCATATTTGAGTTTAGTTAGTTGCTAAGCTAAAATTTTATAGACCACTAGTTTACAAAATTTATCTATTTAAATAAAATTGTGGCACAGAATTTCTTAGATGTTAATGTTTACTTCTTCTTCTTATCGGGAGTGTTAAAAATAACACTGATGTTAGATGTTCAGCCATATCTAGTATTAATAAAATAGACTTTATCGAAATATTACTTCTGGTAAGCTTTATTTAAAAACAATAACTCCTGGATAAAATAACTACTTAGATAAGTAATCCTAATATTATAAATGCGAAAGTGAGTTTGTGTATTTGTTACCTCTTCACGCTTTATCTACTGAACCAATCTTCCTGAAATTTAGCATACACACAGTTAGAAGTACTGAGAAGGACATAGAGTACCTTTCATAGTAAGAAAAAATACTGTTCCCGTGGCCAAAAGCTGGTTGTCTAAACGGTTAATTAATTTAATAACTTGTTCATTTTGGTGTCAACATTAGAGCGTTTCCTATCAAGAATAATTGATCATAAGCTTCATAAATTACTCATTTCTTAATTGCAACCATAGTACTTATAGGTACAATAATGCCAGTCGACGCTTATACTTCGACATTCAGTAGCGGAGTCCACAATCACCAAACCTGTAACAGCAAAAAGACGTATAAAACTTAAAATGTTTTCGCTTAAATCTGATAATTCCTCTAAAAATTACAAATTCATTCAAAAATCTATATTTCTTTTTTAACTTTTCGTAGAACTTTTTTTCGGTTTCAATTTTGGTTGTGAAAAAGTAATAAGACAACAATGTAGAATTATCACAAATTTAATACGTAATTTTGTGGTAATCGGTGTGATTACTTTATTGATAATATTGATCTTTACA
The DNA here is from genome assembly GCA_018467065.1 of Ephestia elutella. Taxonomy (NCBI): domain Eukaryota; kingdom Metazoa; phylum Arthropoda; class Insecta; order Lepidoptera; family Pyralidae; genus Ephestia; species Ephestia elutella. The sequence goes on from CM031570.1 coordinate 16,294,332, forward strand.
AGATTCATAGTTTTTTATTGGTTCGGACTTTATTTTATTCAATACATTGGATATTATATGGTTCAATTATTCTCTCAGTACAAGATCATTGATTTTATTATCGATATCAATAAAGCTAACAATGGTTTAATGAAGAAAAACTACATTGGCATTATATCTATTATTTATATGATAATAAATTGTGCTATTAAATTACCCATTTGCTATTTTTATTGTGATTCAAATGAAGAAATATGTAGTTCTAATCCCAATAGTGTTTTAAATCACATTTTACCAGATATAGTGTATTGTATACCAATTATTGCGGTCGATGTAATACCCATCACGCATATTATTGTATTCTATTGTCTTTATTCTTGTGGAAGAAAAATTAAGAATACTACGGAAAGCTCATTCAATATTAAATTGATCCAAAAAATGTATATTGATATGGAGGCGTGTTTTGATAAAATTTTGCCAAATTATAGCAAATTGGTAAGTCTTTTTAAAGCACTTCTAAATTTGTAAATATAAATAAAATAGCCATTTATTCTACTGCCATGCCATATGTCAAATATTAAAAAGATTAATTAGTCAATATATCTAATGCATGAGAATTATATATACACACTTAACTAAAATTATTCTTGTACACCAGTTAAGGTTCGTCGAATGTGACATCACGTACATATATATTAGATTTTTAGATATTAGACGCCAGAGAGTTGACTACTACCTAAGTCAATATTTATAATTTATCTAATCTAACATTTATAAATTAAGAAAAATAATGGTTCACAAACGAAATATATTTTTTGTGTTTTAGCTGATCATTATGTTGTTAGTTGACTGTCCAAGATTGTTGATGATGGTAACAGTTATGATGTTTTACATAAAAAAAGAGGTGAGAACTAACTGCAGATTTTACAGAATTTCTATATAATCATACAAAAAATACAATATAAGACTACTTAGATTGAATTCGATTATAGGTACAGATGTAAAAATTGACAATTTTTTATATCTACGGGACCATGAGATCATACAAATATATTTAAGTTTCTTCAATCTTTACAGCACTCGATATTAGCACTTGGTGAACTGATTTTCCTCATATATACGGTATTGGAAGTAATTATACCAACTATATTTGTGGAGAAGATTAAAGATGACATGGAAAGTGTTAAAGCTATTTTACACAATAAACTAATCACACAAAATGGAGAAGAATGTAAGCATTTCTTGTTATTATATCTTGAAACACGTCCGTATGTTATATGTATAGGTGAAATAAAAGAAAATGCTTTGGTATCAAAGGATTTTCTTTTATTTCAATAATAATTGTTCATTGTCAAACACTTTTTATTTTATTTGTAACTACTAATTCCACTTTGAACTGTATAGGTATTTTTCAATTTTTACTTTCTATATCCCATTTAATATTTTGCTTATTTTGTTTTAGGACCACCATAAACATTACAGTCTTTTTCATTTTATAAGATTCTTTCAAGTGATGCTAAACATATTCCATTCGTCATTCTAGGCCTTCCTATTCAACTGTTTCTATTAAATTTCCAATGATTTCATTAGTTTTATTTCTATAAATTATTATGATCATTATTTTTAGCTCATATTATTAGCCTACTGCTACGCCTGGGCATCCCAATTTCACGCTATTTCTTTATAAATTGAAATATTTTTTTGCAGATCGTGAAAGAAATGAAAATATATTACATCTACTTAGATTTATGGAAGCTAGACCATTTAATCGCAATGTTTGGTGTGTGGTGCCAATAGACCTGCGTCTACCAGTGAGCATGCTCAGTTGGTGTACTACTTATGTTATCGTCATTTTACAGATGAGCCATCTTTATGAATAGTAACTTCTCTATTTTGCAATTGGACTCAAAAACCATCAAGCAATAAATAAGAAGCATCTATTATATGTACTTATTCACTACTTTGATTGTCTTGTATTTTGTTTCATGTACATGAATTTGCAAATAAATAAATGTCAGAATGTTCGAAATACATTTTTATTTATAGGAAAATCTTCTGTAGTGTCGACTGCTTCTTCTCAAGTTCATATTTGTAAAATGTTGCATAAATGGTTGGTGAATTGAATAATTTCATATCAAACTTATCGTAAATTATATTTTATGGGACGCCTAATAACAGGTTATTGATAAGAAATAAAATGAATTATCTGTTGAGTTTCATTATTACCAAATTGTTTTTTTCAATAAATAAATTCGTTAAAAAGTCATAAAATAGTAAAGTTGAGATATCTGTTCGTTTTTCATTCACGCAACTGTGTTTTCCTTTAATATTTTTTTTTATTACTTAAGATTACTTTTTCTATGTAAGATTAGATTATAATATCAGAAAATAAATATAATATTTATAACAAATTTTTCAATTAAAAATATTCAATTCATTTTTTCACATTATCAAATGCAATAATTGATCTATTAGTAATTAATAATATTTCAGCTAGAACTTTACAATAAATGAGTGAACTGAATGACAACGATCAAATAGGTGACACAAAAGCTAAGTATGGAGATCGGTAAGCTAAGGTCGATGTATAACAACCGCCACACACGAATTTTTAGAGGACGTGCATCTATGTAACCAAGAAGACGAAGAATCTGCGTTTCAGTGTCTGCATCTGTATAAACGACAAAAAAATTAAAGAAAGCAGAAACTCAATAACAATAATATTGATTGTCAAAATGTAGGTACACAAAAAATATCCGCAATAAGCTTCGTCAAAATATATATAGAAAAATATCCGCAACAAGCTTCGTCAAAAAGTCTACAGAAAAAAAAAATATTTACGAGAAACCTTTATCTGGAACCAGAGTTTTTGTTAGAAAATCAAACTAGCCAAAATTTGAAATTTTTGAAATATCAACCATTTTATAAGGCAATTACATTTTATAAGCAGAAGAATGCAATAAATAAAAACTTATAAAACTTCTGTTTCCTGAGTTTGTTATTACTGACACTGGTGTCAGATTTTTCAAGCAGTCTAAAGGCAACTACGTGCCTATCCAAATCTAGGATTTACCATTGCATTTTTATGCTTGTAAAACGGAAATGAGTTACACATAGGCAAATATTAGTAAATGCAGTTTATATAGTACTATATGGTAAATGAGACCGATAAAATGAATGAAAAAAAAAATCCGCTGTTCCATACATTGTCGGTCTTGTAAAAAGTATTTTTAAAATATAGGTTTTTTTTTAATTTCAGAGTCTGTCCTATACAAAATATTGCTCATATTCATGAGTATATTCATAGTTAGAAATTTTGCCAAAGACTTTTAGTTCACCTCTACATATTTTTTTAAGATTTTCGTATTAGGTACCTACCTATTTCTTTCACCAAACGATTATGAAGATCCATCTTTATGGTGTCCACCTCACTGTCTATTAGCTCTCCTATGATTGATGGTGCTCCCAACTGAATAATACAGTGAGTGACAAATACCAGATGAGACAATGATAGTGTAATATTCATTGCCTGAAATCAAAATAAAAAGATTCTGTCACAAGTTTTGATTATCACATTCAAACACCTAAAATTAATGTCCATGCAGTTAACCGTTCAGAAGTTCCCTCAATTGTAGCTTATCCTAGATGCACCATCAGGTCGTAAGTTGAACGACCTTCTCGCTAAAAGACAATTCATGAAGGAAGTTATGAAAGCAAAGAACCTAAAAAGCTAAAATACCAAGGTACACGACATAAAAGCAGGTTGTTTGTTGTGGTTTGTTTGTTTGTTTTGTTGGTTTGTTTGTTTGTTTGTTTTTTTTGCTTTGTTGTTTTTTTTGTTTGGTAGGGAGATGCTGTAGCGTTACACCGCTACAAAGTCAAGTCTTTTTTAGTTTGTGATTCTATTTCTGTGGAGTGTGTGTGTGATATATTTGTGTGGTGGTTCGATTTTTTTGACTTACTGTCAATTGGGTAAAAAAGTGGAGATTTTTTAGAGAGTTGATTTTTCTTTTTATTCTTCTTGTTGTTTTGTGCTTTTATTATTCTTCACATACAAGTATCGATCTCTAGCAATGAAGTTTATGGTAAAAAACTTGAGGGTGGGGAATGCACAATAGAGGCTTTCCCAACGACATCTATTTTGGATATCAAACGACAGATTTCTTCACATCTGAAGATTCCAATTGAAGATCAAAAGTTGACGATCAGACCGTTCAGGGGTATCCTATTAAAAATGGGACGAAGTTGAATCTAGTTGTCAAAAAAAACCAGAAGGATTATATGAAGTGGCACTGAAATATTTCATGTATGTATTGTATGGATTGTTTATTAGACGAGAGTGGGCAACGTCGGCCTGCACCTGGATATTCGTCAGCGTGTTGTAAATCAGGTTGTGGACCAAGATGTGGGACTCAGCCGGGTTGAACGCGCTCCGAAATCTTCAGTCGCGGCAAAGTCGGCCTGCACATGAGAATGAGTCACAGAGCGACGAAATGTTTAGTTTGTAACCGTGGCGCCTGTGGTTCTTTTAAGATAGTCTTTTTAAACATATTGTGGTAATTTTTTCCTCTAAATTCTAAAGGCCCCCCTTTTGTCGGGATAATTTTTGTTTCGGTTTTGATTTGGAATTTTTATACATCATTTCATCCATTTCTTTCACTCATTTAATTTTCTTTTTAAAATAACAAGCAAATTCATGTATTTCTTATTTTACCTGTTAATATTCCTTTCCTGTTGTTAACTTTCCTTACTTTTATTTTTATTTCTTTAGTGTGTCCGGATAATTTTTTGTTAAAGGACATTGGTCAAATTTTTTTTAGTTCAAAAATTATACTCGTGTTTTAAGCAGTGATTCTTTTATTTTGAAACCCAAGTTTTACTGCACTAGTCATCAAAGGTCATGCTTATCATAATAATGCATTCCTATCGGAACTGAACGTAGTAAAGTATATAAGTTGAGAGGGCTGAGATCATCATGATTTCAGCATGTAATGAGAAGGAAAGACTAGCATGTTATAAAAAAGTGATAAATGCGAATGTGGATATATAGAGAGAAGAAGTAAGGTCGAAAAAAACAGTCCTCTTTGCATAAGAGGGTATTAAGTATGATATTAAAGTCTTAAAGGTAAAGGAAGGCTTGGCTGGAAATAAAGAATTGTGAAAGGAAAAAGATATTGTGCGCGGACTCCAAATAAGATAGGAAATGGAAGAAGGTCGAAACTTAAGTAAGTTGTAATAGTTCAACTATTACCTAGTTGAAACTTTATTATATAAATACAACCATTCGCAACATTACGGTCTTCATTTCAACAGCTGACAACGTAAACGAAAATCAACTTACATAAAAATTCAAAAACATTATCATATTTACTATTAAAACCATGATTTTTGCTATGTTTGTCAAAACTTGGAGTATAATCTGAAAAATATTAAAGAATATTAGTTTTATATAAATCTAAGTAATGAAAAATACATCTTTTTGAAGCATCATTCATTTCATCATTACATCAGTAAAAAAAGTTAGTAGTTAGTATAGTTAGTTACCAAAACCACAATAAATATCGTAATTGCGGGTTACTTTGTCAAAATTTATGCATTCGTTTTGCTAATCAAAATATAATGTCCTTTGTGATTACCATACAAGAGTTAAAATATTTTTTAAACAAACTCTAGGGGTTTATTTAACAAGCTTGTCAGATTTATTCCTTGTTAAATTCATATTTAAGCTACCTATGTTGAGCCAATTTTGTCGCAATGGTAGGCTAGCTACAATAAAGAAGAAGATTTTTGAAGGTTTTTATGTGAAAAATGTAATGAAAATATTAAAAAAGTAGCTTTTTTTTTCTTTAAAACATGAAAGGTCGAACAAAATGGTGACAAATATGATGTAAAATCTATATTTCTTCACGTACATCTGACTAAAATGTTACAAAGTTATCAAAACAAAACTAATCTCTTATTTGGCAATTAAAGGAACTTTATAAAAGTTTTAATTGAGAATCAACTTTTTTAGCAATAGTAATTGATAGTATATCCATCCAATTCTGGGATAGAAAAACAGCCTTTCTTCATAAACTTAGGGATTCTAATGTTACAAACTATCTGTTCCCAGCTGTAAAGCTACTCATCTTTGATCACTGGCAAGCGCCAGAACTTATTACCTTTTTTCAAGACAATTACTGCTTTTTGAGATATTTAAACAATATAAACTTGGTACTATATGTATTTCACGAGAACATAATCATTAAAAAATATAAAGTCATAGGTATTTTTTTTAAATTGAATACTTAATTTAACATCGGTGGTTTACTTTGAGCTATGGTTTAAATTTATCTGAAAACATCGGCAAAGTATAAATCAATCATTTTTAAAATATGCTACCTATAAATCATTTTTAAAATTTAATTAACTAAATTTCAATAAAATTTTACATCAACATACTCCTAAAGATATGTATAATATCATCAAATATAGATATTATCATAAAAGTTGCGAAAATCTAAGTTACGAAAGTAACTAGCCGTAACATATCGAAACCTTTCGAGTGACACAACATTATGCGCGAAATTGATAAAACAGTGCCGGATGACGTACATAATACTGCCATCTATCATTTTTTATTGAAACAATTGCGGCCGGTAACGAAGCAGCGATGTGGCGGTAATATAAAACAAATTTTTGATTTGGGACATAGTTGCCCTCCAGGGATAAAGTAACCCGCAATACGGTACTCGAGGTTTTGGTTTTGGTTATGTCAATACAAAAACGATTACTTACCAATAAACTGTACAAAGGTTTGATTCGATCAACACAATCTACTATCTTCATATATTCATAACTTATTCCCGACAATATTTCTAATTTTAATTTTATCCTTAATTCTTTGATGCAAGATAATATTATATACGTTATTATTATAGATGCAACACAAGTCATGTCTACACCTGCACCAGCTATATAGAGCACGTATTGCGGTAAAATACCTAAATTACATGCACGTGAATATACAGCACAAGCATAGAATACTAAAGCAATCTTAGTGATCAAGTAGAAAGAAAAGTAAAATGCACATATAAAAGCAATGCTACCATATTCAATACTATTATTGAAAGTGTGAATGTCAATAATGAAATCGTAAAGATCGTATTTGCTAAACAAACTAAATGAAAAGAAAATTACGTATGTGATTATGTCACATCCGAAGAAAATTATATTTACTATGACAATGTAAAAAAAATTTGTTGTCAAAATCCCGATCATTACAAATATTGCTAGACGTCCAAGGTTTTTAATTACAGAACGAAATTTAGGATTGAGAATATTAATAAACCCGAAGTTGAGACCGTAACAGCATTCGACTAATATGAAAAATGTTGTGAGGATTCTTGATATTTTTACTTTTCGTTTGGATTTATTTTCAAAAAATGGCCCTTGAGATTTAACATTCATCTTAATGCTTCCTTATTTTACTTTAAACTATCGCAGTAGTAAAGTCGTTTCACTTGGTCGAGTTACGTCAGATAGTATAATGTACGATACGACCAATGTTTAAAATTGGTCGAAACCACTCATGGAATTAAGGTTACCTAATGAAACAATACTATCGATTAGCGTATAAAACCATCAATTAATTATTTTCGAAGACAAAACATACAATATTATAAAAATGAGTAACGTTATAATAAGTGAGACAAATGCTCAGAATTTCATAAATGACCTACACGAATTGCATCTATGTAGCAAAGAAAACGAAGAATATTATATTTGTTTTTGCCTATAGAAATAAAAATGGAAGGTTACTTTATAACACAATAATCGAATAAATGATCTCATCAAAATCTTTCTAGTAGTTTTTGTTTGAATCAGTAATAAACATCCAACGAATTGTATTGGTTATATTCTCACAAAAATGTAATGTTTTAGTAGAATGATCAGAGAATTAGTTTAATAATGATTGTAATCGTCCGGCTTGTCCTACACTTGAAATATCTTCAACAAGACATTAGTTTTATTGTTGTTTTATGGTGTTTAGTGTTTCTGTTATTCGATTGTCAACATGTTTCTAATTATATTGAGTACCTATACATAAGTAACTATTTGGTTGGGAGTTAATACAATAACGACAAGTTTTTTTCCATTTCATACCTAATAACCAAAAAAATACTACATTGAAGTAGTAGTAATATTACTTGTCAAAATGAAACACTCTAATATGATTCGAGCATTTGAACATAAATCCAAAACAGAATTAAAAATACCAAAGACTCTTACAATATTTTTCATAATAATTGAATGCTGTTTCGGCTTAAATTTTGGTTTCATCAAGATAGTTAAAAAAGAATTTCACACAGTTTTAAAATGGTTTGGTCGTATTATGGTTTTCATAATTGTAGGAATTTTATCAAGTAATTTTGTGACCATGTATAAATTTGATATCATGTATTTGACTTGTGATTTGATTACTTATATCATTTTCGTTATTGGTAACATTTTTTGTAAGTACACTACATGTGATTTCTTTATCGATATTAAAACAATCAACAGAAATCTCAAGACTGACTACTTCTACAAAATTATTATATCTAGTTTTATGATTTTTTATCTTCTTAAAATATCTTTGATCATTATTGCATCATGTGTTCTACAGGAGATATGTAATAACTTTTTTTTACCCTACTATATGTATTTTATCGCTGCTGGCAGTATTGACGTATTCCATATAGTAGTTTTCATCATATTATATCTTATGTATTCTTCTGTAAAAACAATGAGGCTCTCAGTGAAACATTCAAAAAACTTGGAAGAAGCGAGTAAACAATATATACTAATTGCCGATTGCATTGAGCGAATTAAACCTCTTTATAGCCTCTTGGTAAGTAAAATTAAACAAATATAAAATAGCACCAGTGCTAAGATACTGGCGTTATTCTATTGGGAAAAGGTTGATTTTCTTTTTAAAAGGAATAAAAAACTATATCAAATATGATTAATATAATCTCGTAATATAATGATGATATGAAAATTTTGTAATTTCAGATTATATTGGTAATTCTGAATGTCGTTCCAAAACTCATGTCGAGTATAGTCTTGTACGTAATCGATTTGAAATTTTATGTAAGTATACGAACAAATTTAAGTTTCAATTTTGGTGCTCCATTTTCAGTTAAAATTGGTTTTATAATTAACTTACTGTCACTTCCACAGTTTGTCTACCTCGTCAGAAATAAGGATTTGGTGATGATATGACTTTGTAAATTTCAGACTTTAGACACGCTCACTTTAATAACTAATTTGGTGTACATATGTCACATGTTTATTCAACTAGTAACACCATCTCTTATTGGCGAACTGATGGACAAAGAGATAGAAATAATAAAACTCTTTCATCATAATATTTTAATGGAGAAAACAGGTAACTGGTCATTATTTGCGCAACTTTTGGTTCAAAAACATTTTCTTTATTAGGTTTTTAAGTACATTCGATGCTCTCTACGGTCTTGCTCCAAATTATATTTTGTTTAAATTTTTAAAGAGCAGCTAGTTATTTTAGTTGTATAGTTTGTTAATTGATTGGTATTTAGGGACAAAATATATACTATATAGAATATTAAGAATTTCAGGATAAAAGTACTATGTATGCTACTCCCGGTATTCCCTATGTACCAAATTTCATCGACCAAAATCTTTCCTGATTGAGAAACAATTCTCACACACGTCCAAAATTATACTAGTGAAATAAATTCAATATGTGCGAAATATCTTTGGCTGCTGATACCCACAATTTAGAATAACTTCATTCATTTCATCTATTTTCATCATCCTTATCCAGATGAAGCAACAGAGAAGAAGATTCTTCGTCTTCTTCGCTACATGGAGGTTCGACCGCTGAAACAGTGCGTGTGTCGCCTGCTGTACGTGGACCTGAGTCTGCCGGTGACTGTACTTAGCTTCTGCGTCACTTACTTGATTGTCGTCATTCAGTTCGCTCATCTTGATCAGTGAATACAAAAACACATTGTAAAATTTGTGAAATAATAATATTCAAGTTTAAAAATATTATTTAAATTTAAATTAAATATAATTATTTTTTTAAATTTAAATTCTCTCAATACAAAATAAATTCGTCTTATTTATAAACTTCTACTAAATGTACTTTTATTTTATTTGCGATATGAAAATCGCAAATTAAATTGCATTTTGAAAGGTTTTTTCGATTAAACTATTTCCATTACATAATTATGAAAAAAAATGTTTAAATAATGTTTAAAATAATAATAATAATAATGTGTGTTTTAATGTTTTAAATGTTTTTGTTACTTTTGTTACTATGTATTTCTTTTCTGTAAATGGTCCAAGAAAGTGTTGATCTATCTATCTATCTATCTATGAACCTTCATTATCAACAGATCGATATGACATTCCATTTGGGTGATTGCAAGTGAAGTCTTTTGCCCCATAATTCAAAGTTTCCAGGAAATTATCATGATTACTAAAATGCTAGTGCAAAGTATAAGTCCATCTCCTGAAAATAATTCCAAACAAAAAGTGAATTTATCCAAAATTCTCATTACCTTCTTCTTAATTATGGAATGCTGTTTTGGTCTCCATTTTGGTTATATTAATTTAGTGAAAAAGAAGTATCAAAACTTCTAAATTCAACTTCTAAATTCAACCTTCGATGGTTTAGCCGTTTTGCAAAAGTCATAATGTTATCAATTTTGATAACAATTTTTATTAACATGCAAATCTATGAAGTTCTATACTACATTTTAGAATTAATTTCTTGTAGTATTTATTTATATTTATTTCTTTTAGTCTTTCTTATTTTTGGATTTTTTTGCAACAATACAATGTGTGATTAGATGACTGATATATATAAAATCAACAAAAATATTGTGAACAATTATATTGGTATCATAACTACGGTATACGATTTCGTTTACTGGGCTCTTAAAATGTCTATTTTATTTTACTTGTTTTGCATGAATGTACATGTTTAGATAATTATATACCAAATTCCTTAAATTATTTGGCGTTTTACGCATCCTCTAAAGTAGCGAGTCTGGGGCCTGTTGCCCGTAGACCTCAGTCTACCGGTGTCAGCACTAAAGTTCTGAGTCACCTACATGATTATTGTCATTCAGCTCATTATGAAACCTGTATCATCATCATAGTCTTTTTTTTATAATATAGGGCAAACGGGCAAGCGGGTCACCTGATGGTAAGCGATCACCGCTGCCCATGGACAACTACAACACCAGGGGTATAAGGCCGGCAACACTCTTGTAATACCCCTACAGTAGTAGTCTACAGTTGTATAATGTATATGTTCACGTAATTAGTGGAATGTTTATTGATTTTACAATAATTAAATGTACCTATTCATCAAATTTCATTTCCATTAATAATTTTGATGAAGTCATTAAGAAACATGTATTAACTATCCAAAATGAAACGTTTCGACCTTAGAGTATCGACAAAGCTACGCATCTAAAGATATTGTTTAAGAATTATTGTGCAACCTAAAATGTATTTAAATAAAATAACACCTACCCCTGAAATAGTAATTTCTAAACCACAAATAATGTTTTTTTTAATAATCGAATCTATTTTTGGTTTTAATTTTGGTTTCACTAGATTAGTTAAGAAAAAGTTTATCATAGTCTTTAAATGTTTGAGACTATTGGCATTTGTGTCTATAGTAGGAATATTACTGACAAATTTTACGAAGATGGATATTGTTAATGTGTCCTATTATAGTTTTGATATTCTCACTTATGTTACTTTCTTTTGGTTCAGCATCATTTGTAAATATAATCTTTGCGACTTTATGATTGATATTCAGAAAATAAATAACAGCGTTATGAATGACTCTTTTCCTATTACATCTATTATATTTACTTTAGTTTTTTGTATACTTAATTTTGGAGTTTTCGTGTACTATTCTATTGCTTACAATGTTAATTTATTGATAGAATACTTGTATAATTTTGCATCTTTGGGCGTTAATTTTTTGTCAATAGGATCTTATATCATATCGTATTTGATTTACTATTGTGTAAAGAAATTGAGATTGTTTATACAATTGTCCATAAACCTAAAACATGCAATCAATGAATATATAAAAATAGCTGATTGTTTTGATCGAGTAAAACCTTTGTTCAATTTCTTGGTAAGTTACTTATTCGAATAAAGCTTTTACTTACAAACTTTAAATTATTAATCGTTTCGAAAATAATTAAAAGAATAAAATAAAACAGAATTACTATTATTAAAATTTCACTTTCCATTGAAACTTTTAAATTGTTAATATTTTTATTGCAGATAATCTTAAAATTACTGACGAATGTACCAAAAATAATGATGGTGATATATTTAGGCTTAGCATATTCAAAAACTTATGTAAGTATGTAACTGATTCTATAGATTAATCATATCTGATTTTGACTTTTAAAATCTATGATTTCATTCCTTTCCCTTTTTATGATTCTTCTTAGTAAAGTTTTGTAATAAAATAGCACTTTGTCTAAGTTGATTCGCCCTTTTAATACTATCTTAATTTGCCATCTTCTTCTTTAGCTTTTATACTTTTATATGAGGTGAGCGCTCTGTTTTGATCTATCGCTTGACTTCATTCGATATTTTTACTTCTTTCTCATACCTACTATCTTTGATACCAATCTTTCTATATTTCTTCATCCATACACTTTTTTATTATTTGAATTTAGGTTTAACATAAAACAATTATTTGTGATAAATTTTGAGTAAATTATTTAATTTCAGATTGTAGATGCGGTTTCGGTCATCACACAGCTTATATATTTAGGTTATACAGCCGTACAGTTAGTAATACCTTCAGTTATTGGCGAGCTAATGGAAAGTGAGGTAGAATCTATAAATTGCTTGCTTCACAAAAAAATGATGTCAAAAATCGGTAAGGCTTAACAACAAAGACTGTTTTAATCTAATTTAAGCATTTTATATTTTTTATTTGATCTAACGGTTGATGAAAAAATTTGTTAGGTCTTCATATGGTTTTTTGTAGATTATGTAACTATAAGGCTAATTAAAGAAAAGCTTGCAGTTATTGTTTTTATTGTGATACTCATGCTTCATGACAACCAAGTTGAGTTTCTTTCAATGTGTTTTTTCTTCAGTTAATGATTAAATTGCCTGCGAAGTTCTAGTTTCTGAATTCGTTTTGACTTTTGTTTTACATTTCAGATGAAAATACAGAAAAGCAGATAGTCCGCTTGGCCCGTTACATAGAAGCACGGCCACTGAAGCAGCGCGTATGGCGCCATCTATACGTGAACCTCAGTCTGCCGGTGTCTGTGCTTAGCTTTTGCGTCACTTACATGATCGTCGTCATTCAGCTCACCCATCTTGATCTTTAGTTTTTTTTATATAATATTCATTTAGATATACCACGTTTTATTTTTATTTTTTTAATATCGGTTTATATTACAATGCTAAGAGCGTCTTTAAACTGTATCAATTTTCGAGTTTTTATCATAAGTAGGAACTTATATATTTCCTGTTATTTTATGAGCAATAAAGGGTATTGTAAGTATCTTGGATTTTATTTCTCCGAGATTCATCTTTTCATCAAGCCCAGAACTCAAGCGTGATAAATAAAGTCAACCGTAGTGTTTGTAATCATGAAATTGATTTCTGTCCACTACATTCATTACTGAATATACCTTTTTTTTGTGTCAAAACTATAATTATGCTCACTTAAAATATCGGTACTCTACTGCATTCAAACAGTCTGTCGAATGCGTTCTAGTTATTATTAGATGCGTTCTAGAATATTAGATATAAATCAATTGCAATTAGTTTTCCAACATAATCTAATTGAAGTAACAACTTAAAGACGTCATCAATTTTCATAATGATTAGGTATATATTATTGTTAGATAAACTGTACAAAGGTCTGATTCGATCAACACAATTTACCATCTTCATATATTGATCGCTAACTACCAGTAATTTAGTTGGCTGTTTAACCATAATGCCTAAATCTTTGACACAAGATAGTATAATGTAAGATATTATTAAAATTACGACATTCAGAATGTCAAAAGCCCCACCAGGTATATAGTATACATATTGTGGTAGAACATTAATATAACATGCAGTTGGTTAAATATTACAAGCAACAAAAACAACGCTAATTTTAATCAAAAAATAAAAAAGAAAGTAGAATATACTTATCATCGCAATGTAATCGTATTTGATACTTTTATTATAAGTTTGAATGTCAATGATGAAATTGTATAAACTGTATTTGCAGATTAGGGTATATATAAATAAATAATATTATATAGGTGATCATATCACAGCTAAAGAAAACTATATTCACTAATACTTGATTTAAAAAATTTAATATCAACGTTCCTACCATTATAAATAATGCTATATGTCCTATAATTTTAACTAAAATACGATATTTAGGATTAACACATTTGATAAATCCAAAGTTTAGACCAAAACAAAATTGAACTAAAATAAAAAAAAAATATGAGGTCTTTTGATATTTTAAATTTTTGTTTCGATTTATTTCCAAATTGTTGCATTTGAGATTGTATAGGTATTCATTTTTTTGCTTCAGCTATATTATGGACAGTAGTTTCACTTGTTGATGAATGACTTATCAAACTTAATTAAGAAAGTCGTTTGACGCCATCCAGATGTTTCATTAATTCATTATTTTATCATATAATTGAAGTGGATGTTCGATTGTTATTGTACAGGGTGGAACTTTTCAAACTCAACTCTAGTATTTCTTTGCCTCTAGGGCGATTCTAGGTGAGTATATTAGAGATATTTGATCTTTTTTAATAGCCAGAACCCTATATATTAATACCATAACAGCATAAGTACGACGTGATGTTTTTTTTATTATTAATTCAAAATCCCTAAAATCCTGAACAGGTATTAATTATGTTCAGTTCTGTAAAGGTAAGAATGACTTGTAATACAGGAGATACTCCTACCTAGCTCAAGCACCAGTTCTCTCCACTAAACAGTTTACAACATCCTAATTAATTTGTTCAATTACAATATTTTTATATGTGAAGAGAAAATAAACGATTTTATTATTTTAAAAAAATGACAAGACATAAAACGGGTCAAGTACTATTTCCGTACCTTCATAAGATAAAACATTACCTTTACCATTCCTTTTACGGTAAAGTTAATAATTTAGTTTAGTGTTAACGTTTCTTCAGCACTTAATATAATTAGTAATAACACACTAATTGAATGGGTTGGAAATTAAAATAATAAATGACACGTTTCTATTCATTTGAAACCTGAAAACAAAAGTATACTACATTCTTGTATCTTTATTAAAATGAAAGTCTCAAATAAAATTCATGTATTTGAAAATAAATCTAAATCAGAATTAAAAGTTCCAAA
The DNA here is from genome assembly GCA_018467065.1 of Ephestia elutella. Taxonomy (NCBI): domain Eukaryota; kingdom Metazoa; phylum Arthropoda; class Insecta; order Lepidoptera; family Pyralidae; genus Ephestia; species Ephestia elutella. The sequence goes on from CM031570.1 coordinate 16,309,734, forward strand.
GACCATAACAATATTTTTTGTTATGATTGAATGCTGTTTTGGTTTAAGTTTTGGTTTCATCAAGTTTATTAAAAAGGAATTTCAGGCAGTCTTAAAATGGTTTGGTCGTCTTATGGTTTTCTTAATTTTGGGTATTTTTGCAAGTACTTTTATGAACTCTAATATATTAGATATCTTGTATTTTAGTTGTGATTATATCACTTACATCGTGTTTTTTATACATAGCATCTTTTGTAAATACACTATGTGTAATTTCATTATTGATATTAAAAAAATCAACAAAGACCTCAAATGCGACAACTTATACAAATTGAGTGTATATTTTTTCTTTTTCTTTTATATTCTTAAAATATCTTTAATCTTTGCATCTTGCATCACCATGGGTATATGTTACGACAATTTTTTACCTTACTATATAAATTATATCGCTACCGGCAGTGTGGATGTCCTCCATATAGCAGTCATCATCATATTATTTCTTAAATATTTTTCTGTAAAGAAATTAAGGCTGTTATGTAATAATAACAGATTTTTAAGAGAAATTAATATTTAATTTAAATTAATAGAAAATACAATTTAAAATATAAAAAATACACCACACGGGCACGGACAGAGTTCCAAAGAAATCACGGATACGGCACAGACACGGATAAAGTTCCAAATAAAATTACGGATACGGCACGGACAGGATAGCCGGGGAAATCCCGACAGGGGGTAAAGTTTGTCCGGCGGCACAATAGGGTTGAAGATGTACTGGCGGTACAGTAGGGATGGCAGGCGAAAGTGAGTACCTTTAATCCAGGCTTCGGCCACAGGTCACAGCAGCACAGCAGGGGTGGCAGGCGATAGTGTGTGCCTTTATTCCAGACTTCAATCCACAGGTCACAGCAACTTCTTCGTGTTAGATATTGATTAACGACGCGAAGGCTTGCAGGGTCCCGGGGTCAGCAGGCCCCGAGACAAGACCTTTATAGTTCGTACCGTTCTGTTTCTCAGAAGATCAAGACTGACCCGGACTGACATTCAGTGTCTTTATATAGGCCTCGATTTAGAATTTCGTATTGCTTCATAATTTTCAAATAAAATACGAAATTAGAACATTTGTGAAGAGGTTCGCATAGAAATTTATAGAATTTTAGAAAAATAAAATCTGACTTGTCACAATCCTTGACAATCAAAATTGTTTATAATAAGGAAAGACATAAATAATTTTAATAAAATTTAAAGAAGTGATCATCGAAAAGTGTAGAAAAGTACATTAAATATGTTGGAAAAACATATATACTATAAAACAACCAAAAATGAAGATATAACGGTAAGTTTAAAGAAATATTCCTTAGCAACGTAGAAATTTTACAATAGAAAGTGTAAAAAAAGAACATTTTGAGCTAAATAAGTAATCATAATAGTAAAATAGACAAGAATAAAAGTAAAATAAACATGAATACACTACATTTCCCCCAAAACCCCTGAAAATTTTTACACTAAGTGAAAATTTTGAAGGTTAATAGACAACACTTTCATACCAGCCTATCATACCAAATCTTACATATTACAATAAACCTTTCATACTAAAATCGATCAAACTTAGGGGTAGGGCTCACAGTCAATGGCTCCTACTCCAAGATAAGTACCTGCCTAGTAGTACTACGTAACAGTTGGCTTATTTAAGGAGTTGTAATCCGCTCACGCTGAAATCCCATTGATGATGAATGATATATGAATATGATATGACTGAAGGCTTATTTTATGAGTAGTCAGCCGCTCATCAGTAAGAAAGTAATGTAATAAAGATATAATGAAAATATTTACAAGTAAGAATGAATGTATGTAAGTATAGTACTTCTTATATATTTCTTATGTATAACAAGGGCTTATTTTACGAGTTGTCAACCGCTCAAAGGAAAAAATAGATAAATAAGTACGCAAAGCAACTTGCGTAAAGAGAGTAGTGCACAATAGAAATGCAAGGTAAAGACTCAACACAAGATTATGTAGAGAGATGTAGAAGAACATTTTTAGTTTAGTTCTTTAGAGGCTTAAGAGCCGATGATAACAATGAAAATTATAGGAAATGAGAAAATGCCAAAAATGTAACTAGTAGTTGAAGATGGGAACAAACAAAAATAAAGTATATACATATTAAAATAAATTCTAAGTCTTGATATCCTTTATGTGCCATTTTGCACGAGAACCGCTAGCGTCCTCAAGGATATATACCAGTGGAGAGAGTTTTTGTATAACTTTACACCGAACGAATTTAGGTGCTAATTTGGCACTAAAGTAAGAACCGGCATTACTGAGCACATAGTTCTTACGCCAAACATAATCGTCGACATTAAATTCTTTTATAGTATGTCGTAAATTATATCGAACACTATTTTTAGTATGGGAGTCAAATAGAGCTACTTGTACTTTGTCAAAAATTGTCGCAAGTAATCCTATATTAGTAGCATAAATATCACGAGGTAAGAAAGTAAATTCGTCAAGATTATTCGTAGGAGTATAAACAGAACCGCAGCTGATAGTTTCCCTGCCAAAAACTAGAAATGCTGGGGAATAACCCGTTACTGCATTAACTGTACTGTTCATAGCATATTGGATTTTTGGAAGAAAAATATCCCAGGATCTATGATCATCACCTACAAGAGACGCTAAAGCCGTAACAATAGTTCTGTTATACCTTTCAGTGGGATTGACTTGCGGGCAATAATGAGGTGAATAAAAGATAAAAGGTATTTTATAGTTATCCAGAAGTTTTTTGAATTCTCTAGATTGAAATTGAGAACCATTGTCCATAATAATAGTTTGAGGTACACCATGTATAAGAAATACAAAGTTTTCTAGGCATTCGATAATATCTTTAGCGATAGCACGTTTAAGGGGAAAGATTAAAGTATATTTAGTAAAACAACAATTCACAACTAGGATGTGTTGATTGCGTTTTCTTGTCATGGGAAGAGGACCCATTAAATCAAGAGAAATACATTGAAAGGGTCTTGAGCAAACTTTAGGTTTACCCATGGGACCATAAGGTGAATGATTAGGATGCTTATAAGCAAGACAAGACTCACATTTACTTATTAATTGAGCAATGTCTTTGAACATTCCTGTCCAATAATATAAAAGAGAAAGTTTTTTATAGGTTTTAAAAATTCCAAGGTGAGGTTCACCAGGCAAACCATGATTACTTTTAATCAGATTTTCTCTATCACCAGGATGAGGAACTTCTTTCCATACGAAGTCATCCGTTATAGTATGAAGGGAACGAGAAAAACGATAAAGCTTATTGTCCTTAATAGTATAGTTTGGAAAACTATCAGGATTGTTTTGACAGCCTTGTAAAACTTTATTATACTGTTCTTCCACCGTTAAAACTGAAACATTTAAGTTAGTTTTATTATCCGATAGATTTTTTGAACGAGATAACAAATCCGGTACTACATTTTCTTTACCTTTTTTATGTTTTAGAATGAAGTTAAAAGAAGATAGACGTACAGTCCATCGAGCAAGTCTGCCAGAAGGATTTGACAGATTTAGAAACCACTTTAGAGCAGCATGATCCGTGTAAATGACAAATTGTCTGCCATTGTCTAAATAACAACGCCAATGTTCGAGAGCAGTGATAACAGCAAGGGTTTCTCTCTCTGTAGTAGAATAGTTTTGTTCATTTTTATTAAGAGATTTACTCATATAAGCTATGACAACTTCTTTGTCTTCTTTTATTTGAGTAAGCATAGCTCCTATACCAAAATTTGATGCATCAGTGTGCACTGAAAAAGGGAGATTGAAATCAGGACAAGAAAGTACTGGTGTAGTTACTAAAGCTTCTTTTAATTTAAGGAAAGCTTGATTAGCATCTGAGTTCCAAACAAATTTAGCAGCATTTTTACCACCACTATTTAGTTTATTAAGCGGAGCAGCAATAGTGCTAAAATTAGGAATAAATCGACGGAACCAGCTACATGTTCCTAAAAATCGACGAACTTCTTTACGAGAAGATGGAATAGGGTATTCCAAAATAGAATCAATTTTTTTAGGATCAGCACAAAGACCGTGTTCATTTACCACGTAACCTAAGTATTTTAATTCGTTTTTAAAGAATACACTCTTTTCAAAGTTAATAGTTAGACCGGCATAAGATAGTTTTTCAAATACTTTGATTAGAAACGATATATGTTCCTCGAATGATTCGCTAATAATAACGATATCATCAAGATAACAAAAGACTTTATTATCAAATTCAGGAGTAAATAACGTATCCATAAGACGTTGTTGAGTAGCTGGAGCATTAGTAAGTCCGAAGGGCATGACAACAAATCTGTACATTCCTCTACCAGGCACATAAAATGCTGTTTTATCTCTGTCAGCAGGATTTAGGGGAATTTCCCAAAAAGCTTTAGCAATATCAATGCTAGAAAGGTATTTAGCATTTTTCAAATGATCCAGTATTTCATTGATTAAAGGGAGACTATAAGCATCTTTTCGAGTAATTGAATTAAGTTTTCTGCTATCGACGCAGAATCGCCATTCGCCATTCTTTTTAGGAGTTATTAAAACGGGAGATAACCAAGGACTCTCACATTTTTCAATAACTTTCCATTCAAGCATCTTATCAACCTCGTTGATTAGCGCATGTTGTTTTATAGGAGAAAGTCTATACGAGCGTTGTTTAATGGGAGGATTATCGCCAGTATCGATTTTATGACAAATTAGGTTAGTTCGACCTAACTCACCCTTTTCTTCAAAAGAAATACTTTTAAAACGATTAATGATATCATCAGCGATATCCTTCTGAGATTTGGAAAGATTATCGTAAGGTAAAATTTTTTTATCGTCTGAAATTGCAAGACAATTATTATTAAATATTGTAGAAAATAAGTTAGGTACTAAGTTAAACTTTTTCCAAAAATCTACCCCAAGGATTAGTGAGGGAATTATTTCTGGGAAAACGAAAGCTCTAATTAAATGAGTTTGACCATTAAAAGTAATAGGAAGATCAAAGTGACCTAAAGATTTGAGTTTATGATTATTAGCAGTAGACACAACAACCGACTTAGACTTGGATAACGAAAAACCCAATTTCAGAATTTCAAGATGTGAATTTTTTCCTAAAATAGTTAAAGAACTGCCACTATCTAAAAGTCCTGATAATGAAACATTATCAATTGATATATTGATAAAAGGACGATTAGAATCCTTTTCATTCTCATAGAGAACAGAAGAAGTTCTATAACAGAGGAAAAAGTTTTTTATTGTTAATAACCAATCATTCCAATCTTTATGATTAAATTTATTATCCAAGTCACATTTTAGTTTTTTGAATTAGTTGAAGATTTGCCTGCATTGCATTTAGGGCAATCAGGAGTTTTAACATCCTTTGTACCACATTTAAAACATATTAAAAATCTAGGTTGAGGACATTCGTTAAGAGAATGACCATTGGTACGACAGCGTACGCAATAGATATTAGGGTTAGGAGATACACTAGCAGACTTATTAATTGTATTTACAGATTGCTTCGATTGAGGCTGAGAGTTATTTTTATTAAAGTAAGTATGTTTTTGAAACTGAGACTGAAAATTATTTTTGTTGAAGAATTGTTTAGCATTCGAAGTAGAAGGGGAAGGTAATTTATAATTAAATTCTGAGCTAAAAGAATTATTTACATTATCAGGTTCCTTAAAGTTTTTATCTCTATCTAGAATTTTCTCATAACTTTGACAGGTATTGATCAAAGAAACGACAGAGTCAACATCTTTTAAGGCTACGAACATCGAATAACAAGGTCTTATGTTCCTTAGTAAAATTTCGAGTTTCTCAGACTCGGAAAGTTTTTTGGTAAGACGTGAGAACATACCGAACATAAGTGAGACATAAATTACAATGGATTCATTGTCACCTTGGGTTCGATTCCTGATGGCATTTAGTAGTTTATAGTCGTAGTCAGGTTCACCGAAGTCTCTTATCAAAAGATTAGTAACTTCGTCCCAAGTTAAGTTAGAATTTAGTTCTTTTTGAAATCTAAACCAATGTAAAGCATTGTCAGTAAAAATTTCGAAAGCTTTGTTTAGAAGTTTCTCTTTCGAAATATTTCGAGAAATACGAAATTCTTCTATTTTTTGAAGAAAAGATTTCGGACAGGTTTTACCATCATAGCAAATCTTTTTAGGTCGTTTAAGGAAGAAGGAAGTACCAAATTTTGTAGGATTTCAGGATTGAAACTACTGAGAACAGAAGAAGATTGAGGAAGAGGTGAAGTTGTAATTTGAGGAAGGGGTGGAGTGGGCGTGGAAACATTTTGCTCTGCGTTCAGAAAAGTAAAAGGTTCAAATCGTTTTTCAAGTTCGACAAATTTATCTTTGAGGACATCAAATTCTTCTTTTTTATCACTGTGTAAATCTAAATCAATTCTATCTAAGCGATAGTGTAGATGATTTAAATAAGTCTCTATTTTAGGAAGAATTTTTGAGTTACCCGACTCAAGTGAGACTAATTTTAATTCAGTGTAAGTTAATGTAGCTTCAATCCCGTTGAGATCATCCTCAACTGGCAAAGGAGAATCTATAATGTCATCGCTTAATATAGATTGCGTAAGCGAAACGACTTGTTTTTTTAATTGAGGGAGCTTATCAGCTGGTTCCTCCAGTCTAACCTTGACTTCGTATTCTAACTCGGCTTTATTGAGCAGACTATATGCAATTGGACGAGACATTTTAGTAGAAGTTTAGGAGTACTTGTACAAAGTAAAGTACCTAAGTATAGTACCTTAGTTTAGTAAAGAGTTAAAGTCAAGTTATAGAGTCTAAGTCCAAGTCAAGTTAGTCAATAAAATAAATATTTATTGAATAAATATTGAGTATTAATGAGTTCAATGTGAAAAAGAGACCAGTGTGAAGTTAATTTAGTGTTTAAGGTCGAGAATCTAAGCCAAAATTAGGAGAACGTGTAGGTGTGTTTTTTAGAATTTAGAGGAGAGACAGAGCCAAAAGATGCGATGGGCGCCAACTGTTATGTAATAATAACAGATTTTTAAGAGAAATTAATATTTAATTTAAATTAATAGAAAATACAATTTAAAATATAAAAAATACACCACACGGGCACGGACAGAGTTCCAAAGAAATCACGGATACGGCACAGACACGGATAAAGTTCCAAATAAAATTACGGATACGGCACGGACAGGATAGCCGGGGAAATCCCGACAGGGGGTAAAGTTTGTCCGGCGGCACAATAGGGTTGAAGATGTACTGGCGGTACAGTAGGGATGGCAGGCGAAAGTGAGTACCTTTAATCCAGGCTTCGGCCACAGGTCACAGCAGCACAGCAGGGGTGGCAGGCGATAGTGTGTGCCTTTATTCCAGACTTCAATCCACAGGTCACAGCAACTTCTTCGTGTTAGATATTGATTAACGACGCGAAGGCTTGCAGGGTCCCGGGGTCAGCAGGCCCCGAGACAAGACCTTTATAGTTCGTACCGTTCTGTTTCTCAGAAGATCAAGACTGACCCGGACTGACATTCAGTGTCTTTATATAGGCCTCGATTTAGAATTTCGTATTGCTTCATAATTTTCAAATAAAATACGAAATTAGAACATTTGTGAAGAGGTTCGCATAGAAATTTATAGAATTTTAGAAAAATAAAATCTGACTTGTCACAATCCTTGACAATCAAAATTGTTTATAATAAGGAAAGACATAAATAATTTTAATAAAATTTAAAGAAGTGATCATCGAAAAGTGTAGAAAAGTACATTAAATATGTTGGAAAAACATATATACTATAAAACAACCAAAAATGAAGATATAACGGTAAGTTTAAAGAAATATTCCTTAGCAACGTAGAAATTTTACAATAGAAAGTGTAAAAAAAGAACATTTTGAGCTAAATAAGTAATCATAATAGTAAAATAGACAAGAATAAAAGTAAAATAAACATGAATACACTACAAGGCTTTCAGTGGAACATTCGATAAAAGTAGAACAAACAAATAAAGAATATATGCTTATTGCTGATAATTTTGATCGAGTCAAACCTCTATACAATTTTTTGGTAAGACATTGTATTTTGCTTTAGGAAGTAATATTCAAGTCATTGCTTAAACAAATCACAGTATATAATTCTTGCAATAAATCTATCCGTGAATTGAAAATAATTATGTTTTTAATTTAATTATTTGTTAAGTTATTCTATAGATAAATATAAAACATTGTATTTATAAATTTCAGATAATCATGGTGCTTTTGAATATTATTCCTAAACTTAATTTGAGTATGGTTTACTACTTAGTATATTTCAAGTTTTATGCGAATATACGGACGCATGTAAGTATCATATTTTTATGTAAGAACTAGCTTGTGCCCGCGAAATTCGTCCACGCGCTATTAATATCATGTACCAAGATGAAACTTACGCCAGATTTTAAATTTGACCTACAACAATTTCCCTGAACCGCCACGCAGACATATTATGTCTGGATTTGTTTGTCAGTTAACCGCCATGCGAACATAATATGTCTGCTTCGCAGTCAGTGTTCTAGTCTGCGTATTTAATACTTTAAAGTAGACAGCACATGCCTCAAGCGAGAACAAAACGCTTCTGTACTAAACAAATGCTTCTAATAAAACCATGGAGACCCCTCAAATTTTTTTTTCTTAAAAATCTTCTATTTCCAAATACAGACCAGTTGCAGTTTTATTATATGTATATATTACAGTTTTATTATATGATATTGTTGATAAAAATGAAATAGCAACTGCATTTGTTTCCTTTAAATTTATGCAGTAAAATGTACTGACAATGAGATTTTATATATTTCAGACCATAGAAGCTCTCACTCTAATAACTAACATGGCATATATAATTCACATGTTTATACAACTAATAACACCATCTCTTATTGGCGAACTAATGGATAGTGAGATGGAAAAAATAAAACTATTACATGAAAATAAGTTGATGGAGAAAACAGGTAATTAAAATTATATGCACATTACGAGATTGTTATATAGAAAGTCCTTAGAGATGAGAAGACTATATTATTGATCTTATAAACGTATGTAGTTCACGGGAACTCCCGACAGACTGCCAAACCATAAACAAATAGAGTAGGGACTCGTGTGTGTCGATTCCCGCCGAGTAGTATTGGACCCTTCACGATGCTTGCTATTAGTCGTACTTTCTTAGTTCATTTACACATTTTTGACGATCTCCGTGGCCCAACGGTCCGCCGATCCCGGGTTCGATCCCCGGTCGAGTCAATATGGCAAATGATATTTTTCTGATTGGCCTGGGTCTTGGATGTTTATCTATTAATGTATTTGTTTTAAAACAAAGTATCGTTGATTTAGTATCCCATAACACAACTCTCGAACTTACTTTGGGAACTCAATCTGTATGATTTGTCAGTTTATTTAAATTTATTTATTTATCATTTTATTACTAAGGCCATAGCGCATCTATAATTTTTATTACTAAGGCTACTACTTCTATCGCCTCTACAATTTTACGTACGCATGTTCCTGTACGGTGTATAAAAAGTGGAGGTGGAGCCGAGGCGTTAATGAGCAATTACCATTAAGTATATTCATATTTTTTTATTACATTTAGTGAGCAGTAAGTTAATTTTTAACTTTCACTGTTTTTAACAAAGCTTTTCCCTCGGTTTCACCTGCATGATATTTGTTTTCCACTCATTTCAGCCCCGAAATTATTTTCTAAGTGCTCACTTTCACTATAAAGAATCTCCCTGCAAAATTTTAAGTTTCTATTTTTAGAGGTTGCGTCTCCTTGTAGATATCCCACTCAATCAGTCAGCGACCAATTTTAGGTTCATTATTTAAGGATTCCATTATCACGTAAAATTTTAATATCACTTCAGAAATCTGAAAGTTAAAAAATAAAATAAAAGTAGTAATTGAATCCTAACTAATATTATAAATGCGAAATTGAGTTTGTTTGATTCCTCTTCTCGCTTTATCTACAAAACCAATCTTCCTGAAATTTCGTATACACATAGCTAGAAGTACAGAGAAGGGCATAGGGTACCTTTCACCCCGGGAAAAGCACTGTTGCCGTGAAAAATTCACGCGGGCGAAGCCGCAGGCGAAATCTATTGAATATATTTTTGTACCTAGATGAAGCAACTGAAAAGGAGATTCTTCGCTTTCTTCGCTATATGGAAGCGCGGCCGTTGAAGCAGCGAGTGTGGCGCCTGCTGTACGTGGACCTGAGTCTGCCGGTGGCTGTACTTAGCTTCTGCGTCACCTACTTAATTGTCGCCATTCAATTCGCTCACCTAGACCAGTGAGCTTAAAAATGAGCACTTTGTGAAATAAGAGAAATGAAAATAAAACAAATTTTAAAGATTAAATCAGGTACATTATTTAATTTTATTATACACTAGCTTTTGCCCGCGGCTTCGCCCGCGTGAATTTCCCACGGGAACAGTGCTTTTTCCCGGGATAAAAAGTAGCCTATGTGCTATTCCAGGTCATTATCTACCTCTGTACCAAATTTCATCGAAATCCGTCCAGTAGATTTTGCGTGATTGAGTAATAAACATCCTCACAAACTCACAAACTCACAAATTCACAAACTCACATCCAAACTTTCGCATTTATAATATTAGTATGGATTTCTTATTTTTCTGCTTTACCTTGTCCCAATATTGTGTGGGTTCGGTATAGTCCATTTATTGTTTGCCATCCCATTCTGAAGCCTTAGCCAAAGTCACAAGTTAGTAACGTTAACATTTCAGCCCCGAAATTATTTTCTAAGTGCTCACTTTCACTATAAAGAATCTCCCTGCAAAATTTTAAGTTTCTATTTTTAGAGGTTGCGTCTCCTTGTAGATATCCCACTCAATCAGTCAGCGACCAATTTTAGGTTCATTATTTAAGGATTCCATTATCACGTAAAATTTTAATATCACTTCAGAAATCTGAAAGTTAAAAAATAAAATAAAAGTAGTAATTGAATCCTAACTAATATTATAAATGCGAAAGTGAGTTTGTTTGATTCCTCTTCTCGCTTTATCTACAAAACCAATCTTCCTGAAATTTCGTATACACATAGCTAGAAGTACAGAGAAGGGCATAGGATACCTTTCACCCCGGGAAAAGCACTGTTGCCGTGAAAAATTCACGCGGGCGAAGCCGCAGGCGAAATCTATTGAATATATTTTTGTACCTAGATGAAGCAACTGAAAAGGAGATTCTTCGCTTTCTTCGCTATATGGAAGCGCGGCCGTTGAAGCAGCGAGTGTGGCGCCTGCTGTACGTGGACCTGAGTCTGCCGGTGGCTGTACTTAGCTTCTGCGTCACCTACTTAATTGTCGCCATACAATTCGCTCACCTAGACCAGTGAGCTTAAAAATGAGCACTTTGTGAAATAAGAGAAATGAAAATAAAACAAATTTTAAAGATTAAATCAGGTACATTATTTAATTTTATTATACACTAGCTTTTGCCCGCGGCTTCGCCCGCGTGAATTTCCCACGGGAACAGTGCTTTTTCCCGGGATAAAAAGTAGCCTATGTGCTATTCCAGGTCATTATCTATCTCTGTACCAAATTTCATCGAAATCCGTCCAGTAGATTTTGCGTGATTGAGTAACAAACATCCTCACAAACTCACAAACTCACAAACTCACAAACTCACAAATTCACAAACTCACAAACTCACATCCAAACTTTCGCATTTATAATATTAGTATGGATTTCTTATTTTTCTGCTTTACCTTGTCCCAATATTGTGTGGGTTCGGTATAGTCCATTTATTGTTTGCCATCCCATTCTGAAGCCTTAGCCAAAGTCACAAGTTAATAACGAACACGTGAAAACGATAGTATGGCATTGATATAAGGCCGCTGTTACGTTGTGTTGTGTACTTACGGTTAATTCACTTACTCTTTCATAAATTTTGTAATGTAAGTAATTTTGTTAGAAATCATTTCAGCATAATTGCGCGTAGGAAGAATTTATTTCGATATCAATTTCAGATTTATGATCTATCTACTAAAATAATCTAAAAATCAAATCTTATAATCGAAATATAAATCAGTCAAAAATGCCACCCCGGACTGTACCCGGCTCAAAGGTACCCATAACGCTTGCCGCGTTTCCCCTCTGAAAAGCTATAGATAACCTTTGAACCAGGTACCATCCGGAGCAGTAGTCATATCCACGGCACCTTAAACGCCATCCTATCTCGCTTATAAAATGCTTCGCTTCCAAACACCATGGCCCGGCTGTTTCAACGGCAACTGGAACGAACTCATACAAATTAGACAGAACCGAATATTTGACAATTTTATGTCCAGCTGCCGCTTTCGCAGCTGCACTAATGTAGGTCAACCGAGGATTTCCAGGGAGTTACGAAGGAGCACCAGCGAAACGTGGGAAGATAAATTTTTCAAGCGATCATGAGACGCAACAAGATTTGACAATTTACCAATAATGGAGGGGGGTATCCCTTCCTTAGAAATAGGAGCCCCTAAAGGGGTAAAATTGGTTTCGTTCATGACCTTCAAACCAGATAACATAGACTCGAAACGTGCTAAGGATGACAAGGCGGCTTGTCCACACAAAAATATAATAAATAGCATAATTTGATTTTGACAATCTTTTGTTGTGATAGTCATCGTTCATGTCAAAGTCAAAGTCAAAGTCAAATATTTTTATTCATGTAGACTTAAAAATAGCACTTATAAATCGTCACTTTCTTGTTTTTTAGTTAGTTGACGTCAAAAAAATTACTTAAAGCTAAGTTTACCACCGCCTCCAAAGCGCAAGTGGAGAAGAGGCGGCGCAACAAACTCCACTGCTGCATTTTCTCCAAAGACGTCACTTTACAACATATGTCTTACAATTAAATAACTGTATATGTGGACGAATATACATTGAATATATATATATATTAAATGTCAAATTTATAAATTAATAAAAATTATAAATTAATAAAATGTCATTGTAAAAGTAAAAGTACACAATGTACCTAGAGAGTAATATGACAGTCTTAGGAGGTCACTGTACCAGGCTCGGGCCACGCATTTTTGTCATTTACATAATCATCTGTCGTATAATATGCCTTCTTACAAAGTGTCTCCTTAATATAATGTTTAAATTTCTTGTCAGGCATATCAAGGACAGATTTTGGTATTTTATTATAATAGCGTATACAGTTTTCCACAAATGATTTCCTAACCCTAGCCAGTCTGTGCCCTGGAACGTACAAGTTATGTTTGTTTCGCAGGGATATATCTGTGACATCACAAACTTTTTGAAAGACGAAATATTTTTCCTAACATGCATAATGTTATCAAAAATATATTGGGATGGTAAGGTTAAAATATCTATATCTTTGAAGAAATCTCTGAGTGAATCTCTTTTTCTTAATCTGTAAATAAAACGAATAGCTCTTTTTTGAAGTATAAAAATTGTTTGTATGTCGGCAGCTGCTCCCCAAAGTAATAGGCCATACGACATTAGGCTATGGAAATAACTAAAATAAACCAACCTAGCAGTTGCCACATCCGTCAGTTGTCTGATTCGTCTTACAGCATAAGCCGCGGAGCTCAGTTTTTTAGACAAATTAGAAATGTGAGCACCCCATTGTAATTTATTTAGAATCTAATGTTATTCCTAAAAATGTGGTACTTTCAATGAACTCTAACTTATTACTATTTATATTGATATCAACATGGGCCTGCCTAACATTAGGAAGCGTAAATTTAATGCAATGGGTCTTACTTGCATTAAGCATCAGGTTATTAGCAGTAAACCAGTCTGATATGGCAGACAAAGTGCTGTTCACAGCATCCACATTTTCGCTATGGCGGTCAGTCTTAAAAATTAAAGACGTGTCATCAGCAAACAACACTATACCAGCCTGCTTCTCAACCATATAAGGCAGGTCGTTGACATAGACTAACAAGCTAATTATTTAAAAATAAAAAACACGACTGACATCTTACATAGCCTATGTCATTCGGGCTAATGCAAGGAATCTAACAATACCTCTCACATCAAAATTTGTTAAGCCGTTCAGGACTTATGGTGGAATAAAGAAATTACATACATACATACATGAACCCTGAAAACATAACACTCCTTTTTTGGTCAGTCGTGTAAAAAAAGGAAAGGTCCTAAATTCTGTCAGGTCCTAAGTCCTGTCAATTCCTTTGACAATGACGTTTGACATTTATAAGGATAAAGTTTTTTTTTCTTAATTGGATTTATCTGTTCGCGACTGGAAATAGAACTGTAGTAGTATAGTGCTAGATGTATGGGCTAACTTTATTTACTATATGTAGGTAGTCATAATATTATTAATAAATCAGTGTCAAACCAACTGCGTGTGTTTCACTACATGGTGGCAGCGGTGCTATCAATTAAAATTGATAATTCGCGTGATTTTAAGTGATTAGTCGTATTATTATTCGTTTGTGGTGTGTAGCATCGTAATTTGCAAATTGGAATATGGAACACGCGCGTCCTCCAGCAGAATTGTCACTCGAAGGCGGTCCAGCTACGCGGTCCGAGGCGTGGCGAAAATGGCGGAAGTTATTCGAAGTGTTCTTAAAAGCGTCTGGAGTGAGCAAAGAGCCTAAGGAAGTACAGGCTAGCTTGTTGGTTAACCTCATTGGACCGGCGGGGTACGAGGTCTATACTACGTTTACGTTTAAATCTGGCGAAAGTGAGGACGACATCAAATGTTTATTACAAAAATTCGAAAACCATTTTGGTACTAAGCCCAATATTACAGTGAGACGTTTCAAGTTCTTTACACGAAGCCAGGAGGAACAGGAGTCTATAGACGAATACGTAACCGCCTTAAGACTGTTGAGTCAATATTGCGAGTTCGGTGATCTTCAAGAAAGTCTTTTACGAGATAAAATTGTGTGCGGGATTACCAATAATACAGTGAGGGATCGATTACTTCGCACGGACGAATTGACATTATCAAAGGCAATACAAATCTGTCAGGCGGCAGAAATTTCTAAAGAGGAAGGCCTGTGCATCGAAGGTGGTTCCGAGGGTGTGCAAGTAAATGCAATGAATGCGCGCGGTGCGGGCGGCGCCCGCGCCGGCGACGAGCGAGCGTGGCGGGCGGCGCGCGGTCGGCGCGGCTGCGGGGCCGGCGCTCGCCAGCGCGCCGCGGCCGGGGCCGGCGCGCGCTGCAGCTGCTGCGGGGGAGCGCGCTGCGCGGGCGGCGAGCGGTGTCCGGCGCGAGACGCGATGTGTTTTGTGTGTGACAAGAAAGGTCATTTTTCGCGGGTTTGTGAGCGTAGAGAAGTGATGCGCAAAGTGTTAAACTTAAGTGTCGAGTCGGAAAGTGATAGTGAAGGTATGTTTTATGTGGATACTATTAGCGGACAGGACAGTAAACTCAGTAAGTCTTTTAATGAATGGATTGAAACAGTTACTTGTAATGGTAAACAAATAGTTATTAAAATTGATACAGGTTCTATGATAAATGTTCTATCAAAGGATGAATTTTTAAATTTGGGATATTGTATTAATCAATTAAAACCATTTACGAAACGTGTTCATTCCTTCACAGGTAATCGTTTACCTGTTATTGGAGTAGAAAACTTGAATCTAATTTACAATAACAAAACATATTTGTTACCGTTTGTGATTGTAGACTTAAACTGTCAAAATGTTTTAGGATTAAAAGCTTGCATTACATTAAAATTGATTAATCATGTTGACATTATAAACATTGACAAATATTCTAGTTTGTTTGAGGGTCTAGGTAAATTACCAGGAAAATATAGTATTTTAATTGACAAAAGTGTTCAACCTGTAATGTGTCCTACTAGAAAAATACCACTAGGACTTAAAGATAAGTTATTTAAGGAATTACAGAGAATGGAAGGACTCGGTGTCGTGAGAAAGGTCACTCACCCCACCGATTGGGTTAATGCCATAGTATTAGTGCCTAAAAAGGACGGTAGCATTCGTGTGTGCTTGGACCCG
Source organism: Ephestia elutella (assembly GCA_018467065.1). Classification (NCBI taxonomy): domain Eukaryota; kingdom Metazoa; phylum Arthropoda; class Insecta; order Lepidoptera; family Pyralidae; genus Ephestia; species Ephestia elutella. The sequence goes on from CM031570.1 coordinate 16,325,720, forward strand.
CGACCCCTGAACCGCGCGGTGCGGCGCGCGCAGTTCTCACTGCCCACCGTGCCCGAGCTGGCCGTCAAGCTGCGTGATGCGCGCGTGTTCAGTGTGCTCGACGCACGCTGTGGGTTTTGGATGGTGGAAATAGACGATGCTAGCGCCGACCTGTGTACCTTCAGTACGCCATTTGGTAGGTACCAATTTTTGCGCTTGCCGTATGGTATAAGTTGTGCACCAGAAGTTTTCCATGGGAAACTTCGACAACACCTGGAAGACCTGGACGGAGTAGAGTCTTTTATTGATGACGTCATCGTATGGGGCCGATCCCAACAAGAGCATGATAACAGGTTACAGGCTCTGTTGCAACGTGCACAAAAAATAGGTATTAAATTTAACAGGGACAAATGTCAATTTGGGGTACCGGAAATAACTTATCTCGGCCATGTATTTGATGCGAGTGGTATGAAACCTGACCATAGGAAGGTTAAGGCTATTGTGGACATGCCTCAACCTACTGATAGAAAGGCATTGGAGAGATTTTTAGGGATGATTAATTATCTATCAAAATTCATTCAAAATTGTTCAGAATGTGTAAATGTGTTAAGAAGTTTGCTGAAAAAAGACGTAGAATGGATGTGGGACACTTGTCATTCTGAGGCAGTCGAACAATTAAAACGCAAGGTTGCGAGCGCACCGGTGCTGGCGCTGTACTCGGCACAGGCGCCCGTGGTGCTGTCCGTGGACGCGAGCGGCGTGGCGCTCGGCGCCGTGCTGCTGCAGGGCGGCCGGCCGGTGGAGTTCGCGTCGCTCACGCTCACCGACACACAGACCAGGTACGCGCAGATAGAAAAGGAAATGCTGGCTATTGTTTTTGCGGTGGAGCGATTTAGACAATATATTTACGGTAGGTCAGATGTAATAGTACACAGCGATCATAAGCCGCTAGAAGCCATTTTCAATAAGCCGCTAGTATCGGTGCCGGCCCGTTTGCAGCGCATGATGATGCGAGTCCAAGGGTTTGATATTAAGGTAGTGTATGTACCAGGAAAATACATGTATATTGCGGATACACTGTCGAGGGCCCCTTTGTCTGAATTAATGCATGATCGCGTGTCTGAGGAGGTCGAGGTGCAGACTTGTTTTATGTTACGACATGTACCATTTAGTGATCTCAAAAGGGAACTAATTAAAAAAGAAACTGAGAGAGATAGTGATTGTAAGCAATTGATACAATACATAAGAGATGGATGGCCGAGGAGTAGAAGAAATGTGAGTGAGAAAATCAACGTATTCTGGCCATATCGTGAATTACTTCAGTTTGTTGATGGTATGATTTTTAAAGGTGAATGTGTATTTATTCCGCGCGGCTTGCGAGAAGAAATGTTGAAACGGGTACATGAAGGACATTTGGGCATTGAAAGGTGTAAACGTCGGGCGCGCGAGGTGATGTTCTGGCCGGGGCTCGCGGCCAATGTCGAGCGCGAGGCGCGCGAGTGCGCGGCGTGCGCGCTGCACGCGCCGCGCCCGCGCCGGCAGCCGCTCCAGCAGCATGAGGTGCCGGCATTGCCGTGGCACAAGCTAGCTTCTGACATATTTGAATATCGCAAAAAGAGGTACATCATACTTGTAGATTACTTTTCTAACTTTGTGGAGGTCGGACAGTTGACTGGCATTGGTAGTAAACAGGTTATTGATTTTATGAAAGCGCAGTTTGCACGGCACGGCATCCCGGCTGAACTAGTGACAGACAATGGCCCCGCTTATAGTTCTAAGGATTTTAAAAAATTTACACGGGAATGGGAAATTAATCATGTCACGTCATCGCCACATTACCCTCAATCGAACGGAAAGAGCGAGAGAACTGTTCAAACGATAAAAAATTTATTGAAAAAATGTGTAGATTCAGGTCAGGATTTTTATTTGAGTTTGTTGAATTTTAGAGCCACTACTCGAGACGGGTTAGACTCGCCTGCCCAGATGCTAATGGGTAGACGGCTCAAGACAAAACTACCGATTACTACAGAATTATTACGAGAGCCTGTCGACAATAATCGTAATTACAAAACCTTAATGGCCAAAAGATGTTCTATCAAACAACAGTATGATAAATCGGCGCGACCGCTAGGGCAGGTATCAGTCGGTGATAAGGCGACTTTGGTTTGCAATGGGAATAGGAAACCGGTTACTGTGGTAGCTCGCGCTCCTGAGCCGCGTTCTTTTGTAGTGAAGGATGCAGATGGAAATAAATATCGTCGTACTCGAGGTCACCTAGCGACGCGTACAGTTTCTGATGAGCGTTACGGTAAATACTCATCATCACGGCCGGAGTTAGCATCGTTTTGTCCGCCTATCGTATCGGGGGTACTTACTAGACGCAGCCGCAGGCGTAAAAATTTACTTAGTTGTGATGACCGGTCACAACGAGAACAGACACCTGTGAGTACGCCGTCGTCAGCGAGCTCGACATGCTCAGCAGGCGCGCAGCAGGCGGGTGACGGCAGTGTTTCTGATAGATTTATGTCGCCTGGCGACGAGCACTCAGCTGACACAGCCGTTGTGTCGAGCTCGCCGTCGCCGTCACCGCCTAATGTTCCCATAGAAAGGTCCCGAGAACGAGCAGCACGAATGTTGTCGAAGGTTTTTGGCTCTTCTAATATAGACTAAATTGTGAACAAATAATAATATTTTGTACGCATTACTACTTTATATACCTAGTATATATAATGTACTTAGATATAGCTCGTCATTTATAGCTAAGATAGTTTTTTTTTCTTGGTTTGTTTTTCTCTCATAATATTTTTTTTTCCTCCTTAAAAGGGGAAAGATGTAGTAGTATAGTGCTAGATGTATGGGCTAACTTTATTTACTATATGTAGGTAGTCATAATATTATTAATAAATCAGTGTCAAACCAACTGCGTGTGTTTCACTACAAGAACGTGCGTTATTTATGCTGTGTTCCGTTTTACTGGTTACAATAGAGAATGTTTTTTTTAAAATTGTTCTTTTTTTTTTTAAAAAAAAACATAGATATTTCCTCCGGCCATTTTCTTTCGTCATTCCGTCTTGGGAGTTTGTCAACGCAAAATTTGCTCTGAATATAATTTCTAAGCATTTTTATTTTTCAAGTTTGTTTCTTCGGTTTATAGGGGTAAGTGATTTGTGTATATTTTTATAAACCTCTCTGTGTGTGAATTTTTGTTTTGTTTGAATATCAAAATCCTTATTTCCTATATTTTATGTGCAATAAAAGGTTTTGTATTGTATTATATGTGTGTGAAGATAACCCGATAGAGGAACATTTATTTTCAGGAACATTACATTGCATAGAAAAATATTTTGATATTGATCTTGTAATTGTTGCTGTTTACACATAACTGAGTGTTAAAAGAAAGCAAATCATTTTGCAGGCAACGAAAAGAGGTTTCACTAAAAGCTGAAATAATGGCTTGAATTAAATAACTCACAATGTGTGAAGCAAACTAAACATATATAAGGCTGGAAGATGTATCGTTGAAAAGCGCAAATCCACAACGCTACTGAAAAGTAAAGCAATGAGCATTGTTAATACTTTGGTTATTATAAATTTTGTGTTTTTAGATTTTATGAAGCCATAGTCCAATGTCAGTCAATCATTTGTCAAACATTTGTTCATTGTTATTTTTACTATATTTTGTAGTATTTTGTTGAAGATGTACAACTAGAATGCACTCGCACTGTTTGAATGCAATAGTATCAGATACCGATATTTAAAATGCGCATAATTATAGTTTTAACACAAATAGAATACACATATACAATACACATATACAATACAGTAATTGATGCACTAGTTAGTAAATATACAAAAATCAATTTCATGATTACAAAATAAAGTTTGAATTATTTATCGTGCTCGAGTTCTGGACTCGTTGCTTTATCAGCTAAAAGATTAAGGAACAATCTATATAGATAGATATAGATTTATTATGTCATTTATTCCTTAGAACTTTCTGCTCCGGAATAAAATCAAAAAAGATACTATAGAAGTACAATTATTACTAATCAATAAAGATACATATCTCAAACTGGATTTCTTACCAATTTTTCTCATCAATCGATTATTAAGTAAGATTTTTATGGTTTCCACTTCACTGTCTATCAGCTCCCCAATAATTGAGAGTGCTCCCAATTGAATGGTAGAATGACTAAAATATACTAAGTGAGATAATGATTGGATTACATTTACATCTAACACACTAGTCTACTTACATAGACTAACTACCTGGTTTTTTCACAAGGTAAAAAAATGGAGTGTAAAATTGCATATATGCCGTACTGGCTGAGATTATACAGCAAAGTCATGCGCCCCGCGCCCGCGCATGAGATTCATCACGGCCTCATTGTTGAAGATCTCCTGTATTCATTAACTAACATTAATATGTATTGATAGAAGTTGGTACAAAGCGACTTGATAGTAACTGAGGGTGGCGACCGCTCGCGCTCAGGCAACCGTCCGCACGCTAAGACGTATATCAATATAATGCCCCACCCTCAGTGCGAGGAGCGATGTTCCGCTGTACGGCACATCCCTCCTTTCTTTTGATGATTTTAATACAGACAAAGGTTGTGAATAGTTTTAGTGATCACTAGTATAAAATCAAAATAAAACAAAGGTAACCCTTAACATCAAATTTCAAATTATATAGCATGACAATTCTTAAAACTGCAAACTACCAGCGTTTCGGAACGACCACTGCCGAGAAGAAACGCCGAAAGAAACTCATCACAGTATTGGTCCCTATCATGTGAATGATCTTTTCCAGACCGACGCGGGCACCAGATGCCCATCCATACATGTATCCGCCACAAAACACATCACCGCCGAGCCAGCACTCCACAGCCCAAGTCTAGAACCCACTCCGGGGCCAACCCATCTGTGCGATTCGTCCGATATATTTATTTATTTATTCATTATGTCTGAATGGCTTTCCATATACATTTTTTACAAATATATATTTGTTTTTATATAAAAATATTACTTTACAATAAGTGCATGGTCAAAAGACCGCGAACATAGGAATCATATAAATATCTGCAATAAATTTCAAGATACTCGTCTCGTCAATCGGGACCATTAAAGTATTTTGTGACATTTCCTTTACCGAAAGTCACTTAGTTTCACAGCTGTCGAACTCATCTTAAAAGACAGTTTAAATTATCAATCAACATGTCCACTTTCCCAACATCGGACACTTTTCCTTTTTTTTTTACATCTTTCGTACTACAAAATTCATCCCCATGACGTCAGAGATTGATACTTGGTTTTCAGTTAACTGAATTATAATAATAATCGTGTATGTATTATTGTATTTATTTGAGGTTATTTATTATTTATTTATTTTTGACCATCCAGGTGCGATGTTTGTAGAAATTGTATTCTATGATAATTAATACAGTTTAAAAATGAACAATGACAAATGTTACAATATGTCAAAACTTTGAAGAGATGTCAGAATTATTGTTAGTTATTTTGTGTCATGAAGTAGACACGATGCCATTGCTTGGTGTAAATTATGGATTTACATATAGCCGGATCAGCATATAGATCATCTCTATGAAATACTATATAGATAAGAACTTGCTGTTAATAAATCATGATACTTACAAGCAAAATCTGTTTAAGAAATAACTATTATTTAATTAATCTAAATTGATCAAAGGATCATCATTTCCAATCAACTTGGCAATACTGCCTTCTGGCAACATCTTGTCGTGACTGTACAACATCTATTTTTTTTATTTTAGTTTATTTTGGTTTTTGACAGTAATTCATTTTTTATATCACAATAATTAAAATAATAAATTATATGTAATGTACCTACATTTGTTTTTAAAAATACATATTCATTGTATTTTTTTTTTATATTTATGTACCTATTAGCTGAGAAGTGACTATTTCAACTTGAAGTGACGTTTTTTCAACTTGCCTGTAGCATGTTCAGCGTATAAATGGAGTTTTTGGTAATCTGCGTATATTTTATCTACTATATATTATATTACAACCCAACAACATGGATTTGCTAGCATTGGTCATCGCCAAAACAGCTGTCAAACATATACGTGTACCAAGAATATTTTTCTTACACATTTATTTTTTAAATAACAACCCCACAACATGGATTTACTAACACTGGACGTCTTTCCAATACTTTTATAGCTGCTACACCACAATCATTACTTTATTCACCTTTGTGGAATAGCTGTTAAATTTATAACAGTCGTTACTGTATTCGTTATTATCGTTACCCTTTACGAATTAGCTGTTAACAGTAGGACTCTTTTTTGTGTAGAATAGCATACCACTAGACTCAGGCTGATTTCAAAAATCATTTCACCCGACCAAGAAATTAACCCGGGACCACACAAGGAGGTTGTCGTTATTGTCCTTACACATTGTTTTATTGTCCACCTTTGTGGGTTATAGCTGTTAACAGTCGCTTGTGTTTAGGATAGCACACTACTAGACCCAGATCGATTCAAAAAGATAATTTGACCTGACCGAGAATTTATCCCGGGACCACACACGGAGGTCATCATTGTCCTTACACATTTTTTTTTCAGAAAAACAATCATTGTACATTATCAATCAGATATAAACTCCAATACCTGGTTAAAAAAACATTATTTCGCAGAACCCCTAGTATCCAGGATTTATTCGTTTTATATTGGGTAACTTTAGCTATTTAATGCTGTCTCAGAGCAATTTAATTGCAGTTTCCGAGTAATTTGAAGCTGACTTAACTATCCATAATATTGATTCATTTAAATTTATACTTTGGTTTATAAAGGTAACATAAGCAATTCAATGCTAACTTCCGGCAATTTAATTGCCCAACTCTAGTAATATAATGCTGACTTATCAATCCATGATATTGATCCGTAAACTTTAGTACTCAAATATTGTTGGTCATTAAGTACGAGTATAAAACAGTAAAAGTAACATTGATTTGACACCATTATCTTAAATAATTTAACTTCTTTTCTCTATTTTCAATCATACATTGTATTATAGTTACAACTCTAGTGATCATTTATTATGAATAGAAAATAACATCTCCTTACATATTTACAATTGGATTTTTTTATAACTCAACTATAAATAGTTATATTTCCGTATGATATTTAGTGCATTAAAGAAAAAAATGTTTACTGTTGCCATGCATGTATAGTACCTATACTTGCTCATTGTTATACCATTGTGATGTAAATGAATGTAAACCTACTCTTATAAAAACAACCGAGTGTGCCTTCGTTAAAGTAGTTATAATATAACATCAATGAGTATCAAAATCGTTAGGTATATCCCAGTTACTGTATTTGTCCGTTCAGGACCGAACGATCATACTAAAATCATTCGCAATAAATTTAATTTATGTTTTCACCATTGAGTTAAATTCCTCCAAAATATACAATTTTGTTATACAGAGTAAACTGTAAATGCATAATTGAGTGAAGTAGGGTACATGACAATCTACTAATCTATATGTATAATGTTGGTTTTCTAGTGGCTTAAACTTTGTACATGTAAGTACATACTTATCGAGATATCTTTCATATTGTGTTTAAGTACCTATGCTTTTGTTACTCGTACTCAAATTCAAACATGGTCAGATCTGGCGAATTTTCAGGCACTGCTGTTGGTTACTTTAGGTATTTCTATTTATTTTACTTATTTATTTCTTATTAAATATACAATACATTATAGTGTACAATCTACACTTCTTACACTACCACACTCATATTTTTAAAAATTTAAGATTTGTATTTTTTTTTTGTTATACTGTAACAAAAATGTTAATCACTGGACCGATAGATATTTCTGAGCAAAACCCGGACGAGCCGCCAGTGTTACACAAACCAGTTTTAGTTTTTCAAATATTGTAATCACAGATAAGTCTCAAATAAACATTCAATTTTGTAAATTGTATAACCGACACATAATAAATGTTTCTTACAACCAAAAGCTGTAGCTAGATTGGTTAATATTATCTACTTTTGAGACCAGATTATTTTTTTAATAATCGTTCAAAATTTTTTTTTTTTTGTTGATTTTATTGCATCTTGGTAGGTTTGTTTACAAGACTAGTCAAGTTTGACCTATTTGGTTCAAAGAATTCTTATGTTTTTGGGACTTATATCAAGACTGATTAGACCCATAGTTCCTTCTTAAATGTATTTGCATCCTTATATTGTTGAAATACTTATTTTTTTTTTATATGCTCTTAGTTCAAATTCTGTGTTTTCTTTTCCATCTCGATATTATTCAAATATACATTTTATATGGCTAACACAATGTTTACATGTAAATAGTACACCATTGATTAACTATCAGTTAATAAAAGACCATTCATTCGGTTTAGGAACCAAGGACACGGGATTTTCTAGTTCAGGTATCAACCACAATCCCTAGTTGCATTTATTTTAAATGATATCTCAGCTACGTGACAAAAATTTAACTGATTTGATTGTGGTGACGAAATAAATATTGTTATTTTCTATTTTTTTTTTCATATTTCAAGTGAAATAAAACAGTTTTTATCTATTCTGAAAATACTAAAGATAAAGATACATACTTTAGAAGATGAAAATTCGCTGTATCTGTCAAGTGACACGACATCGATCTTTAAACATTTTTATGGTAAATCGTTAGATGGACAATCAAAATTAAATTAAAAGTAATTGAGTTATATACTTCGCCCTCAGCAAAATAATCAATCAATTAATAAAATGATACTCTGTCTTGTGTCCTGCCGATCCAGCTTTCAAAGATTCATTTCACTGTATTTACGTTTTAACCTAAAGTTTCAACATTTATAAGGAAACCAAAATATGCATTCATATTTCAAATTATGGACTGAAAAAAAACATTGTTAACAGAATAACCTACATTGAGTTAAGCGGCAGGCTACAATAGCTGGGTCATACAACAACTAGGTGCTGCTCATCATAATTCGAGTCATTAAATGTTACGTGAAATATACAATCTGTATTTGTCTTTCATTGTTCAGTACTAAACATTTTCTTCATATATTTTTTTGCACCTCAAATGAGGGTAGTATTTACAACTGTCACGGCAACAATGACCAAGCGATAGAGGCAAAAAAAAATATTGAGAATCATATTTATATGGAAATATTTATAAAAAGTATTGTTGTTAATTTAGTGCCAAGATCCCTTGAGGCGTCCATAGGACTATAGCCAACAAGGTTATTTTGTATCTTTTGATCTAAATTATTGATAAATGAGATGGCTGATTATTGTACATGGGCATATATTTTTTTATCTTTGAGGAATCTACCCTCGAATAAAATTCTAACGCGGTAGCCCAATGATAGGATCGTAAAATTAAATTGAACATCCAGCCTTTTTTTTTTTGAGTAAGTATAAGAATGATAATAAATACACTTACTTCCCATCTTCGTCGACACTATGCCGTACTGGCTGAGATTATACAGCAAAGTCATGCGCCCCGCGCCCGCGCATGAGATTCATCACGGCCTCATTGTTGAAGATCTCCTGTATTCATTAACTAACATTAATATGTATTGATAGAAGTTGGTACAAAGCGACTTGATAGTAACTGAGGGTGGCGACCGCTCGCGCTCAGGCAACCGTCCGCACGCTAAGACGTATATCAATATAATGCCCCACCCTCAGTGCGAGGAGCGATGTTCCGCTGTACGGCACAGCATCAAGTCGTGGTCCCTTCGTCATTCCTTTATTAAGAGAATACTGAGTTTGATAAAGTCTAATTCATTATCCTTATAATATAACAATTGTTAAAAAAACTTTTTAAGTTAAACGGTTTTATGTTAAACATACATTGAATGTTTATGATATGTACTAAAAGCTAAAAAATAATAAAATAAATACAGTCGTGGGCATTATAAACATATGCATAGAATAGACTTAAATAAAACCGTGGGGCACGTCAATTATCTACAATCATTGAAAATGTTCGTTTTGTAGTGTCACGCGATAATAAGACAGTTGTTAAACCGACAACGATAAACGAGTGAGTAGTGAAGTAGGGCTAGAATGTGGAAACAAGCTAGCGAGCTCGACTATAAGCGAGTTTTAGGGTTTCATAGTGTTGAGCGAGTATTTACTTTAATCACATTGTTGCGATTGTTAAAACCTAGGTTATCCGCCATTTTGTAGCGACGACCATCTTGGATTTTAATTTTGTATAGTATTTATTTATTTATTTAACCTTTATTGTACAAACACAATGTATGGCACAATAGGTGGACTTAATGCAGAAGCATTATCTAACAGTCTACCTTTGGGGTAAACAGAGAACTTAAAGCGCACTACACACCAAAGTCGCCGACCCGCCGACCTATGTCGGCAACTTTTTTGTTTGTGTTGCCGATAAAATTCTATTCATATAGGCCGCCGGGTTGTGTCGGCGGCTTTGGTGTGTAGTGCGCTTAAGTGGGTCTAATAAAGGGAGGGAACTAGACTTGCGCAAGTAGGTGCCTGAACACCCGGGCTTTGAAACAATCACGGCTCGGGGCAGTTTTGATGGAGTCAGGGCGCGCGTTCAGAGTCTGGTTGCCGTAACGGTGAAAGAGTGGGAATAAAAACCGGTACGGTGAAGAGGAATAGCGAGAGTGAGTTTATTGGAAGAACGAAGGTCACGATGATGAGTAGAAGATAGTAACATACATACACATACATACATACACACATACATACATGCATACATAGTGTAGTAGTAGTACATTGTATTCTACTTATTGAGACCTTTTATTTGATACCCATATTAATGGGATTAATAAAACCTAAGTTACCCGCCATTTTGTAGCGGAGGCTATCTTGAATTTACAATGATATTGAATAAACATAATTGTATTGTCACCAAAATCCAAAGTGTATACTAAATTTCAGATTAATCGGTTGACAGGAAGAGGGTGAAATTTTAATTACTAAATTTGACCCAATAATAAAACAAACGGCGTAAGCTAAAAAAAATGCTCAGCATGTCTAAATAAGTTTTTACTACAAAAAAAAAAAAAAAACTTACACATGATTTTGCATACGCAATTATATTAACTATTAAAATCATTAGTTTAACTACACCGATTCTTATTTGTAGCATTATCTGGAAAAATATCAATTAAGTTGGCATTATAATTTAAGTTGTATATATGTATGTCGGCGTCAAGATAATAAACAACAAGTTTATATCAAAACACCACGTGCAGTGTGCACGTGCGGTGCACACCTGCGGCGCGCACGTGCGGCGCGCACCTGCACTCTGTGAATCAGGCGGCGAGTGGGAAAGAGGGGTTGTTTACAACTCGCTATAAATACGCCGAGCGGCGCGCTCCGGGCTCATTCTGTGTTCGTCGGCCGCTCCGTCCACTTGCCTTAATAGTGACATGGTTCACTCCTGAGTCACCTCGTGTTCAGTTTGATTATTTTTGTAGTAATTTAATATTATCAATTAATTGTAATTGCACTTATTGTTTGGAATAAATTCAGTTCAGTTGGTATTCCACTTATTTTTCTTGACACGAACAATGGATGACCGTCAAGAGCAAGATGATGACGATGGCAGAATATCACCCATTATTAGTCGCGTCTCCGATCACTCCGAAATCAGAACTGGGATAACCGAAGGTTCCTCTTCGGGTCCATCCACTTCAACTAATAATGATACGGGTGGCCTACCCAACCAAACGCTCTCAGCGCTGGCCAGCATACTGCAAAGCTTAACTCAGCATTATCACCAAAGTATGCAAGCTAATAACGATTTCCTTGCAGGCCTTTTATCTAAAGCTCATCAGAAGAAACCAAGACTGAGCGACATATATATTGCACCATTCGATCCTGATGGAGAAGTTCCAGTCAGAGACTGGTGCGAACACGTCGACCGAGCTAAAGAGCATTGGGCACTGACCGACTACGAAGTATGTACTAAAATTGCTAGCTTGTTACAGGGACGTGCAAAAACTCTTGGAGACACTTGGCTTGTCAAAAGCCCTATCTGGAATGACATGCGAACAGCACTGATCCAGACATTTGAACCAGAAGCCAGATACTCTAATGATATTTTGAAGTTAAGGAACTTCAAATTCGATGCAGCCAAACCCGTGGAATCCATCACTAAAGCTTGGAATATTTGGAAGAGAATTGTAGACGGTGACAAGGAAAAGGATGCAGTTGAGGCTGTTATCGGATGTATCGACAGTGAGTATTTACGACTGCGACTTTTATCAAGTAAGTGCACTTCTGTCCCAGAGTTGATATCAGTTGTAGCCACCGTGAAACCACGAGAAAGCCGGCCTGGTGAACCACCCGCAAAACGTCCGAGGATTCGAAGTAATCGAGATATAAAATTGAAAGATCCTTCGAAAATAGTGTCAAGACGTCCTTACAGAATGGCACTTGTTGAGAGACAGAAATTAAAGGATATAGTAAGTGACCTCATGAAGAATGGCATCGTACGTGAGAGCACATCAGAATTTGCAAGTCCTGTAATCCTGGTAAAGAAAAAGAATGGAGACGACAGAATGTGCACAGACTATAGAGAGCTGAATAATAATACTGTCCCAATCAAATTCCCTCTGCCTATTATTTCGGATCAGTTGGACAGATTATCTGATGCCAAATACTTTATTAGCCTTGATATGGCCCAAGGATTTTATCAGATCCCAGTACAGGAAGATTCTATTCCCAAGACGGCTTTCATTACTCCCGACGGTCTTTATGAGTATATTCGAATGCCTTTTGGTCTCATGAATGCTCCTGCCGTATTCCAGCGAGCCATAATGAAAGCGCTGCGGCCACTTCTTGATGACATTCTTATTTACATGGATGACATCTTAATAAAATGTAAAACCGTCCCAGAAGGATTACTTATGTTAGACAAAGTTTTGTCTGCTTTAACTACTGCAGGATTTTCAGTCAATGCCAGAAAGTGCTCATTCTTCAAATCTTCAATAGAGTATCTTGGAAACGTCGTTTCGAATGGCACAGTAAGGCCGAGTCCGAGGAAAGTCGAAGCACTCGAAAAATCACCCGTACCAAGTAGCGTCAAACAAGTACGTCAGTTTTGTGGACTAGCGGGGTACTTTAGGAGGTTCATACCGTCATTTTCCGAACGAATGATCCCACTTTATGAGTTGACAAAAAAGGATGTTCCGTTCAAATGGACAGCAGAATGTGAAAATGTACGGTTGGATATTATTAGACGTTTAACTTCTAAACCAATTTTGACTATATTTCAGGAAGGTTTGCCCATTGAACTCCATACGGATGCTAGTAGCACAGGACTGGGTGCAATATTAATTCAAGTAAATAATGGTCAACAGCACGTCGCCTCAGTGCTTGTTTGTTCTATCTACCAAATTTATCAAAAATGAACTTTGAATGCAGTATTGTTAGAAATTAAATTTCAGTCCTATTAGATAAAAAATATTTATAACTTTTTACTCTTAAAATAACAAAAAATTAATTCCAATTTTATTTGTCACACGACACTGTAATGAAATGTTAGTGCTTGTTTGTTCTATATCCAGCGATTGTTTTATGTCCTCACTCGTATAGGACGTTCAGAGCTTGCTTGTTCTATGTCCACTCAACCGACCAATCATAGCCCGCGACGTCATGTCCGCCATTTTGTTTGATTGTCACTGTGGCAGGAGACATCGCAACAAGTACTTTGTTGCTCCCGAAAATAATTCGAAAAAACTTGTTTTGACGAAGTTTTTGGTGTTTAATCTTATTTTATACATACATAAATTGTTTAAAAGTAAGTCACGGTCTGATTATAAACAAGAATTCAATCAGACGCTGCCTCAGAGTGTGCAGTAAGCACTTTTAAATTTTCACTTGAGTTCGTTTTGAATTTATTACAGGGTGTTGTTTTTCAGCGACTTTGTTGAACCATCTCCAAGCTAAGTCCAAGAGTGTTATCGTATAAGTACATTGCTATTCTTAGTAATGTCAAAGAATATAAGTAGGTATTACTAGCAACCGCCCGCGTAGAATTCGATTCTCCGACTCCGCTCAGCTCAGCTGTTTGTAACTCAATACCTGCATTTGGTTTTTGGCAGCAACACGGTACTATTAACTAGTTAAGGTTTACACTCCTCAATTATTGAGCTATTGTGAACGGAGTAGGGAGTCTTTCGGGACCGGGACCGCGGTCCTAGACGCCAAAACTTGCTTGCTTCGTGTGCAAGTTTTTTTCATGAACTATGCGGTGGAATAAAGAAAGCATAGCCCTAAAAACATAACAGTCCTCTTTAGGCAATCGTGTTAAAAATACTAAAGTTAGTAAGTAGTAAACTAATTGAGTTCAGCATAGTGTTTTTTTCTTTTTCTTTTAAACCTATAAAACATCTTATTAACTAAAATAGTTTTGCTTTTTTATTTGTTATGAATAATATCGTGAATTAAACACCACCCTGTATAATATACCTGGGAGATAGAACAATTAAGCACGCAAATATGATATAGTCACTTTGTCCTATGTCGAATGTGGTAATGTTCTATGTCCACATTCGTAATTATTTTTGTGCATTTTTGTTCTATCTCCACATAAAAACTGTAATAAAAGGTATAATAATTTCCCTTCTACAGATAAAAGTTATAACCATTAATTCATAGGTAACTCATGTATTTTTAAAGACCTTCAAAAGTAGAAGCTAAAGCTTTTTTAAATAAATACAGCAAAAAACGCTTCTCCTGTAAAATTTGACTGATGGTAGATAGAACAAACAAGCACTGAAGCGACGAGCAGGTAGTGGCTTACATGAGCCAAAGAACAACAGAACCAGAAAGTCACTACCATTCATATGAACTCGAGACCCTAGCGATAGTGAGAGCTATTAAACATTTCAGGCAATACCTTTATGGTAGAACATTCACAATTGTCACAGATTGTAATGCCATTAAATCTTCTGCTCAAAAACATGAACTTCTTCCCAGAATTCATCGTTGGTGGTCCTTCCTTCAACATTATGACTTCAAAATAGAGTATCGACAGGGGGTAAGAATGAAACACGCAGATTTCTTCAGCCGCAATCCAATGGCCTGTATCAACCTTGCACAAGATGTAGATTCGTGGCTGACTGTCGAACAAAGAAGAGATCCTGAATTGTCGAAGATTATAAAAGGCATAGAACGAGGAGACGAAATAAGTGAGTTCCGCTTGCATGATCTTGTTTTGGAAAGATTATATATTCATGATGAACCTGGTTGTAACAAATGGAAAAAGGTTATTCCAAAGTCTTATCAATGGAGCATAATAAATGCTTATCATTCTGCACTAAAACATTTTGGTTGGGAAAAGACTCTTTCAAAAGTTCGCGAAATGTATTGGTTTCCAGATATGTCTAATACTATAAGAAAATTTGTGGATAACTGCGTAATATGTAAAACCAGTAAAGGCCCTTCTGGAGCCAGACAAATTCAAATGTATCCAATAGAAAAGAAACCCATTCCATTTGATACGATTCATATTGATATGACGGGTCATCTCACTAAACGCAATAACAAACATGAATATGTTATCGTCATTATCGACGCATATACAAAGTATGTCACCTTAACATATGCAACGGATAAAACATCAAAATCCATGCTTCAAGCATTGAAACACGTGGTATCACTATTTGGTGCACCCAGGCAGATTATTAGCGACCAGGACACCGCTTTCAAAGCAGAATTCGAAGAATATTGTAAAGGGTATGGCATTCACCAACATTTTATAGCTCCTGGAGCAAGTCGTTCAAATGGACAAGTCGAAAGATTGATGTCTGTTGTTAAAAATGGAATAACCATTATCCGGAATTATGAAACAAAAGATTGGAAGAAAGGTCTAGATGGTCTTCAATTGGCGATCAACTGTACAAAAAGCAAAACCACAAATATAAGTCCCCTTAAAGCTCTAACAGGGAAACAGTGTGCGGTTCCTGCAGAATTAATATCACTCATCGATGAAACTGAAGGTACAGTAGACAAGACACAATTGAATAACTACATGCAGAAAAGAATAGAAGACAGAGGCCAATCAGACAAAGAAAGATTTAGAAAGGGAAAAGCAGAAGTAAAAAGATTTGAAAAGGGACAAATAGTACTTTTTAAGACGAATCCACGGTCCCAGATTGGATTAGATCTTAAATATCCTGATGCTTACGAAGTTTGGAAGATTCTACCAAACGACAGATATCAATTGAAAAGGATCACTGGAAGAGGAAGACCGAAGAAAGTAGCCCACGACCAACTCCGCCTCGCCCCTAAGCCAGGCGAGTGCATTAATCAGGATACCATGTCGGCGTCCGAAGTAACAGTAATGGTGGAAGACGAATCTATGGCTAATAGTGATAACGTAACGGTTGAAGACGATTCTACAGCTAATAGTGATAGAGCAGTCTTAATGTAAATGTGAGAATTTAACTTCTATGTTTATGTGTGATATCTTTACATTGAACTTGATTAATGCTTAATCCTTTCATTTTTGTTATGTTATACGTTGAGGACAGGGGCCTCCTTATATTGATCAAACGGTTGAGGACATGGGCCTCCCGTGTTTTAATTGATGTCGTGCTGTAAGTCGAGGACAGGGGCCTCCTTACATTGATCTTGATCAAACGGTTGAGGACAGGGGCCTCCCGTGCTTTAATTGATGTCATGCTGTAAGTCGAGGACAGGGGCCTCCTTACATTGATCTTGATCAAACGGTTGAGGACAGGGGCCTCCCGTGCTTTAATTGGTGCCATACTGTAAGTCGAGGACAGGGGCCTCCTTACCTTTTGATAAAACGATCGAGAACATAGACCTCCCGTATTATTAAGGTATTTACTGTATATGGAGCAAAGTTATCTCCCTTGTCCTGTTTGCATTTCAGCGTCGGGGGCGCCGCATTTGCAGAATGGCCGTGTCGGCGTCAAGATAATAAACAACAAGTTTATATCAAAACACCACGTGCAGTGTGCACGTGCGGTGCACACCTGCGGCGCGCACGTGCGGCGCGCACCTGCACTCTGTGAATCAGGCGGCGAGTGGGAAAGAGGGGTTGTTTACAACTCGCTATAAATACGCCGAGCGGCGCGCTCCGGGCTCATTCTGCGTTCGTCGGCCGCTCCGTCCACTTGCCTTAATAGTGACATGGTTCACTCCTGAATCACCTCGTGTTCAGTTTGATTATTTTTGTAGTAATTTAATATTATCAATTAATTGTAATTGCACTTATTGTTTGGAATAAATTCAGTTCAGTTGGTATTCCACTTATTTTTCTTGACACGAACAATGGATGACCGTCAAGAGCAAGACGATGACGATGGCAGAATATCACCCATTATTAGTCGCGTCTCCGATCACTCCGAAATGTATTATAAAATAATTACGCACAGAAAATACTATTTAAATTCCTAATTATTATCTATATTAGATATGAATCAATTGCAATTAGTCTTCCAACATAATCTAATTGAAATAACAACTTAAAGACCTCATCAATTTTCATTATGATTAGGTATATATTATTGTTAGAATCTCGAATAACTTACCAATAAACTGTACAAAGGTCTGATTGGATCAACACAATCTGCCATCTTCATAGATCGCTAACTACCAGTAATTTAGTTGGCTGTTTAACCATACTGCCTAAATCTTTGACACAAGATAGTATAATGTAAGATATTATTAGAATTACGACATTTAGAATGTCAAGAGCTCCACCAGGTATATAGTATACATATTGTGGTAGAACATTAATATAACATGCAGTTGGATAAATATTACAAGCAAAAAATCATCACTAATTTTAATCAAAAAATAAAAAAGAAAGTAGAATATACTTATCATCGCAATGTAATCGTATTTGATAATTTTATTATAAGTTTATATAAATTTTTATATAAATCTAATATAAGTTTTTTACGAAATTATATAAACTGTATTTGAAGATTAGGGTATATATAAATAATATTATGTAAGTGATCATATCACAGCTAAAGAAAACAATATTCACTAATACTTACTTGATTCAAAAAATTAAAAACCAACGGTCCTATCATTATAAATAATGCTATATGTTCTTTTATTTTAATTAAAATACGATATTTAGGATTAACAAATTTGATAAATCCAAAATTGAGACCAAAACAAAATTGAACTACAATAAAAAAAGTTATAAGGACTCTTGATATTTTTAATTTTTGTTTGGATTTAAATGTTTTCAAGTGAAATTGTATATTCATTTTTTGCTTCAGCTCACTTCAGCTATATTAAAGACCGTAGTTTCACTTGTTCGTCTAAATTAAATTTGATAAATGACTCATCAAACTTAATTCAGACAGTCGTTTGACGCCATATAGATGTTTAATTAATCCATTATCGCAATTGAAGTGAAAGTTCGATTGTTTTTATACAGGGTGGAACTTTTCAAGCTCACCTCTAGAGTGTATTATTTCTTTGCCTCTAGGTAATGATTCAAGTATATTAAAAAGATTTGATCCTTATAACAGTCAGAACCCTATGTACAGCATTTGTACGTTTTCTTTGTATTATTAATTCAAAATCCTTAAAATCATGAACAGGTATTATATGTTCAGTTCTGTAAAGGTGAGAGGGAGTCTGGTGACTTGTAATACAAGAGGTACACCTACCCTTTTTTTACGTGTTGAAAGACCCTCGTCCCGTCCATCCGGCCACGGGAAACCGGACAGGTGTGTGGGACTTGAACCCACTAAAACCACACGGTGCCAACGCCAACCGCATTTGTGCCGGGACCACTCTCGCTCCACAGCCCCGGCGCGGCGGCCGCTACCACGGCGGCTCCGGCTCGGCCGCTCTCCTCGGAGCAGCCAGCGGGACGACTCGTCAGCCTTCAATTCTACCCGCTAGAGGAAAGGCACGCTTGACATGGTGGCGCCTTTCTACCCGGGGCCGTTAAGCTGGACGACGTAATCCCGTTTCCGCCGTCCGACCGGCTGTTAATATGGGGGTAGCTGGAGCAGGCCGTAAGCCCGCCTTCTGCGCCCTGGGCGCCGGCGGCGGATGTCAAGGTCTGTGGTATCCTCACGCACCCTCTCCGCCGCCTCTTTGCGGAGCATAACGCTCTCCGCAAAGGCCTGCACCGCTGTCCACGACGTCTCACTGTCGACCATGCGTTGTACGACGGCCGAAAGTGAGAGGTCACTCCCCACGACCGCACACAATTCTGCGCGGTCCTCCACCCAGGCTGGGCTTCCAATGTATGCTGGGCATCCTCATCCAGACATCCGTCGCAATGGTGGCACACGGCAGACGGCTCCCGACCCGCCACGCGGCACAGTTACCCTCCGAAGCAACCATGCCCGGTGAGTATCTGCGTCAAGCGGAATGTCAGTAGGCCGTGCTGCCTCGCCAACCATTGGCCCAGCACTGGACGGACTAAGGAGGTACACCTACCTAGCTCAAGCACCAGTTCTCTTCCCTAAACAGTTCACAACATCCTAATTTGTTCATTTACGATATATTTATATGTGAAGAGAACGTAAACGATTTTATTATTTAAGAAATGACAAAAATAAAACCGGTCAAGTACGATTTGACTCGCACACCGTGATTTCCGTACCTTCTTAGGATAAATGATTACCTTTACCATTACTCTTAGAGTAAAGTTTAATAATTTAGTATTAATGATTGTTCGGCACTTAATATAATTAGTAATACTATTCTCTCTCTCTCTCTCAGCCGAAAGACGTCCACTGCTAGACAAATGCCTCCCCCAAGGATTTCCATAACGACCGGCCCTGCGTTGCCCGCATCCATGCGCATCCCGCGACCTTCACCAGGTCGTTGGTCCACCGAGTGGGAGGCCTGCCAACACTACGTTTTCCGGTTCGTGGTCGCCACTCGAGAACTTTTCTGCCCCAACGGCTATCTGTTCTACGAGCTATGTGCCCCGCCCACTGCCACTTAAGTTTCGCGATTCTGCGGGCTATTTTGGTTACATTAGTTCTTCTGCGGATCTCCTTATTTCTGATTCGATCACGCAGGGAAACTAAGAGCATAGCGCGCTCCATCGCCCTTTGGGTGACTGTAGAATAATACGAGGTCGCAGTAGTGTTGAGTAGTTTAATATGATTCTTTTGTCGGTAGACTAGCTACAATATAAATTACAAGAATGGCTGTTTGTTTACTTGGTTACTTGTATCGTAGCAACCACAGATATCGAACAGTGACCTTGAGCCTTCTTATGAGGCCTATAGTAAGCGACCACGTCTCTGTTCCATATGTCATTACTGGCAACACAGTAATACTATTACACTAATTGAATGGCTTGAAAATTAAAATAATAAAAGACACGTTTCTATTCATTTGAAACCTGAAAACGAAAGTATACTACATACTTGAATCTTTATTAAAATGAAAGACTCAAATAAAATTCATGTATTTGAAAATAAATCTAAATCAGAATTAAAAATTCCAAACACCATAACAATATTTTTTGTTATGATTGAATGCTGTTTTGGTTTAAGTTTTGGTTTCATCAAGTTTATTAAAAAGGAATTTCAGGCAGTCTTAAAATGGTTTGGTCGTCTTATGGTTTTCATAATTTTGGGTATTTTTGCAAGTACTTTTGTGATCTGGAATATATTAGATATCTTGTTTTTTAGTTGTGATTTTATCACATACATCGTATTTTTTATACATAGCATCTTTTGTAAATACACTATGTGTGATTTCATTATTGATATTAAAAAACTCAACAAAGACCTCAAATGCGACAACTTATACAAACTGAGTGTATATTTTTTCTTTTTCTTTTATATTCTTAAAATATCTTTAATCTTTGCATCTTGTATCACCAATACAATGGGTATATGTTATGGCAATTATTTACCTTACTATATAAATTATATCGCTGCCAGCAGTGTGGATGTCCTCCATACTGCAGTCATCATCATATTATTTCTTAAATATTTTTCTGTAAAGAAATTAAGGCTTTCAGTGGAACATTCGATAAAATTAGAAGAAACAAATAAAGAATATATGCTTATTGCTGATAATCTTGATCGAGTCAAACCTCTATACAATTTTTTGGTAAGATATTGTATTTTGTTTTAGGAAGTAATATTATTCAAATCATTGTCTGAACAAATCACAGTAATTGTTGCAATAAATCTATCCTTGAATTGAACATAATTTAATTATGTTTTTAATTAAATTATTTGTTAAGTTATTCTTTATAGATAAATATAAAACAGATATTTAAAAATTTCAGATAATCATGGTGCTTTTGAATATTATTCTTAAACTCAATTTGAGTATTGTTTACTACTTAGTATATTTCAAGTTTTATTTAAATACACGGACGCTTGTAAGTATTATAATTTTTATGTAAGAACTAGCTTGTCCCCGCGAAATTCATCCACGCGCTATTAATATTTCGGGTTCTAAGTGACAAGTATCAAGATGAAAATTGCGCCAGATTTTAAGTTTGACCTACAACAATACAAGACAGAAAGACAGACTGACAAAAATTCTACGAAAAAATGGCCCCGAGTAGAACACTCATAGTTTTTTTTCTTAAAAATCTTCTATTTGCAGATACAGACCAGTTACAGTTTTATTATATGTTATACTAGCTGTCGCCCGCGGCTTCGCCCGCGTGAGTTTCGCTTAGATGAAAAATCTCTCTTGGAGCTTTTCATCAGATGTTCCAGATCTTCAATTTTTATACGTCAGCAGAAAATGCTCATCAGGTTGAACGATTTTTGCTAAGGCGCCATTTCCATATATGTTAAAGTGTAGCTGGTCTCATGGAGCTTTTCATCAGATGTTCCAGATCTTCAATTTTTATACGTCGGTAGAAAATGCTCATCAGGTTAAACGATTTTTGTTAAGACACCATTTCCATATTACTTATAGTTTAGCTGTTCCGTTATGGTTCTTCATCAGGTGTTCCAGTTTTCAAAATGAATTATAGCCTATATGTTGCCCAGGCTTAATAGCTATACAACAAAAAAAGTTTCATTCAAATCCGTCCAGTAGTTTTTGCGTGACACGCGTACATACATACAGACAGACAGACAGACAGACAGACAGACAGACAGACAGACAGACAGACAAGAAATTCCAAAAAAATTTTTTTGCTTTCTATTGTTCTTTTTAGGTCTCCCTCTATCCATTTCAGTTAAAAATATTAAATGTACAGACAAAATATTTTTACTGTTTTATTATATGTATAGATATGTATAGATTACAGTTTTATTATATAAAATTGATGATAAAAATGAAATAGCAACTGCGTTTGTTTCCTTTAAATTTATGCTGTAATATGTATTGACAATGAGATTTTATATATTTCAGACCATAGAAGCTCTCACTCTAATAACTAACTTTGTATGTATAATTCACATCGTTATACAACTAATAACCCCATCTTTTATTGGCGAACTAATGGATAGTGAGATGGAAAAAATAAAACTATTACATGAAAATAAGTTGATGGAGAAAACAGGTGATTTCAATTATGTGCACATTACTTTCTTGGTTCATTTACACATTTTTGACGATCTCCGTGGCCCAACGGTCCGTCGATCCCGGGTTCGATCCCCGGTCGAGCTAAGATGGCAAATGATCTTTTTCAGATTGGAATGGGACTTGGATGTTTATCTATTTATGTATTTGTTAGAAAACATAGTATCGTTGATTTAGTGTCCCAGAACACAAATCTCGAACTTACTTTGGGGTTAACTCAATCTGTGTGATTTGTCCGTTTATATATATATTTATTTATTTATCATTTTATTACTAAGGCCATCGTTCATCTATAATTTTTATTACTAAGGCTACTACTTCTATCGCCTCTAAAATTTTACGTTCGCATGTACCTGTACGGTGTTTAAAAAGTGAAGGTGGAGCTGAGGCGTTAATAAGCAATTACCTATTAAGTACCTATATTCATATATTTTTTTTATATATTTAGTGAGCAGACAGTAAATTTTTAATTTTCACTGTATTTAACCAGCCTTTGCCCTCGGTTTCACCTGCATGATATTTGTTTTTCACTCATTTCAGCCCCGAAATTATTTTCTAAGTGCTCACTTACACTATAAAGAATCTCCCTGCAAAATTTTAAGTTTCTATTTTTAGAGGTTGCGTCTCCTTGTTGATATCCCACTCAATCAGTCAGCGACCAATTTTAGGTTCATTATTTAAGGATTCTTTAATCACGTTAAATTTTAATATCACTTCAAAAATCTGAAAGTTAAAAAATAAAATAAAAGTAGTAATTGAATCCTTACTAATATTATCAATGCGAAAGTTAGTTTGTTTGATTCCTCTTCTCGCTTTATCTACAAAACCAATCTTCCTGAAATTTCGTATACAAATAGCTAGAAGTACAGAGAAGGACATAGGGTACATTTCACCCCGGGAAAAAGCACTGTTGCCGTGGGAAATTCACGCGGGCGAAGCCGCAGGCGAAATCTAGTGTAGTATATTTTTGTACCTAGATGAAGCAACTGAAAAGAAGATTCTTCGCTTTCTTCGCTATATGGAAGCGCGGCCGTTGAAGCAGCGAGTGTGGCGCCTGCTGTACGTGGACCTGAGTCTGCCGGTGGCTGTACTTAGCTTCTGCGTCACCTACTTAATTGTCGCCATTCAATTCGCTCACCTAGACCAGTGAGCTTAAATAATGAGCACTTTGTGAAATAAGAGAAATGACAATAAAAAAAAATTCAAAGATTAAATCAGCTACATTATTTAATTTTATTATACATTTCTTATTTTCCTGCTTTACCTTGTCCCAATATTGTGTGGGTTCGGTATAGTTCATTTATTGTTTGCCATCCCATTCTGAAGCCTTAGCCAAAGTCACAAGTTAATAACGAACACGAAATTTGAAAACGATAGTATGGCATTGATATAAGGCCGCTGTTACGTTGTGTTGTGTACGTACGGTTAATACTCTTTCATTAATTTTGTAATGTATGTAATTCTGTTAGAAATAATTCCAGCATAATTTGTTTTTGACAATCTTTTGTTGTGATAGTCATCGTTCATGTCAATTCCTTTGACAATGACGTTTGACATTTATAAGGATAAAGTTTTTTTTTCTTAATTGGATTTATCTGCTCGCGACTGGAAATAGGACGTGCGTTATTTATGCTTTGTTCCGTTTTACTGGTTATTTTATTTTATTTTATTTTTATTTTATTTTATTTAGAAGATTAACAGCGTTACAATAAATGTATACAAGTACTTAATATTTAAATGCCGATAACAAATCTTCATAAATTGAAAAATATTATAGCTTTATAATATAATGCCACTTAAAACTAAGAAGTGTTACAAATATAAGTTGTGAAGCTATCTGCTCAACAACTAGCAAAGTAAACATAAGTAAAGTAGTAGACTAAACAAATTAAATTACAAATTATAATACTATGTGGTGATGAGTCCATCACATCACGCACATCATCATTGCAACCTGAAATATCATAAACTTATGAAAAGTAAGAATTAGCCACCGTATGCTTTATACTAGGAGGAGAAGTATTAAATACCTAGATCAAAATCAAATGTATCTATATAATTGTTACATGTGTCACAGTCACGAATTAGAAAAGAATTATGTCTATAGTTCGTTCTCACTAGAGGTAAATACAGAATAGGTCTATTACGAAATCTAAGTAAATTTGTGCGTAAACAGAGTTTACCTAATAATTCAGGACAGTCAACCATTCCACTTGCAATCTTACTTACAAAACAAACATCACTAATTACACGCCGTAAGCTTAAAGGCAGTATATGATATTTGCGACAACGTTCTTCATAACTGTTACATTTTACTTTAGCTTTATAATCTATAAAACGCAAGAATCTTTTTTGAATATTTTCAATACGATCAATGTACACCTGATATTGCGGGTTCCACACTTGAGAAGAATAGGTATTCCAACAGGCTCCTAACATAAGCACAATACAATATTTTAACAGACTTGATAGTTTTGAAATCTTTAGACATTCGCATAATGAAATCCAGAGTCCTAGAAGCCCTGCTAACTATGTGGTCAATATGTTTATCAAATATAAGTTTATGATCATGTATAACTCACACTGTTACTATAGAGAATGTTTTTTTTTTTTATTGTTCTTTCTTTTTTTTTAAAACATAGATATTTCCTCCGGCCATTAGCTTTCGTCATTCCGTCTTGGGAGTTTGTCAACGCAAAATTTGCTCTGAATATTATTTTTAAACATTTTAATTTTTCAAGTTTGGTTCCTCGGTTTATCGGGGTAAGTGATTTGTGTATGTTTAAAAACCTCTGTGTGTGTGAATTTTTGTTTTGTTTGAATATCAAAATCCTTATTTCCTATATTTTATGTGCAATAAAAGGTTTTGTATTGTATCTTAGATTATATTCCGGAGCAGAAAGTTCTAAGGAATAAATGACATAATTATCTATATCTATCTATATAGATTATTCCTTCATCTTTTAGCTGTTATATCAACGAGTCCAGAACTCGAGCACGATAAATAATTCAAACTTTATTTTGTAATCATGAAATTGATTTCTGTATATTTATTAACTAGTGCATCAATTACTGTATTGTATATGTATATTCTATTTGTGTCACAACTATAATTATGCGCATTTAAAATATCGGTATCTGATACTATTGCATTCAAACAGTGCGAGTGCATTCTAGTTGTACATCTTCAACAAAATACTACAAAATATAGTAAACATAACAATGAACAAATCTTTGACTGACATTGGACTATGGCTTTATAAAATTTAAATCACAAAATTTATAATAACCAAAGTATTAACAATGCTCATTGCTTTACTTTTCAGTAGCTTTGTGGATTTGCGCTTTTCAACGATACATCTTCCAGCCTTATACATGTCCAGTTTGCTTCACACATTGTGAGTTATTTAATTATGTTGGCTTTTAGTGAAACCTCTTTTCGTTGCCTGCAAAATGATTTGCTTTCTATTGACACTCAGTTATGTGTAAACAGCAACAATTACAAGATCAGTATCAAAATATTTTTCTATGCAATGTAATGTTCCTGAAAATAAATGTTCCTCTATCGGGTTATCTTACATATTGTTTTCTGTGGGCTGATTTTCAACCGACTTCCCAAAAAAGGAGGAGGTTATATGTTTCGATGTATGTATGTTTTTTTTTTTATGTATGTTCGCCGATTTCTCCGCCTACAGTGGACTGATTTCCGAAATTGTTTTTTTATTCGTAATGGTATATACCCAAGTTGGTCCCATTTTAACCACGTCAGAATCTGTTCGGTAATTTTAAAGATACCTAACAAAATATAAAAATTCCAACATTGCATTATAGAGCAAAAGCCCGCGATAGCATGCCCTTACTTATTTTATTAAAACTAAAGATTTTCTGTGTATTTTCCCAACATAGAAATAGCGATTAGCGACTATAAAAGTTGGATCATGATTGCTTAGGCAGATTTTTTGTAGCAATGACATTTAAAGTGGTAACTCAATTTCCTTAAAGTAAAGTTTTTTAAAGATTTTATTCCTAATAATATAAGAAATCACGCCATCCATTGCCAGGCAATTGGTGCATATAGAAACCCCTGCTAGACATTGTAACTTTACTAAATTATAGTAATATTTGTTTTATTATAAAAGCTGAATTTAATATTACTTTGGAAGGCCCCAAAGGTGCTTTTTATACCTATAAAAATCATCCTTGCTATCCATATTAGCTGCATAAGCAACTAAGATCCAAACTTCATACCTAGTCGCTAATATTTTTTTACCCGTATATACCACGCAGAGAAACATTCAGCATTTTTAAAATAAGGAAGGTTTGGTCGTCGCGTGCTCACGGTCTATTTATGTGCCCAAAAATAATTGACAATTTGACATGTTCTGACATTTCAAATCAAACTGACATAAAAAGTTTCGAATTCTTAATTCTTTATTTTCGGCCACCAGTGAAAGAAAAGTTTAAGTTTTTATTAAAGAAAATGAAAAGGTGTAGAAGCACTAAAAATGATAAAATAAAACTTTTTCCAAAAAAGTGAACCGACTTCCATCATAACACTTAAAATCATGAAATAACAATAAAGCAAAATGTATTAGCATGCTACCTACTAAATGAGGTGAAGTCGGTGCCAAATTGAATATTAAATCATCTAAATTAACATTAGAGTCATGTATATATATATACAAAATGCCTAGCTAAACAATTACATAGTCCTGCACTTGGCACCGACTTCACCTCATTTAGTAGGTAGCATGCTAATACATTTTGCTTTATTGTTATTTCATGATTTTAAGTGTTATGATGGAAGTCGGTTAACTTTTTTGGAAAAAAGTTTTATTTTTGAAAAGTGTATTAATCTCTTTATAGGTAACATATGTTTCTTTTTCCTCCTTTTGTCACTGGACAAAATCCTTGTCATATATTTTTTTGTATATTTTATTGATGTCTGCACAGAAGTCAGTACTTAAATCGTTTTAACAAAATGATAAGTATGTTGAATTAACTAAGATACATTTATTTCTTGCCACAATGACACAAATCGTAATCCTAGCTAATATTATAAATGCGAAAGTGAGTTTGTTTGTTACCTCTTCACGCTTTATCTTCATCATCACATGGGATAAAATAACGACTGAGTGGTTCAACAATTTACCTTCTCTGTTTTACACTACCTATTTACCTACCGGTATCCTCGCGATGGACGAAAACGCGATGGACAGATGTAAGTGTGTCACTTAAAATGTATTCTGAATTTTCTAAGAAATTGATGTATCATTTGATTTGAACATTATATTTATAATTATAATTTTAGATTACATATGGTTAAAACTACACGATTTTTATAAATACCTGCTAACTAATAGCTAAAATTATATATACTAGTGATTCGCCGCGAACTTAGACCTCGCGATTATTATTTTTAAAATATGAGAAAGTAAATTTACTGAACCAATTTGAGTTTTCAGTAAAATACGGGATTCAGGTAAAACAAAAATGTACCGCGCAACGCATTACATTATTCAGTTATTGCGCGGTTGATGAGAACAGATTTTCTAACCATCTTTCTTCATCTATTCTGAGCTGCAACAACTTCATTTTTTAATTTTTTCCAAGCGGATGTAATCAAAACCTGGATCAAATACAATTAAACCGTTATGATCTCGAAAGAGCTCGAATGTACATCAGGCCAACTCTTTTACGCCAATGTCAACGACTACTTTATCCAAAGTAAATGATTTATAATCGAGTATACATCCCCGAACTTTATCTAAGGAGAATATAACTGTTTTTGAAAATATTACAGTAATTTTTCGTCACGTTTCAGGTTTCAGCTCAATGTTACAGGACTTTTTTTAGCGTTGCCAATGCAATATTTTTCAAACTCATTGTACTTTAGTGTTAATACTAGCATGTCGACTTATAGAATTTTTGTGTGACAATTTACACTTAAAAATTAATTTAATTTAAAAAAAACGTTTCCATAGTAAAAGCTTATCGAAATTGAATAAACAATATATCATAGCTAAATCATTTAATGCTGAAAATAAACGTACAATCTTACACCAAATGAGTTTATTGAATTACTACAATCAAATAGGTGACACAAAAGCTCAGAACGGAGATAGGAAGACTGAGGTTCACATAGATCAACCTCCACACACGAATTTTCAGCGGTCGTGCTTCTATGTAGCGGAGAAGACGAAGAATTTGCGCCTCTGCTTCCGCGTCTGGAAAATGAGAATAAAAGTTGAAATTACTTTATAACACATGATACAAGAACTACGTTTGATCAGGCACACAGCAACAGCCAGGCAAAAAGAAAGAAAATTAAACTAAAGTGGTTGTGGACGTGGAGAATAGTCACTAGATGACGAAAAAAAGATATAGAAAGACAATAACAAAAAATATACTATAGAAGTACAATTATTACTAATCAATAAAGATACATATCTCAAACTGGATTTCTTACCAATTTTTCTCATCAATCGATTATTAAGTAAGATTTTTATGGTTTCCACTTCACTGTCTGTCAGCTCCCCAATAATTGACGGTGCTCCCTATTGAATGGTAGAATGACTAAAATATACTAAGTGAGATAATGATTGGATTACATTTACATCCTGAAATCAAATAGAAAATCAACTGCTTAATAAAATGGTTTTCTCAGTATAAAGTAAGAACTTTCTTCTGAATTTTCTACATCAGACTAACTACCTGGTATTTACACAAAGTAAAAAAAATGGTGTGTAAAATTTCATCAAGTCGAGGTCCCTTCGTCATTCCTTTATTAAGAGAATACTGAGTTTGATAAAGTCTAATTCAATATCCTTATAATATTAAAATTGGTAAAAAAACTTTTTAAGTTAAACGGTTTTATGGTAAACATACATTGTAATGTTTAAGATATGTACTAAAAGTTAAAAAATAATAAAATAAATACAGTCGTGGGCATTATAAACATATGCATTAACTAGACTAAAATAAAACTGTGGGGCACGTCAATTGTCTACAATCATTGAAAATGTTCGTTTTGTAGTGTCACGCAATAATAAGACAGTTGTTCAACCGACAACGATGAACGAGTGGCAAGTAGGGCTAAAATGTGGAAACAAGCTAGCGAGCTCGACTATAAGCGAGTTTTATGGTTTCATAGTGTTGAGCGAGTGTTTACTTTAATCATAAGTTTTGTCGATTAAAGACAAACTACGAGTAGTGAAGCGAGTCCTCGCCAGCCAGCAGTGTGAACGTTCAACGATAAACGATTTCAATTTTGTATAGTACATTGTATTCAACTTGTTGAGCCCTTTCATTTGATACCCGTATTGTTGGGATTGATAAAACCTAGGTTATCCGCCATTAAAACCTAGTTTATCTGCCATTTTGTAGAGGCGGCCATCTTGGATTTCAATTTTGTATAGTACATTGTATTCTACTTATTGAGCCCTTTCATTTGATACCCACATTGATGGGATTGATAAAACCTAGGTTATCCGCCATTTTGTAGCGGCGGCTAACTTGGATTTCAATTTTGTATAGTACATTGTATTCTACTTGTTGAGCCCTTTCATTTAATACCCATATTGATGGGATTACTAAAACCTAAGTTATCCGCCATTTTGTAGCGGTGGCTATCTTGAATTTACAATGATATAATTGAATAAACATAATTGTATTGTCACCAAAATCCAAAGTGTATACTAAATTTCAGATTAATCGGTTGACAGGAAGAGGGTGAAATTTTAATAACTAAATTTGACCCAATAATAAAACAAACGGGGTAAGCTAAATAAAACCGTTTAAAAATGCTCAGCATGTCTAAATAAGTTTTTACTACAAAAAAAAAAAACTTACATATGATTTTGCATATGCAATTATATTAACTATTAAAATCATTACTTTAACTACGCCGCCGGTTGTAATTTGTAGCATTATCTGGAAAAATATCAATTAAGTTAGCATTATAATTTAAGTTGTATGTATTATAAAATAATTACGTGCAGAAAATACTATTTAAATTCCTAATAATTATCTATATTAGATATAAATCAATTGCAATTAGTTTTCCAACATAATCTAATTGAAGTAACAACTTAAAGACGTCATCAATTTTCATTATGATTAGGTATATATTATTGTTAGAATTTCGAATAACTTACCAATAAACTGTACAAAGGTATAATTCGATCAACACAATCTTCATATATTGATCGCTAACTACCAGAAATTTAGTTGGCTGTTTAACCATAATGCCTAAATCTTTGACACAAGATAGTATAATGTAAGATATTATTAAAATTACGACATTCAGAATGTCAAGAGCCCCACCAGGTATATAGTATACATATTTTGGTAGAACATTAATATAACATGCAGTTGGTTAAATATTACAAGCAACAAAAACAACACTAATTTTAATCAAAAAATAAAAAAGAAAGTAGAATATACTTTTCATCGCAATGTAATCGTATTTGATACTTTTATTATAAGTTTGAATGTCAATGATGAAATTATATAATCTGTATTTGCAGATTAGGGTATATATAAATAATATTATTTAGGTGATCATATGGATAAAATCCTTGGGGGAGGCCTTTGTCCAGCAGTGGACGTCTTTAGGCTGAGAGAGAGAGAGAGAGGTGATCATATCACAGCTAAAGAAAACTATATTCACTAATACTTGATTTAATAAATTTAATATCAACGTTCCTACCATTATAAATAATGCTATATGTCCTATAATTTTAACTAAAATACGATATTTAGGATTAACACATTTGATAAATCCAAAGTTGAGACCAAAACAAAATTGAACTAAAATAAAAAAAATTATTAGGACTTCAAAAGTCCAAAAATTTTTAATTTTTGTTTGGATTTATTTCCAAATTGTTGCATTTGAGATTGTATATTCATTTTTTTGCTTCAGCTATATTATGGACAGTAGGTTCACTTGTTCGTCTAAATTAAGTTTGATGAATGACTCATCAAACTTAATTTAGAAAGTCGTTTGACGCCATCCAGATGTTTCATTAATTCATTATTTTATCATATAATTGAAGTGGATGTTCGATTGTTATTGTACAGGGTGGAACTTTTCAAACTCACCTCTAGTATTTCTTCTTTGCCTCTAGGGAGCTATTCTAGGTGAGTATATTAGAGATATTTGATCTTTATAATAGCCAGAACCCTATATATTAATACCCTAACAGCATAAGTACGACGTGATGTTTTTTTTATTACTAATTCAAAATCCCTAAAATCCTGAACATGTATTAATTATGTTCAGTTCTGAAAAGGTGTGAATGAGTCTGGTGACTTGTAATAAAGGAGATACTCCTACCTAGCTCAAGCACCAGTTCTCTCCACTAAACAGTTTACAACATCCTAATTAATTTGTTCAATTACAATATTTTTATATGTAAAGAGAAAATAAACGATTTTATTATTTAAAAAAAAAATGACAAGACATAAAACCGGTCAAGTACGATTTCCGTACCTTCTTAAGATAAAACATTACCTTTACCATTCCTTTTACGGTAAAGTTAATAATTTAGTTTAGTGTTAACGTTTGTTCAGCACTTAATATAATTAGTAATAACACGCTAATTGAATGGGTTGGAAATTAAAATAATAAATGACACGTTTCTAACTGAATCTGAAAACTAAAGTATACTACATTCTTGCATCTTTATTAAAATGAAAGACTCAAATAAAATTCATGTATTTGAAAATAAATCTAAATCAGAATTAAATATTCCAAAGACCATAACAATATTTTTTGTTATGATTGAATGCTGTTTTGGTTTAAGTTTTGGTTTCATCAAGTTTATTAAAAATGAATTTCAGGCAGTCTTAAAATGGTTTGGTCGTCTTATGGTTTTAATAATTTTGGGTATTTTTGCAAGTACTTTTGTGACCTGGAATATAATAGATATCTTGTATTTTAGTTGTGATTATATCACTTACATCGTGTTTTTTATACATAGCATCTTTTGTAAATACACTATGTGTGATTTCATTATTGATATTAAAAAAATCAACAAAAACCTCAAATGCGATAACTTATACAAACTGAGTGTATATTTTTTCTTTTTCTTTTATATTCTTAAAATATCTTTAATCTTTGCATCTTGCATCACCATGGGTATATGTTACGACAATTTTTTACCTTACTATATAAATTATATCGCTACCGGCAGTGTGGACGTCCTCCATATAGCAGTCATCATCATATTATTTCTTAAATATTTTTCTGTAAAGAAATTAAGGCTTTCAGTGGAACATTCGATAAAAGTAGAAGAAACAAATAAAGAATATATGCTTATTGCTGATAATTTTGATCGAGTCAAACCTCTATACAGTTTTTTGGTAAGACATTGTATTTTGCTTTAGGAAGTAATGTTATTCAAGTCATTGCCTAAACAAATCACAGTACATAATTCTTGCAATAAATCTATCCGCGAATTGATAATAATTATGTTTTTAATTTAATTATTTGTTAGGTTATTCTATAGATATATATATAACATGTATTTAAAAATTTCAGATAATCATGGTGCTTTTGAATATTATTCCCAAACTCAATTTGAGTATGGTTGACTACTTAGTATATTTCAAGTTTTATGCGAATACACGGACGCATGTAAGTATCATATTTTTATATAAGAACTAGCTTGTGCCCGCGAAATTCGTTCACGCGCTAATAATATCATGTACCAAGATGAAACTTACGCCAGATTTTAAATTTGACTTACAACAATTTCCCTGAACTGCCACGCAGACATATTATGTCTAGATTTGTTTGTCAGGTAACCGACATGCGAACATAATATGTCTACTCCGCAGTCAGTGTTTTAGTCTGCGTATTTAATATTTTAAAGATGCTAGCACATGCCTCAAGCGAGAACAAAACGCTTCTATACTAAACAAATGGTTTTGGCTTGTAATAGCCCAATGGAGACACCTCAAAGTTTTTTTTTCTTAAAAATATGATATTGTTGATAAAAATGAAATAGCAACTGCATTTGTTTCCTTTAAATTTATGCAGTAAAATGTACTGACAATGAGATTTTATATATTTCAGACCATAGAAGCTCTCACTCTAATAACTAACATGGCATATATAATTCACATGTTTATACAACTAATAACACCATCTCTTATTGGCGAACTAATGGATAGTGAGATGGAAAAAATAAAACTATTACATGAAAATAAGTTGATGGAGAAAACAGGTAATTAAAATTATATGCACATTACGAGATTGTTATATAGAAAGTCCTTAGAGATGAGAAGACTATATTATTGATCTTATAAACGTATGTAGTTCACGGGAACTCCCGACAGACTGCCAAACCATAAACAAATAGAGTAGGGACTCGTGTGTGTCGATTCCCGCCGAGTAGTATTGGACCCTTCACGATGCTTGCTATTAGTCGTACTTTCTTAGTTCATTTACACATTTTTGACGATCTCCGTGGCCCAACGGTCCGCCGATCCCGGGTTCGATCCCCGGTCGAGTCAATATGGCAAATGATATTTTTCTGATTGGCCTGGGTCTTGGATGTTTATCTATTAATGTATTTGTTTTAAAACAAAGTATCGTTGATTTAGTATCCCATAACACAACTCTCGAACTTACTTTGGGAACTCAATCTGTATGATTTGTCAGTTTATTTAAATTTATTTATTTATCATTTTATTACTAAGGCCATAGCGCATCTATAATTTTTATTACTAAGGCTACTACTTCTATCGCCTCTACAATTTTACGTACGCATGTTCCTGTACGGTGTATAAAAAGTGGAGGTGGAGCCGAGGCGTTAATGAGCAATTACCATTAAGTATATTCATATTTATTTATTACATTTAGTGAGCAGTAAGTTAATTTTTAACTTTTGTTTTTAACAAGGCTTTTCCCTCGGTTTCACCTGCATGATATTTGTTTTCCACTCATTTCAGCCCCGAAATTATTTTCTAAGTGCTCACTTTCACTATAAAGAATCTCCCTGCAAAATTTTAAGTTTCTATTTTTAGAGGTTGCGTCTCCTTGTAGATATCCCACTCAATCAGTCAGCGACCAATTTTAGGTTCATTATTTAAGGATTCCATTATCACGTAAAATTTTAATATCACTTCAGAAATCTGAAAGTTAAAAAATAAAATAAAAGTAGTAATTGAATCCTAACTAATATTATAAATGCGAAAGTGAGTTTGTTTGATTCCTCTTCTCGCTTTATCTACAAAACCAATCTTCCTGAAATTTCGTATACACATAGCTAGAAGTACAGAGAAGGGCATAGGGTACCTTTCACCCCGGGAAAAGCACTGTTGCCGTGAAAAATTCACGCGGGCGAAGCCGCAGGCGAAATCTATTGAATATATTTTTGTACCTAGATGAAGCAACTGAAAAGGAGATTCTTCGCTTTCTTCGCTATATGGAAGCGCGGCCGTTGAAGCAGCGAGTGTGGCGCCTGCTGTACGTGGACCTGAGTCTGCCGGTGGCTGTACTTAGCTTCTGCGTCACCTACTTAATTGTCGCCATTCAATTCGCTCACCTAGACCAGTGAGCTTAAAAATGAGCACTTTGTGAAATAAGAGAAATGAAAATAAAACAAATTTCAAAGATTAAATCAGGTACATTATTTAATTTTATTATACATTTCTTATTTTTCTGCTTTACCTTGTCCCAATATTGTGTGGGTTCGGTATAGTCCATTTATTGTTTGCCATCCCATTCTGAAGCCTTAGCCAAAGTCACAAGTTAATAACGAACACGTGAAAACGATAGTATGGCATTGATATAAGGCCGCTGTTACGTTGTGTTGTGTACTTACGGTTAATTCACTTACTCTTTCATAAATTTTGTAATGTAAGTAATTTTGTTAGAAATCATTTCAGCATAATTGCGCGTAGGAAGAATTTATTTCGATATCAATTTCAGATTTATGATCTATCTACTAAAATAATCTAAAAATCAAATCTTATAATCGAAATATAAATCAGTCAAAAATGCCACCCCGGACTGTACCCGGCTCAAAGGTACCCATAACGCTTGCCGCGTTTCCCCTCTGAAAAGCTATAGATAACCTTTGAACCAGGTACCATCCGGAGCAGTAGTCATATCCACGGCACCTTAAACGCCATCCTATCTCACTTATAAAATGCTTCGCTTCCAAACACCATGGCCCGGCTGTTTCAACGGCAACTGGAACGAACTCATACAAATTAGACAGAACCGAATATTTGACAATTTTATGTCCAGCTGCCGCTTTCGCAGCTGCACTAATGTAGGTCAACCGAGGATTTCCAGGGAGTTACGAAGGAGCACCAGCGAAACGTGGGAAGATAAATTTTTCAAGCGATCATGAGACGCAACAAGATTTGACAATTTACCAATAATGGAGGGGGGTATCCCTTCCTTAGAAATAGGAGCCCCTAAAGGGGTAAAATTGGTTTCGTTCATGACCTTCAAACCAGATAACATAGACTCGAAACGTGCTAAGGATGACAAGGCGGCTTGTCCACACAAAAATATAATAAATAGCATAATTTGATTTTGACAATCTTTTGTTGTGATAGTCATCGTTCATGTCAAAGTCAAAGTCAAAGTCAAATATTTTTATTCATGTAGACTTAAAAATAGCACTTATAAATCGTCACTTTCTTGTTTTTTAGTTAGTTGACGTCAAAAAAATTACTTAAAGCTAAGTTTACCACCGCCTCCAAAGCGCAAGTGGAGAAGAGGCGGCGCAACAAACTCCACTGCTGCATTTTCTCCAAAGACGTCACTTTACAACATATGTCTTACAATTAAATAACTGTATATGTGGACGAATATACATTGAATATATATATATATATATTAAATGTCAAATTTATAAATTAATAAAAATTATAAATTAATAAAATGTCATTGTAAAAGTAAAAGTACACAATGAACCTAGAGAGTAATATGACAGTCTTAGGAGGTCACTGTACCAGGCTCGGGCCACGCATTTTTGTCATTTACATAATCATCTGTCGTATAATATGCCTTCTTACAAAGTGTCTCCTTAATATAATGTTTAAATTTCTTGTCAGGCATATCAAGGACAGATTTTGGTATTTTATTATAATAGCGTATACAGTTTTCCACAAATGATTTCCTAACCCTAGCCAGTCTGTGCCCTGGAACGTACAAGTTATGTTTGTTTCGCAGGGATATATCTGTGACATCACAAACTTTTTTGAAAGACGAAATATTTTTCCTAACATGCATAATGTTATCAAAAATATATTGGGATGGTAAGGTTAAAATATCTATATCTTTGAAGAAATCTCTGAGTGAATCTCTTTTTCTTAATCTGTAAATAAAACGAATAGCTCTTTTTTGAAGTATAAAAATTGTTTGTATGTCGGCAGCTGCTCCCCAAAGTAATAGGCCATACGACATTAGGCTATGGAAATAACTAAAATAAACCAACCTAGCAGTTGCCACATCCGTCAGTTGTCTGATTCGTCTTACAGCATAAGCCGCGGAGCTCAGTTTTTTAGACAAATTAGAAATGTGAGCACCCCATTGTAATTTATTTAGAATCTAATGTTATTCCTAAAAATGTGGTACTTTCAATGAACTCTAACTTATTACTATTTATATTGATATCAACATGGGCCTGCCTAACATTAGGAAGCGTAAATTTAATGCAATGGGTCTTACTTGCATTAAGCATCAGGTTATTAGCAGTAAACCAGTCTGATATGG
The DNA here is from genome assembly GCA_018467065.1 of Ephestia elutella. Lineage (NCBI taxonomy): Eukaryota > Metazoa > Arthropoda > Insecta > Lepidoptera > Pyralidae > Ephestia > Ephestia elutella. Next base: position 16,362,974 of record CM031570.1, read on the forward strand.
CAGACAAAGTGCTGTTCACAGCATCCACATTTTCGCTATGGCGGTCAGTCTTAAAAATTAAAGACGTGTCATCAGCAAACAACACTATACCAGCCTGCTTCTCAACCATATAAGGCAGGTCGTTGACATAGACTAACAAGCTAATTATTTAAAAATAAAAAACACGACTGACATCTTACATAGCCTATGTCATTCGGGCTAATGCAAGGAATCTAACAATACCTCTCACATCAAAATTTGTTAAGCCGTTCAGGACTTATGGTGGAATAAAGAAATTACATACATACATACATGAACCCTGAAAACATAACACTCCTTTTTTGGTCAGTCGTGTAAAAAAAGGAAAGGTCCTAAATTCTGTCAGGTCCTAAGTCCTGTCAATTCCTTTGACAATGACGTTTGACATTTATAAGGATAAAGTTTTTTTTTCTTAATTGGATTTATCTGTTCGCGACTGGAAATAGAACTGTAGTAGTATAGTGCTAGATGTATGGGCTAACTTTATTTACTATATGTAGGTAGTCATAATATTATTAATAAATCAGTGTCAAACCAACTGCGTGTGTTTCACTACATGGTGGCAGCGGTGCTATCAATTAAAATTGATAATTCGCGTGATTTTAAGTGATTAGTCGTATTATTATTCGTTTGTGGTGTGTAGCATCGTAATTTGCAAATTGGAATATGGAACACGCGCGTCCTCCAGCAGAATTGTCACTCGAAGGCGGTCCAGCTACGCGGTCCGAGGCGTGGCGAAAATGGCGGAAGTTATTCGAAGTGTTCTTAAAAGCGTCTGGAGTGAGCAAAGAGCCTAAGGAAGTACAGGCTAGCTTGTTGGTTAACCTCATTGGACCGGCGGGGTACGAGGTCTATACTACGTTTACGTTTAAATCTGGCGAAAGTGAGGACGACATCAAATGTTTATTACAAAAATTCGAAAACCATTTTGGTACTAAGCCCAATATTACAGTGAGACGTTTCAAGTTCTTTACACGAAGCCAGGAGGAACAGGAGTCTATAGACGAATACGTAACCGCCTTAAGACTGTTGAGTCAATATTGCGAGTTCGGTGATCTTCAAGAAAGTCTTTTACGAGATAAAATTGTGTGCGGGATTACCAATAATACAGTGAGGGATCGATTACTTCGCACGGACGAATTGACATTATCAAAGGCAATACAAATCTGTCAGGCGGCAGAAATTTCTAAAGAGGAAGGCCTGTGCATCGAAGGTGGTTCCGAGGGTGTGCAAGTAAATGCAATGAATGCGCGCGGTGCGGGCGGCGCCCGCGCCGGCGACGAGCGAGCGTGGCGGGCGGCGCGCGGTCGGCGCGGCTGCGGGGCCGGCGCTCGCCAGCGCGCCGCGGCCGGGGCCGGCGCGCGCTGCAGCTGCTGCGGGGAGCGCGCTGCGCGGGCGGCGAGCGGTGTCCGGCGCGAGACGCGATGTGTTTTGTGTGTGACAAGAAAGGTCATTTTTCGCGGGTTTGTGAGCGTAGAGAAGTGATGCGCAAAGTGTTAAACTTAAGTGTCGAGTCGGAAAGTGATAGTGAAGGTATGTTTTATGTGGATACTATTAGCGGACAGGACAGTAAACTCAGTAAGTCTTTTAATGAATGGATTGAAACAGTTACTTGTAATGGTAAACAAATAGTTATTAAAATTGATACAGGTTCTATGATAAATGTTCTATCAAAGGATGAATTTTTAAATTTGGGATATTGTATTAATCAATTAAAACCATTTACGAAACGTGTTCATTCCTTCACAGGTAATCGTTTACCTGTTATTGGAGTAGAAAACTTGAATCTAATTTACAATAACAAAACATATTTGTTACCGTTTGTGATTGTAGACTTAAACTGTCAAAATGTTTTAGGATTAAAAGCTTGCATTACATTAAAATTGATTAATCATGTTGACATTATAAACATTGACAAATATTCTAGTTTGTTTGAGGGTCTAGGTAAATTACCAGGAAAATATAGTATTTTAATTGACAAAAGTGTTCAACCTGTAATGTGTCCTACTAGAAAAATACCACTAGGACTTAAAGATAAGTTATTTAAGGAATTACAGAGAATGGAAGGACTCGGTGTCGTGAGAAAGGTCACTCACCCCACCGATTGGGTTAATGCCATAGTATTAGTGCCTAAAAAGGACGGTAGCATTCGTGTGTGCTTGGACCCGCGACCCCTGAACCGCGCGGTGCGGCGCGCGCAGTTCTCACTGCCCACCGTGCCCGAGCTGGCCGTCAAGCTGCGTGATGCGCGCGTGTTCAGTGTGCTCGACGCACGCTGTGGGTTTTGGATGGTGGAAATAGACGATGCTAGCGCCGACCTGTGTACCTTCAGTACGCCATTTGGTAGGTACCAATTTTTGCGCTTGCCGTATGGTATAAGTTGTGCACCAGAAGTTTTCCATGGGAAACTTCGACAACACCTGGAAGACCTGGACGGAGTAGAGTCTTTTATTGATGACGTCATCGTATGGGGCCGATCCCAACAAGAGCATGATAACAGGTTACAGGCTCTGTTGCAACGTGCACAAAAAATAGGTATTAAATTTAACAGGGACAAATGTCAATTTGGGGTACCGGAAATAACTTATCTCGGCCATGTATTTGATGCGAGTGGTATGAAACCTGACCATAGGAAGGTTAAGGCTATTGTGGACATGCCTCAACCTACTGATAGAAAGGCATTGGAGAGATTTTTAGGGATGATTAATTATCTATCAAAATTCATTCAAAATTGTTCAGAATGTGTAAATGTGTTAAGAAGTTTGCTGAAAAAGACGTAGAATGGATGTGGGACACTTGTCATTCTGAGGCAGTCGAACAATTAAAACGCAAGGTTGCGAGCGCACCGGTGCTGGCGCTGTACTCGGCACAGGCGCCCGTGGTGCTGTCCGTGGACGCGAGCGGCGTGGCGCTCGGCGCCGTGCTGCTGCAGGGCGGCCGGCCGGTGGAGTTCGCGTCGCTCACGCTCACCGACACACAGACCAGGTACGCGCAGATAGAAAAGGAAATGCTGGCTATTGTTTTTGCGGTGGAGCGATTTAGACAATATATTTACGGTAGGTCAGATGTAATAGTACACAGCGATCATAAGCCGCTAGAAGCCATTTTCAATAAGCCGCTAGTATCGGTGCCGGCCCGTTTGCAGCGCATGATGATGCGAGTCCAAGGGTTTGATATTAAGGTAGTGTATGTACCAGGAAAATACATGTATATTGCGGATACACTGTCGAGGGCCCCTTTGTCTGAATTAATGCATGATCGCGTGTCTGAGGAGGTCGAGGTGCAGACTTGTTTTATGTTACGACATGTACCATTTAGTGATCTCAAAAGGGAACTAATTAAAAAAGAAACTGAGAGAGATAGTGATTGTAAGCAATTGATACAATACATAAGAGATGGATGGCCGAGGAGTAGAAGAAATGTGAGTGAGAAAATCAACGTATTCTGGCCATATCGTGAATTACTTCTGTTTGTTGATGGTATGATTTTTAAAGGTGAATGTGTATTTATTCCGCGCGGCTTGCGAGAAGAAATGTTGAAACGGGTACATGAAGGACATTTGGGCATTGAAAGGTGTAAACGTCGGGCGCGCGAGGTGATGTTCTGGCCGGGGCTCGCGGCCGATGTCGAGCGCGAGGCGCGCGAGTGCGCGGCGTGCGCGCTGCACGCGCCGCGCCCGCGCCGGCAGCCGCTCCAGCAGCATGAGGTGCCGGCATTGCCGTGGCACAAGCTAGCTTCTGACATATTTGAATATCGCAAAAAGAGGTACATCATACTTGTAGATTACTTTTCTAACTTTGTGGAGGTCGGACAGTTGACTGGCATTGGTAGTAAACAGGTTATTGATTTTATGAAAGCGCAGTTTGCACGGCACGGCATCCCGGCTGAACTAGTGACAGACAATGGCCCCGCTTATAGTTCTAAGGATTTTAAAAAATTTACACGGGAATGGGAAATTAATCATGTCACGTCATCGCCACATTACCCTCAATCGAACGGAAAGAGCGAGAGAACTGTTCAAACGATAAAAAATTTATTGAAAAAATGTGTAGATTCAGGTCAGGATTTTTATTTGAGTTTGTTGAATTTTAGAGCCACTACTCGAGACGGGTTAGACTCGCCTGCCCAGATGCTAATGGGTAGACGGCTCAAGACAAAACTACCGATTACTACAGAATTATTACGAGAGCCTGTCGACAATAATCGTAATTACAAAACCTTAATGGCCAAAAGATGTTCTATCAAACAACAGTATGATAAATCGGCGCGACCGCTAGGGCAGGTATCAGTCGGTGATAAGGCGACTTTGGTTTGCAATGGGAATAGGAAACCGGTTACTGTGGTAGCTCGCGCTCCTGAGCCGCGTTCTTTTGTAGTGAAGGATGCAGATGGAAATAAATATCGTCGTACTCGAGGTCACCTAGCGACGCGTACAGTTTCTGATGAGCGTTACGGTAAATACTCATCATCACGGCCGGAGTTAGCATCGTTTTGTCCGCCTATCGTATCGGGGGTACTTACTAGACGCAGCCGCAGGCGTAAAAATTTACTTAGTTGTGATGACCGGTCACAACGAGAACAGACACCTGTGAGTACGCCGTCGTCAGCGAGCTCGACATGCTCAGCAGGCGCGCAGCAGGCGGGTGACGGCAGTGTTTCTGATAGATTTATGTCGCCTGGCGACGAGCACTCAGCTGACACAGCCGTTGTGTCGAGCTCGCCGTCGCCGTCACCGCCTAATGTTCCCATAGAAAGGTCCCGAGAACGAGCAGCACGAATGTTGTCGAAGGTTTTTGGCTCTTCTAATATAGACTAAATTGTGAACAAATAATAATATTTTGTACGCATTACTACTTTATATACCTAGTATATATAATGTACTTAGATATAGCTCGTCATTTATAGCTAAGATAGTTTTTTTTTCTTGGTTTGTTTTTCTTTCATAATATTTTTTTTTTCCTCCTTAAAAGGGGAAAGATGTAGTAGTATAGTGCTAGATGTATGGGCTAACTTTATTTACTATATGTAGGTAGTCATAATATTATTAATAAATCAGTGTCAAACCAACTGCGTGTGTTTCACTACAAGAACGTGCGTTATTTATGCTGTGTTCCGTTTTACTGGTTACAATAGAGAATGTTTTTTTTAAAATTGTTCTTTTTTTTTTAAAAAAAAACATAGATATTTCCTCCGGCCATTATCTTTCGTCATTCCGTCTTGGGAGTTTGTCAACGCAAAATTTGCTCTGAATATAATTTCTAAGCATTTTTATTTTTCAAGTTTGTTTCTTCGGTTTATAGGGGTAAGTGATTTGTGTATATTTTTATAAACCTCTCTGTGTGTGAATTTTTGTTTTGTTTGAATATCAAAATCCTTATTTCCTATATTTTATGTGCAATAAAAGGTTTTGTATTGTATTATATGTGTGTGAAGATAACCCGATAGAGGAACATTTATTTTCAGGAACATTACATTGCATAGAAAAATATTTTGATATTGATCTTGTAATTGTTGCTGTTTACACATAACTGAGTGTTAAAAGAAAGCAAATCATTTTGCAGGCAACGAAAAGAGGTTTCACTAAAAGCTGAAATAATGGCTTGAATTAAATAACTCACAATGTGTGAAGCAAACTAAACATATATAAGGCTGGAAGATGTATCGTTGAAAAGCGCAAATCCACAACGCTACTGAAAAGTAAAGCAATGAGCATTGTTAATACTTTGGTTATTATAAATTTTGTGTTTTTAGATTTTATGAAGCCATAGTCCAATGTCAGTCAATCATTTGTCAAACATTTGTTCATTGTTATTTTTACTATATTTTGTAGTATTTTGTTGAAGATGTACAACTAGAATGCACTCGCACTGTTTGAATGCAATAGTATCAGATACCGATATTTAAAATGCGCATAATTATAGTTTTAACACAAATAGAATACACATATACAATACACATATACAATACAGTAATTGATGCACTAGTTAGTAAATATACAAAAATCAATTTCATGATTACAAAATAAAGTTTGAATTATTTATCGTGCTCGAGTTCTGGACTCGTTGCTTTATCAGCTAAAAGATTAAGGAACAATCTATATAGATAGATATAGATTTATTATGTCATTTATTCCTTAGAACTTTCTGCTCCGGAATAAAATCAAAAAAGATACTATAGAAGTACAATTATTACTAATCAATAAAGATACATATCTCAAACTGGATTTCTTACCAATTTTTCTCATCAATCGATTATTAAGTAAGATTTTTATGGTTTCCACTTCACTGTCTATCAGCTCCCCAATAATTGAGAGTGCTCCCAATTGAATGGTAGAATGACTAAAATATACTAAGTGAGATAATGATTGGATTACATTTACATCTAACACACTAGTCTACTTACATAGACTAACTACCTGGTTTTTTCACAAGGTAAAAAAATGGAGTGTAAAATTGCATATATGCCGTACTGGCTGAGATTATACAGCAAAGTCATGCGCCCCGCGCCCGCGCATGAGATTCATCACGGCCTCATTGTTGAAGATCTCCTGTATTCATTAACTAACATTAATATGTATTGATAGAAGTTGGTACAAAGCGACTTGATAGTAACTGAGGGTGGCGACCGCTCGCGCTCAGGCAACCGTCCGCACGCTAAGACGTATATCAATATAATGCCCCACCCTCAGTGCGAGGAGCGATGTTCCGCTGTACGGCACATCCCTCCTTTCTTTTGATGATTTTAATACAGACAAAGGTTGTGAATAGTTTTAGTGATCACTAGTATAAAATCAAAATAAAACAAAGGTAACCCTTAACATCAAATTTCAAATTATATAGCATGACAATTCTTAAAACTGCAAACTACCAGCGTTTCGGAACGACCACTGCCGAGAAGAAACGCCGAAAGAAACTCATCACAGTATTGGTCCCTATCATGTGAATGATCTTTTCCAGACCGACGCGGGCACCAGATGCCCATCCATACATGTATCCGCCACAAAACACATCACCGCCGAGCCAGCACTCCACAGCCCAAGTCTAGAACCCACTCCGGGGCCAACCCATCTGTGCGATTCGTCCGATATATTTATTTATTTATTCATTATGTCTGAATGGCTTTCCATATACATTTTTTACAAATATATATTTGTTTTTATATAAAAATATTACTTTACAATAAGTGCATGGTCAAAAGACCGCGAACATAGGAATCATATAAATATCTGCAATAAATTTCAAGATACTCGTCTCGTCAATCGGGACCATTAAAGTATTTTGTGACATTTCCTTTACCGAAAGTCACTTAGTTTCACAGCTGTCGAACTCATCTTAAAAGACAGTTTAAATTATCAATCAACATGTCCACTTTCCCAACATCGGACACTTTTCCTTTTTTTTTTTTTACATCTTTCGTACTACAAAATTCATCCCCATGACGTCAGAGATTGATACTTGGTTTTCAGTTAACTGAATTATAATAATAATCGTGTATGTATTATTGTATTTATTTGAGGTTATTTATTATTTATTTATTTTTGACCATCCAGGTGCGATGTTTGTAGAAATTGTATTCTATGATAATTAATACAGTTTAAAAATGAACAATGACAAATGTTACAATATGTCAAAACTTTGAAGAGATGTCAGAATTATTGTTAGTTATTTTGTGTCATGAAGTAGACACGATGCCATTGCTTGGTGTAAATTATGGATTTACATATAGCCGGATCAGCATATAGATCATCTCTATGAAATACTATATAGATAAGAACTTGCTGTTAATAAATCATGATACTTACAAGCAAAATCTGTTTAAGAAATAACTATTATTTAATTAATCTAAATTGATCAAAGGATCATCATTTCCAATCAACTTGGCAATACTGCCTTCTGGCAACATCTTGTCGTGACTGTACAACATCTATTTTTTTTTTATTTTAGTTTATTTTGGTTTTTGACAGTAATTCATTTTTTATATCACAATAATTAAAATAATAAATTATATGTAATGTACCTACATTTGTTTTTAAAAATACATATTCATTGTATTTTTTTTTTATATTTATGTACCTATTAGCTGAGAAGTGACTATTTCAACTTGAAGTGACGTTTTTTCAACTTGCCTGTAGCATGTTCAGCGTATAAATGGAGTTTTTGGTAATCTGCGTATATTTTATCTACTATATATTATATTACAACCCAACAACATGGATTTGCTAGCATTGGTCATCGCCAAAACAGCTGTCAAACATATACGTGTACCAAGAATATTTTTCTTACACATTTATTTTTTAAATAACAACCCCACAACATGGATTTACTAACACTGGACGTCTTTCCAATACTTTTATAGCTGCTACACCACAATCATTACTTTATTCACCTTTGTGGAATAGCTGTTAAATTTATAACAGTCGTTACTGTATTCGTTATTATCGTTACCCTTTACGAATTAGCTGTTAACAGTAGGACTCTTTTTTGTGTAGAATAGCATACCACTAGACTCAGGCTGATTTCAAAAATCATTTCACCCGACCAAGAAATTAACCCGGGACCACACAAGGAGGTTGTCGTTATTGTCCTTACACATTGTTTTATTGTCCACCTTTGTGGGTTATAGCTGTTAACAGTCGCTTGTGTTTAGGATAGCACACTACTAGACCCAGATCGATTCAAAAAGATAATTTGACCTGACCGAGAATTTATCCCGGGACCACACACGGAGGTCATCATTGTCCTTACACATTTTTTTTTCAGAAAAACAATCATTGTACATTATCAATCAGATATAAACTCCAATACCTGGTTAAAAAACATTATTTCGCAGAACCCCTAGTATCCAGGATTTATTCGTTTTATATTGGGTAACTTTAGCTATTTAATGCTGTCTCAGAGCAATTTAATTGCAGTTTCCGAGTAATTTGAAGCTGACTTAACTATCCATAATATTGATTCATTTAAATTTATACTTTGGTTTATAAAGGTAACATAAGCAATTCAATGCTAACTTCCGGCAATTTAATTGCCCAACTCTAGTAATATAATGCTGACTTATCAATCCATGATATTGATCCGTAAACTTTAGTACTCAAATATTGTTGGTCATTAAGTACGAGTATAAAACAGTAAAAGTAACATTGATTTGACACCATTATCTTAAATAATTTAACTTCTTTTCTCTATTTTCAATCATACATTGTATTATAGTTACAACTCTAGTGATCATTTATTATGAATAGAAAATAACATCTCCTTACATATTTACAATTGGATTTTTTTATAACTCAACTATAAATAGTTATATTTCCGTATGATATTTAGTGCATTAAAGAAAAAAATGTTTACTGTTGCCATGCATGTATAGTACCTATACTTGCTCATTGTTATACCATTGTGATGTAAATGAATGTAAACCTACTCTTATAAAAACAACCGAGTGTGCCTTCGTTAAAGTAGTTATAATATAACATCAATGAGTATCAAAATCGTTAGGTATATCCCAGTTACTGTATTTGTCCGTTCAGGACCGAACGATCATACTAAAATCATTCGCAATAAATTTAATTTATGTTTTCACCATTGAGTTAAATTCCTCCAAAATATACAATTTTGTTATACAGAGTAAACTGTAAATGCATAATTGAGTGAAGTAGGGTACATGACAATCTACTAATCTATATGTATAATGTTGGTTTTCTAGTGGCTTAAACTTTGTACATGTAAGTACATACTTATCGAGATATCTTTCATATTGTGTTTAAGTACCTATGCTTTTGTTACTCGTACTCAAATTCAAACATGGTCAGATCTGGCGAATTTTCAGGCACTGCTGTTGGTTACTTTAGGTATTTCTATTTATTTTACTTATTTATTTCTTATTAAATATACAATACATTATAGTGTACAATCTACACTTCTTACACTACCACACTCATATTTTTAAAAATTTAAGATTTGTATTTTTTTTTTGTTATACTGTAACAAAAATGTTAATCACTGGACCGATAGATATTTCTGAGCAAAACCCGGACGAGCCGCCAGTGTTACACAAACCAGTTTTAGTTTTTCAAATATTGTAATCACAGATAAGTCTCAAATAAACATTCAATTTTGTAAATTGTATAACCGACACATAATAAATGTTTCTTACAACCAAAAGCTGTAGCTAGATTGGTTAATATTATCTACTTTTGAGACCAGATTATTTTTTTAATAATCGTTCAAAATTTTTTTTTTTTTGTTGATTTTATTGCATCTTGGTAGGTTTGTTTACAAGACTAGTCAAGTTTGACCTATTTGGTTCAAAGAATTCTTATGTTTTTGGGACTTATATCAAGACTGATTAGACCCATAGTTCCTTCTTAAATGTATTTGCATCCTTATATTGTTGAAATACTTATTTTTTTTTTTATATGCTCTTAGTTCAAATTCTGTGTTTTCTTTTCCATCTCGATATTATTCAAATATACATTTTATATGGCTAACACAATGTTTACATGTAAATAGTACACCATTGATTAACTATCAGTTAATAAAAGACCATTCATTCGGTTTAGGAACCAAGGACACGGGATTTTCTAGTTCAGGTATCAACCACAATCCCTAGTTGCATTTATTTTAAATGATATCTCAGCTACGTGACAAAAATTTAACTGATTTGATTGTGGTGACGAAATAAATATTGTTATTTTCTATTTTTTTTCATATTTCAAGTGAAATAAAACAGTTTTTATCTATTCTGAAAATACTAAAGATAAAGATACATACTTTAGAAGATGAAAATTCGCTGTATCTGTCAAGTGACACGACATCGATCTTTAAACATTTTTATGGTAAATCGTTAGATGGACAATCAAAATTAAATTAAAAGTAATTGAGTTATATACTTCGCCCTCAGCAAAATAATCAATCAATTAATAAAATGATACTCTGTCTTGTGTCCTGCCGATCCAGCTTTCAAAGATTCATTTCACTGTATTTACGTTTTAACCTAAAGTTTCAACATTTATAAGGAAACCAAAATATGCATTCATATTTCAAATTATGGACTGAAAAAAAACATTGTTAACAGAATAACCTACATTGAGTTAAGCGGCAGGCTACAATAGCTGGGTCATACAACAACTAGGTGCTGCTCATCATAATTCGAGTCATTAAATGTTACGTGAAATATACAATCTGTATTTGTCTTTCATTGTTCAGTACTAAACATTTTCTTCATATATTTTTTAGCACCTCAAATGAGGGTAGTATTTACAACTGTCACGGCAACAATGACCAAGCGATAGAGGCAAAAAAAAATATTGAGAATCATATTTATATGGAAATATTTATAAAAAGTATTGTTGTTAATTTAGTGCCAAGATCCCTTGAGGCGTCCATAGGACTATAGCCAACAAGGTTATTTTGTATCTTTTGATCTAAATTATTGATAAATGAGATGGCTGATTATTGTACATGGGCATATATTTTTTTTTATCTTTGAGGAATCTACCCTCGAATAAAATTCTAACGCGGTAGCCCAATGATAGGATCGTAAAATTAAATTGAACATCCAGCCTTTTTTTTTTTGAGTAAGTATAAGAATGATAATAAATACACTTACTTCCCATCTTCGTCGACACTATGCCGTACTGGCTGAGATTATACAGCAAAGTCATGCGCCCCGCGCCCGCGCATGAGATTCATCACGGCCTCATTGTTGAAGATCTCCTGTATTCATTAACTAACATTAATATGTATTGATAGAAGTTGGTACAAAGCGACTTGATAGTAACTGAGGGTGGCGACCGCTCGCGCTCAGGCAACCGTCCGCACGCTAAGACGTATATCAATATAATGCCCCACCCTCAGTGCGAGGAGCGATGTTCCGCTGTACGGCACAGCATCAAGTCGTGGTCCCTTCGTCATTCCTTTATTAAGAGAATACTGAGTTTGATAAAGTCTAATTCATTATCCTTATAATATAACAATTGTTAAAAAAAACTTTTTAAGTTAAACGGTTTTATGTTAAACATACATTGAATGTTTATGATATGTACTAAAAGCTAAAAAATAATAAAATAAATACAGTCGTGGGCATTATAAACATATGCATAGAATAGACTTAAATAAAACCGTGGGGCACGTCAATTATCTACAATCATTGAAAATGTTCGTTTTGTAGTGTCACGCGATAATAAGACAGTTGTTAAACCGACAACGATAAACGAGTGAGTAGTGAAGTAGGGCTAGAATGTGGAAACAAGCTAGCGAGCTCGACTATAAGCGAGTTTTAGGGTTTCATAGTGTTGAGCGAGTATTTACTTTAATCACATTGTTGCGATTGTTAAAACCTAGGTTATCCGCCATTTTGTAGCGACGACCATCTTGGATTTTAATTTTGTATAGTATTTATTTATTTATTTAACCTTTATTGTACAAACACAATGTATGGCACAATAGGTGGACTTAATGCAGAAGCATTATCTAACAGTCTACCTTTGGGGTAAACAGAGAACTTAAAGCGCACTACACACCAAAGTCGCCGACCCGCCGACCTATGTCGGCAACTTTTTTTTTGTTTGTGTTGCCGATAAAATTCTATTCATATAGGCCGCCGGGTTGTGTCGGCGGCTTTGGTGTGTAGTGCGCTTAAGTGGGTCTAATAAAGGGAGGGAACTAGACTTGCGCAAGTAGGTGCCTGAACACCCGGGCTTTGAAACAATCACGGCTCGGGGCAGTTTTGATGGAGTCAGGGCGCGCGTTCAGAGTCTGGTTGCCGTAACGGTGAAAGAGTGGGAATAAAAACCGGTACGGTGAAGAGGAATAGCGAGAGTGAGTTTATTGGAAGAACGAAGGTCACGATGATGAGTAGAAGATAGTAACATACATACACATACATACATACACACATACATACATGCATACATAGTGTAGTAGTAGTACATTGTATTCTACTTATTGAGACCTTTTATTTGATACCCATATTAATGGGATTAATAAAACCTAAGTTACCCGCCATTTTGTAGCGGAGGCTATCTTGAATTTACAATGATATTGAATAAACATAATTGTATTGTCACCAAAATCCAAAGTGTATACTAAATTTCAGATTAATCGGTTGACAGGAAGAGGGTGAAATTTTAATTACTAAATTTGACCCAATAATAAAACAAACGGCGTAAGCTAAAAAAAATGCTCAGCATGTCTAAATAAGTTTTTACTACAAAAAAAAAAAAAAAAACTTACACATGATTTTGCATACGCAATTATATTAACTATTAAAATCATTAGTTTAACTACACCGATTCTTATTTGTAGCATTATCTGGAAAAATATCAATTAAGTTGGCATTATAATTTAAGTTGTATATATGTATGTCGGCGTCAAGATAATAAACAACAAGTTTATATCAAAACACCACGTGCAGTGTGCACGTGCGGTGCACACCTGCGGCGCGCACGTGCGGCGCGCACCTGCACTCTGTGAATCAGGCGGCGAGTGGGAAAGAGGGGTTGTTTACAACTCGCTATAAATACGCCGAGCGGCGCGCTCCGGGCTCATTCTGTGTTCGTCGGCCGCTCCGTCCACTTGCCTTAATAGTGACATGGTTCACTCCTGAGTCACCTCGTGTTCAGTTTGATTATTTTTGTAGTAATTTAATATTATCAATTAATTGTAATTGCACTTATTGTTTGGAATAAATTCAGTTCAGTTGGTATTCCACTTATTTTTCTTGACACGAACAATGGATGACCGTCAAGAGCAAGATGATGACGATGGCAGAATATCACCCATTATTAGTCGCGTCTCCGATCACTCCGAAATCAGAACTGGGATAACCGAAGGTTCCTCTTCGGGTCCATCCACTTCAACTAATAATGATACGGGTGGCCTACCCAACCAAACGCTCTCAGCGCTGGCCAGCATACTGCAAAGCTTAACTCAGCATTATCACCAAAGTATGCAAGCTAATAACGATTTCCTTGCAGGCCTTTTATCTAAAGCTCATCAGAAGAAACCAAGACTGAGCGACATATATATTGCACCATTCGATCCTGATGGAGAAGTTCCAGTCAGAGACTGGTGCGAACACGTCGACCGAGCTAAAGAGCATTGGGCACTGACCGACTACGAAGTATGTACTAAAATTGCTAGCTTGTTACAGGGACGTGCAAAAACTCTTGGAGACACTTGGCTTGTCAAAAGCCCTATCTGGAATGACATGCGAACAGCACTGATCCAGACATTTGAACCAGAAGCCAGATACTCTAATGATATTTTGAAGTTAAGGAACTTCAAATTCGATGCAGCCAAACCCGTGGAATCCATCACTAAAGCTTGGAATATTTGGAAGAGAATTGTAGACGGTGACAAGGAAAAGGATGCAGTTGAGGCTGTTATCGGATGTATCGACAGTGAGTATTTACGACTGCGACTTTTATCAAGTAAGTGCACTTCTGTCCCAGAGTTGATATCAGTTGTAGCCACCGTGAAACCACGAGAAAGCCGGCCTGGTGAACCACCCGCAAAACGTCCGAGGATTCGTAGTAATCGAGATATAAAATTGAAAGATCCTTCGAAAATAGTGTCAAGACGTCCTTACAGAATGGCACTTGTTGAGAGACAGAAATTAAAGGATATAGTAAGTGACCTCATGAAGAATGGCATCGTACGTGAGAGCACATCAGAATTTGCAAGTCCTGTAATCCTGGTAAAGAAAAAGAATGGAGACGACAGAATGTGCACAGACTATAGAGAGCTGAATAATAATACTGTCCCAATCAAATTCCCTCTGCCTATTATTTCGGATCAGTTGGACAGATTATCTGATGCCAAATACTTTATTAGCCTTGATATGGCCCAAGGATTTTATCAGATCCCAGTACAGGAAGATTCTATTCCCAAGACGGCTTTCATTACTCCCGACGGTCTTTATGAGTATATTCGAATGCCTTTTGGTCTCATGAATGCTCCTGCCGTATTCCAGCGAGCCATAATGAAAGCGCTGCGGCCACTTCTTGATGACATTCTTATTTACATGGATGACATCTTAATAAAATGTAAAACCGTCCCAGAAGGATTACTTATGTTAGACAAAGTTTTGTCTGCTTTAACTACTGCAGGATTTTCAGTCAATGCCAGAAAGTGCTCATTCTTCAAATCTTCAATAGAGTATCTTGGAAACGTCGTTTCGAATGGCACAGTAAGGCCGAGTCCGAGGAAAGTCGAAGCACTCGAAAAATCACCCGTACCAAGTAGCGTCAAACAAGTACGTCAGTTTTGTGGACTAGCGGGGTACTTTAGGAGGTTCATACCGTCATTTTCCGAACGAATGATCCCACTTTATGAGTTGACAAAAAGGATGTTCCGTTCAAATGGACAGCAGAATGTGAAAATGTACGGTTGGATATTATTAGACGTTTAACTTCTAAACCAATTTTGACTATATTTCAGGAAGGTTTGCCCATTGAACTCCATACGGATGCTAGTAGCACAGGACTGGGTGCAATATTAATTCAAGTAAATAATGGTCAACAGCACGTCGCCTCAGTGCTTGTTTGTTCTATCTACCAAATTTATCAAAAATGAACTTTGAATGCAGTATTGTTAGAAATTAAATTTCAGTCCTATTAGATAAAAAATATTTATAACTTTTTACTCTTAAAATAACAAAAAATTAATTCCAATTTTATTTGTCACACGACACTGTAATGAAATGTTAGTGCTTGTTTGTTCTATATCCAGCGATTGTTTTATGTCCTCACTCGTATAGGACGTTCAGAGCTTGCTTGTTCTATGTCCACTCAACCGACCAATCATAGCCCGCGACGTCATGTCCGCCATTTTGTTTGATTGTCACTGTGGCAGGAGACATCGCAACAAGTACTTTGTTGCTCCCGAAAATAATTCGAAAAAACTTGTTTTGACGAAGTTTTTGGTGTTTAATCTTATTTTATACATACATAAATTGTTTAAAAGTAAGTCACGGTCTGATTATAAACAAGAATTCAATCAGACGCTGCCTCAGAGTGTGCAGTAAGCACTTTTAAATTTTCACTTGAGTTCGTTTTGAATTTATTACAGGGTGTTGTTTTTCAGCGACTTTGTTGAACCATCTCCAAGCTAAGTCCAAGAGTGTTATCGTATAAGTACATTGCTATTCTTAGTAATGTCAAAGAATATAAGTAGGTATTACTAGCAACCGCCCGCGTAGAATTCGATTCTCCGACTCCGCTCAGCTCAGCTGTTTGTAACTCAATACCTGCATTTGGTTTTTGGCAGCAACACGGTACTATTAACTAGTTAAGGTTTACACTCCTCAATTATTGAGCTATTGTGAACGGAGTAGGGAGTCTTTCGGGACCGGGACCGCGGTCCTAGACGCCAAAACTTGCTTGCTTCGTGTGCAAGTTTTTCATGAACTATGCGGTGGAATAAAGAAAGCATAGCCCTAAAAACATAACAGTCCTCTTTAGGCAATCGTGTTAAAAATACTAAAGTTAGTAAGTAGTAAACTAATTGAGTTCAGCATAGTGTTTTTTTCTTTTTCTTTTAAACCTATAAAACATCTTATTAACTAAAATAGTTTTGCTTTTTTATTTGTTATGAATAATATCGTGAATTAAACACCACCCTGTATAATATACCTGGGAGATAGAACAATTAAGCACGCAAATATGATATAGTCACTTTGTCCTATGTCGAATGTGGTAATGTTCTATGTCCACATTCGTAATTATTTTTGTGCATTTTTGTTCTATCTCCACATAAAAACTGTAATAAAAGGTATAATAATTTCCCTTCTACAGATAAAAGTTATAACCATTAATTCATAGGTAACTCATGTATTTTTAAAGACCTTCAAAAGTAGAAGCTAAAGCTTTTTTAAATAAATACAGCAAAAAACGCTTCTCCTGTAAAATTTGACTGATGGTAGATAGAACAAACAAGCACTGAAGCGACGAGCAGGTAGTGGCTTACATGAGCCAAAGAACAACAGAACCAGAAAGTCACTACCATTCATATGAACTCGAGACCCTAGCGATAGTGAGAGCTATTAAACATTTCAGGCAATACCTTTATGGTAGAACATTCACAATTGTCACAGATTGTAATGCCATTAAATCTTCTGCTCAAAAACATGAACTTCTTCCCAGAATTCATCGTTGGTGGTCCTTCCTTCAACATTATGACTTCAAAATAGAGTATCGACAGGGGGTAAGAATGAAACACGCAGATTTCTTCAGCCGCAATCCAATGGCCTGTATCAACCTTGCACAAGATGTAGATTCGTGGCTGACTGTCGAACAAAGAAGAGATCCTGAATTGTCGAAGATTATAAAAGGCATAGAACGAGGAGACGAAATAAGTGAGTTCCGCTTGCATGATCTTGTTTTGGAAAGATTATATATTCATGATGAACCTGGTTGTAACAAATGGAAAAAGGTTATTCCAAAGTCTTATCAATGGAGCATAATAAATGCTTATCATTCTGCACTAAAACATTTTGGTTGGGAAAAGACTCTTTCAAAAGTTCGCGAAATGTATTGGTTTCCAGATATGTCTAATACTATAAGAAAATTTGTGGATAACTGCGTAATATGTAAAACCAGTAAAGGCCCTTCTGGAGCCAGACAAATTCAAATGTATCCAATAGAAAAGAAACCCATTCCATTTGATACGATTCATATTGATATGACGGGTCATCTCACTAAACGCAATAACAAACATGAATATGTTATCGTCATTATCGACGCATATACAAAGTATGTCACCTTAACATATGCAACGGATAAAACATCAAAATCCATGCTTCAAGCATTGAAACACGTGGTATCACTATTTGGTGCACCCAGGCAGATTATTAGCGACCAGGACACCGCTTTCAAAGCAGAATTCGAAGAATATTGTAAAGGGTATGGCATTCACCAACATTTTATAGCTCCTGGAGCAAGTCGTTCAAATGGACAAGTCGAAAGATTGATGTCTGTTGTTAAAAATGGAATAACCATTATCCGGAATTATGAAACAAAAGATTGGAAGAAAGGTCTAGATGGTCTTCAATTGGCGATCAACTGTACAAAAAGCAAAACCACAAATATAAGTCCCCTTAAAGCTCTAACAGGGAAACAGTGTGCGGTTCCTGCAGAATTAATATCACTCATCGATGAAACTGAAGGTACAGTAGACAAGACACAATTGAATAACTACATGCAGAAAAGAATAGAAGACAGAGGCCAATCAGACAAAGAAAGATTTAGAAAGGGAAAAGCAGAAGTAAAAAGATTTGAAAAGGGACAAATAGTACTTTTTAAGACGAATCCACGGTCCCAGATTGGATTAGATCTTAAATATCCTGATGCTTACGAAGTTTGGAAGATTCTACCAAACGACAGATATCAATTGAAAAGGATCACTGGAAGAGGAAGACCGAAGAAAGTAGCCCACGACCAACTCCGCCTCGCCCCTAAGCCAGGCGAGTGCATTAATCAGGATACCATGTCGGCGTCCGAAGTAACAGTAATGGTGGAAGACGAATCTATGGCTAATAGTGATAACGTAACGGTTGAAGACGATTCTACAGCTAATAGTGATAGAGCAGTCTTAATGTAAATGTGAGAATTTAACTTCTATGTTTATGTGTGATATCTTTACATTGAACTTGATTAATGCTTAATCCTTTCATTTTTGTTATGTTATACGTTGAGGACAGGGGCCTCCTTATATTGATCAAACGGTTGAGGACATGGGCCTCCCGTGTTTTAATTGATGTCGTGCTGTAAGTCGAGGACAGGGGCCTCCTTACATTGATCTTGATCAAACGGTTGAGGACAGGGGCCTCCCGTGCTTTAATTGATGTCATGCTGTAAGTCGAGGACAGGGGCCTCCTTACATTGATCTTGATCAAACGGTTGAGGACAGGGGCCTCCCGTGCTTTAATTGGTGCCATACTGTAAGTCGAGGACAGGGGCCTCCTTACCTTTTGATAAAACGATCGAGAACATAGACCTCCCGTATTATTAAGGTATTTACTGTATATGGAGCAAAGTTATCTCCCTTGTCCTGTTTGCATTTCAGCGTCGGGGGCGCCGCATTTGCAGAATGGCCGTGTCGGCGTCAAGATAATAAACAACAAGTTTATATCAAAACACCACGTGCAGTGTGCACGTGCGGTGCACACCTGCGGCGCGCACGTGCGGCGCGCACCTGCACTCTGTGAATCAGGCGGCGAGTGGGAAAGAGGGGTTGTTTACAACTCGCTATAAATACGCCGAGCGGCGCGCTCCGGGCTCATTCTGCGTTCGTCGGCCGCTCCGTCCACTTGCCTTAATAGTGACATGGTTCACTCCTGAATCACCTCGTGTTCAGTTTGATTATTTTTGTAGTAATTTAATATTATCAATTAATTGTAATTGCACTTATTGTTTGGAATAAATTCAGTTCAGTTGGTATTCCACTTATTTTTCTTGACACGAACAATGGATGACCGTCAAGAGCAAGACGATGACGATGGCAGAATATCACCCATTATTAGTCGCGTCTCCGATCACTCCGAAATGTATTATAAAATAATTACGCACAGAAAATACTATTTAAATTCCTAATTATTATCTATATTAGATATGAATCAATTGCAATTAGTCTTCCAACATAATCTAATTGAAATAACAACTTAAAGACCTCATCAATTTTCATTATGATTAGGTATATATTATTGTTAGAATCTCGAATAACTTACCAATAAACTGTACAAAGGTCTGATTGGATCAACACAATCTGCCATCTTCATAGATCGCTAACTACCAGTAATTTAGTTGGCTGTTTAACCATACTGCCTAAATCTTTGACACAAGATAGTATAATGTAAGATATTATTAGAATTACGACATTTAGAATGTCAAGAGCTCCACCAGGTATATAGTATACATATTGTGGTAGAACATTAATATAACATGCAGTTGGATAAATATTACAAGCAAAAAATCATCACTAATTTTAATCAAAAAATAAAAAAGAAAGTAGAATATACTTATCATCGCAATGTAATCGTATTTGATAATTTTATTATAAGTTTATATAAATTTTTATATAAATCTAATATAAGTTTTTTACGAAATTATATAAACTGTATTTGAAGATTAGGGTATATATAAATAATATTATGTAAGTGATCATATCACAGCTAAAGAAAACAATATTCACTAATACTTACTTGATTCAAAAAATTAAAAACCAACGGTCCTATCATTATAAATAATGCTATATGTTCTATTATTTTAATTAAAATACGATATTTAGGATTAACAAATTTGATAAATCCAAAATTGAGACCAAAACAAAATTGAACTACAATAAAAAAAGTTATAAGGACTCTTGATATTTTTAATTTTTGTTTGGATTTAAATGTTTTCAAGTGAAATTGTATATTCATTTTTTGCTTCAGCTCACTTCAGCTATATTAAAGACCGTAGTTTCACTTGTTCGTCTAAATTAAATTTGATAAATGACTCATCAAACTTAATTCAGACAGTCGTTTGACGCCATATAGATGTTTAATTAATCCATTATCGCAATTGAAGTGAAAGTTCGATTGTTTTTATACAGGGTGGAACTTTTCAAGCTCACCTCTAGAGTGTATTATTTCTTTGCCTCTAGGTAATGATTCAAGTATATTAAAAAGATTTGATCCTTATAACAGTCAGAACCCTATGTACAGCATTTGTACGTTTTTTTTTTGTATTATTAATTCAAAATCCTTAAAATCATGAACAGGTATTATATGTTCAGTTCTGTAAAGGTGAGAGGGAGTCTGGTGACTTGTAATACAAGAGGTACACCTACCCTTTTTTTTACGTGTTGAAAGACCCTCGTCCCGTCCATCCGGCCACGGGAAACCGGACAGGTGTGTGGGACTTGAACCCACTAAAACCACACGGTGCCAACGCCAACCGCATTTGTGCCGGGACCACTCTCGCTCCACAGCCCCGGCGCGGCGGCCGCTACCACGGCGGCTCCGGCTCGGCCGCTCTCCTCGGAGCAGCCAGCGGGACGACTCGTCAGCCTTCAATTCTACCCGCTAGAGGAAAGGCACGCTTGACATGGTGGCGCCTTTCTACCCGGGGCCGTTAAGCTGGACGACGTAATCCCGTTTCCGCCGTCCGACCGGCTGTTAATATGGGGGTAGCTGGAGCAGGCCGTAAGCCCGCCTTCTGCGCCCTGGGCGCCGGCGGCGGATGTCAAGGTCTGTGGTATCCTCACGCACCCTCTCCGCCGCCTCTTTGCGGAGCATAACGCTCTCCGCAAAGGCCTGCACCGCTGTCCACGACGTCTCACTGTCGACCATGCGTTGTACGACGGCCGAAAGTGAGAGGTCACTCCCCACGACCGCACACAATTCTGCGCGGTCCTCCACCCAGGCTGGGCTTCCAATGTATGCTGGGCATCCTCATCCAGACATCCGTCGCAATGGTGGCACACGGCAGACGGCTCCCGACCCGCCACGCGGCACAGTTACCCTCCGAAGCAACCATGCCCGGTGAGTATCTGCGTCAAGCGGAATGTCAGTAGGCCGTGCTGCCTCGCCAACCATTGGCCCAGCACTGGACGGACTAAGGAGGTACACCTACCTAGCTCAAGCACCAGTTCTCTTCCCTAAACAGTTCACAACATCCTAATTTGTTCATTTACGATATATTTATATGTGAAGAGAACGTAAACGATTTTATTATTTAAGAAATGACAAAAATAAAACCGGTCAAGTACGATTTGACTCGCACACCGTGATTTCCGTACCTTCTTAGGATAAATGATTACCTTTACCATTACTCTTACAGTAAAGTTTAATAATTTAGTATTAATGATTGTTCGGCACTTAATATAATTAGTAATACTATTCTCTCTCTCTCTCAGCCGAAAGACGTCCACTGCTAGACAAATGCCTCCCCAAGGATTTCCATAACGACCGGCCCTGCGTTGCCCGCATCCATGCGCATCCCGCGACCTTCACCAGGTCGTTGGTCCACCGAGTGGGAGGCCTGCCAACACTACGTTTTCCGGTTCGTGGTCGCCACTCGAGAACTTTTCTGCCCCAACGGCTATCTGTTCTACGAGCTATGTGCCCCGCCCACTGCCACTTAAGTTTCGCGATTCTGCGGGCTATTTTGGTTACATTAGTTCTTCTGCGGATCTCCTTATTTCTGATTCGATCACGCAGGGAAACTAAGAGCATAGCGCGCTCCATCGCCCTTTGGGTGACTGTAGAATAATACGAGGTCGCAGTAGTGTTGAGTAGTTTAATATGATTCTTTTGTCGGTAGACTAGCTACAATATAAATTACAAGAATGGCTGTTTGTTTACTTGGTTACTTGTATCGTAGCAACCACAGATATCGAACAGTGACCTTGAGCCTTCTTATGAGGCCTATAGTAAGCGACCACGTCTCTGTTCCATATGTCATTACTGGCAACACAGTAATACTATTACACTAATTGAATGGCTTGAAAATTAAAATAATAAAAGACACGTTTCTATTCATTTGAAACCTGAAAACGAAAGTATACTACATACTTGAATCTTTATTAAAATGAAAGACTCAAATAAAATTCATGTATTTGAAAATAAATCTAAATCAGAATTAAAAATTCCAAACACCATAACAATATTTTTTGTTATGATTGAATGCTGTTTTGGTTTAAGTTTTGGTTTCATCAAGTTTATTAAAAAGGAATTTCAGGCAGTCTTAAAATGGTTTGGTCGTCTTATAGTTTTCATAATTTTGGGTATTTTTGCAAGTACTTTTGTGATCTGGAATATATTAGATATCTTGTTTTTTAGTTGTGATTTTATCACATACATCGTATTTTTTATACATAGCATCTTTTGTAAATACACTATGTGTGATTTCATTATTGATATTAAAAAACTCAACAAAGACCTCAAATGCGACAACTTATACAAACTGAGTGTATATTTTTTCTTTTTCTTTTATATTCTTAAAATATCTTTAATCTTTGCATCTTGTATCACCAATACAATGGGTATATGTTATGGCAATTATTTACCTTACTATATAAATTATATCGCTGCCAGCAGTGTGGATGTCCTCCATACTGCAGTCATCATCATATTATTTCTTAAATATTTTTCTGTAAAGAAATTAAGGCTTTCAGTGGAACATTCGATAAAATTAGAAGAAACAAATAAAGAATATATGCTTATTGCTGATAATCTTGATCGAGTCAAACCTCTATACAATTTTTTGGTAAGATATTGTATTTTGTTTTAGGAAGTAATATTATTCAAATCATTGTCTGAACAAATCACAGTAATTGTTGCAATAAATCTATCCTTGAATTGAACATAATTTAATTATGTTTTTAATTAAATTATTTGTTAAGTTATTCTTTATAGATAAATATAAAACAGATATTTAAAAATTTCAGATAATCATGGTGCTTTTGAATATTATTCTTAAACTCAATTTGAGTATTGTTTACTACTTAGTATATTTCAAGTTTTATTTAAATACACGGACGCTTGTAAGTATTATAATTTTTATGTAAGAACTAGCTTGTCCCCGCGAAATTCATCCACGCGCTATTAATATTTCGGGTTCTAAGTGACAAGTATCAAGATGAAAATTGCGCCAGATTTTAAGTTTGACCTACAACAATACAAGACAGAAAGACAGACTGACAAAAATTCTACGAAAAAATGGCCCCGAGTAGAACACTCATAGTTTTTTTTCTTAAAAATCTTCTATTTGCAGATACAGACCAGTTACAGTTTTATTATATGTTATACTAGCTGTCGCCCGCGGCTTCGCCCGCGTGAGTTTCGCTTAGATGAAAAATCTCTCTTGGAGCTTTTCATCAGATGTTCCAGATCTTCAATTTTTATACGTCAGCAGAAAATGCTCATCAGGTTGAACGATTTTTGCTAAGGCGCCATTTCCATATATGTTAAAGTGTAGCTGGTCTCATGGAGCTTTTCATCAGATGTTCCAGATCTTCAATTTTTATACGTCGGTAGAAAATGCTCATCAGGTTAAACGATTTTTGTTAAGACACCATTTCCATATTACTTATAGTTTAGCTGTTCCGTTATGGTTCTTCATCAGGTGTTCCAGTTTTCAAAATGAATTATAGCCTATATGTTGCCCAGGCTTAATAGCTATACAACAAAAAAAGTTTCATTCAAATCCGTCCAGTAGTTTTTGCGTGAAACGCGTACATACATACAGACAGACAGACAGACAGACAGACAGACAGACAGACAGACAAGAAATTCCAAAAAAATTTTTTTGCTTTCTATTGTTCTTTTTAGGTCTCCTTCTATCCATTTCAGTTAAAAATATTAAATGTACAGACAAAATATTTTTACTGTTTTATTATATGTATAGATATGTATAGATTACAGTTTTATTATATAAAATTGATGATAAAAATGAAATAGCAACTGCGTTTGTTTCCTTTAAATTTATGCTGTAATATGTATTGACAATGAGATTTTATATATTTCAGACCATAGAAGCTCTCACTCTAATAACTAACTTTGTATGTATAATTCACATCGTTATACAACTAATAACCCCATCTTTTATTGGCGAACTAATGGATAGTGAGATGGAAAAAATAAAACTATTACATGAAAATAAGTTGATGGAGAAAACAGGTGATTTCAATTATGTGCACATTACTTTCTTGGTTCATTTACACATTTTTGACGATCTCCGTGGCCCAACGGTCCGTCGATCCCGGGTTCGATCCCCGGTCGAGCTAAGATGGCAAATGATCTTTTTCAGATTGGAATGGGACTTGGATGTTTATCTATTTATGTATTTGTTAGAAAACATAGTATCGTTGATTTAGTGTCCCAGAACACAAATCTCGAACTTACTTTGGGGTTAACTCAATCTGTGTGATTTGTCCGTTTATATATATATTTATTTATTTATCATTTTATTACTAAGGCCATCGTTCATCTATAATTTTTATTACTAAGGCTACTACTTCTATCGCCTCTAAAATTTTACGTTCGCATGTACCTGTACGGTGTTTAAAAAGTGAAGGTGGAGCTGAGGCGTTAATAAGCAATTACCTATTAAGTACCTATATTCATATATTTTTTTTATATATTTAGTGAGCAGACAGTAAATTTTTAATTTTCACTGTATTTAACCAGCCTTTGCCCTCGGTTTCACCTGCATGATATTTGTTTTTCACTCATTTCAGCCCCGAAATTATTTTCTAAGTGCTCACTTACACTATAAAGAATCTCCCTGCAAAATTTTAAGTTTCTATTTTTAGAGGTTGCGTCTCCTTGTTGATATCCCACTCAATCAGTCAGCGACCAATTTTAGGTTCATTATTTAAGGATTCTTTAATCACGTTAAATTTTAATATCACTTCAAAAATCTGAAAGTTAAAAAATAAAATAAAAGTAGTAATTGAATCCTTACTAATATTATCAATGCGAAAGTTAGTTTGTTTGATTCCTCTTCTCGCTTTATCTACAAAACCAATCTTCCTGAAATTTCGTATACAAATAGCTAGAAGTACAGAGAAGGATATAGGGTACATTTCACCCCGGGAAAAAGCACTGTTGCCGTGGGAAATTCACGCGGGCGAAGCCGCAGGCGAAATCTAGTGTAGTATATTTTTGTACCTAGATGAAGCAACTGAAAAGAAGATTCTTCGCTTTCTTCGCTATAT
Organism: Ephestia elutella; assembly: GCA_018467065.1. Lineage (NCBI taxonomy): Eukaryota > Metazoa > Arthropoda > Insecta > Lepidoptera > Pyralidae > Ephestia > Ephestia elutella. The sequence continues at coordinate 16,388,692 of CM031570.1, forward strand.
GGAAGCGCGGCCGTTGAAGCAGCGAGTGTGGCGCCTGCTGTACGTGGACCTGAGTCTGCCGGTGGCTGTACTTAGCTTCTGCGTCACCTACTTAATTGTCGCCATTCAATTCGCTCACCTAGACCAGTGAGCTTAAATAATGAGCACTTTGTGAAATAAGAGAAATGACAATAAAAAAAAATTCAAAGATTAAATCAGCTACATTATTTAATTTTATTATACATTTCTTATTTTCCTGCTTTACCTTGTCCCAATATTGTGTGGGTTCGGTATAGTTCATTTATTGTTTGCCATCCCATTCTGAAGCCTTAGCCAAAGTCACAAGTTAATAACGAACACGAAATTTGAAAACGATAGTATGGCATTGATATAAGGCCGCTGTTACGTTGTGTTGTGTACGTACGGTTAATACTCTTTCATTAATTTTGTAATGTATGTAATTCTGTTAGAAATAATTCCAGCATAATTTGTTTTTGACAATCTTTTGTTGTGATAGTCATCGTTCATGTCAATTCCTTTGACAATGACGTTTGACATTTATAAGGATAAAGTTTTTTTTTCTTAATTGGATTTATCTGCTCGCGACTGGAAATAGGACGTGCGTTATTTATGCTTTGTTCCGTTTTACTGGTTATTTTATTTTATTTTATTTTTATTTTATTTTATTTAGAAGATTAACAGCGTTACAATAAATGTATACAAGTACTTAATATTTAAATGCCGATAACAAATCTTCATAAATTGAAAAATATTATAGCTTTATAATATAATGCCACTTAAAACTAAGAAGTGTTACAAATATAAGTTGTGAAGCTATCTGCTCAACAACTAGCAAAGTAAACATAAGTAAAGTAGTAGACTAAACAAATTAAATTACAAATTATAATACTATTGTAACGTTGCGTTTTATTTGTTCTTTTGAGAAGAAAACAGAAAGTATTATTTTGTTTGAATTAGGTCATCTTTTGAAACCACTAGTGCCATCTGTTGTGCAGGTTGGAAATTAAAATTGAAGATGTTTTGACATCTAGCATTATAGAGGTCGCTGTCCTTTGATGATATGGAAAATATTTTGAGATTTCTCTTGATTTTATTATTTAATAACCGGAATAAGTAAATATTCTATTCCTAGTCATGTGTTAACCTTTATTTCAATAAAAGGTTTTAAATAAAACTCATCGAATTATAAATTTTATTGTTTGGCAGAACAACTGGGTGTTAAATGTCATAGATTTGACGTTTAAAAAAAATAAAAGGGACGCGTTGACAAAATGGTCGGGACCTCAGCCGGGAGGCACATTATATCGTTTCGTTTCGTCGCCAGGGTAAAGATGAAGGATAAACCTTCATAAAAATGGTATATACAATGCACTAACAGGTAAGGCTTGGATAAAACGCTAGTGTGGTTTTATTTCTGATGTTTGAACATCCCGTGAAGGAATCCATTGTCTGTTTTTTTCTTGTGCTGATTCTGTACAATTCGTTTCAGCCAGCCAAATTGCAGATGGAATATGTTGATGGAATAATGCAACCTGAGTATTTATGTGAACGGTTGGATGGATTGCTTGCGTTGCGCAGATTTAGTAAGTATTTTTGAAATGATATATGCATCGCGCACATGGCCGACTTTGTGCGTGCCTTTGTTCAGAAATTTATGAAATATCTTATTCCAGGAACCGTTCGTCACTAGTAGGCTGGGTTCATGGATGGGGAGTGTGTCGTAGATGGTTTTGATCAACACGAGATACTCGTAAGTTGTTTTTTTTATCTAGTTGAAGACATGTGTTGGCCACATGGTTGCAATCTTATAAATGAATAAAATCCATCTCTTTTCTTTTCAGATGGGAATTTTACAAGAAAGAATTTTAAAAGTAAAAATTTAAAAGTTAAGATTTAAAAATACTTAACTCAGTTCTTAATGTTTAAAGTTTTGATATTTCATCACTGCTTGAATAGTTTTTACTATACAGTAGTCTCCTTTAAATAAACATCTTTTGAGGTTTAAATATTTGCCCAAATAGTATAGGGGTGATTAGTTTGGTCAATCACAACGGTTGGAGAACCTGTCGGCGTGGAGAGTTCAAGATATACCTGCAGGAGCACCAGGAGACCGTGGTTGCGGCAACAGGAAACGTTTAATCTACGGAATCTTTGGTTAGATCCAAAAAGAGGTACCAAAATTCATCTTATCTTGCTACGTCGAAGCTGGGGAATCAACCTTTGCTTTCCCTTGTATTTGTTACTACACAAAATTGGTAGTTAATCATTTTGAGGAGCTTTAATAAACCACGCGAACCGAATATACTCTCACGACCCTTTATATTTGGAAATTATTATGTTCTCTCTGACTCGGTCATCCTTACACACAAGAGTTTTGCTCATAATAAATAAGGTTATCTAAGAGTTTACATATTTTAAATATTGTACCATCCGTGTCCTCCTAGAGGGGTCATGTTTAAGAGTATAACTGTGCAATATTGTAATGATATCTAAATAATCAATAAATTCTGAGTACCTACCGAGTCCAGACAATTTTATTTTATTTCCATTTAGCTAGTCCGGTTCCAGTTTTTTAACAAATTTCTGAAAGACTCTTAACATAACATAACATACCATAGAACAACTAAAATTACCTATATATACCTTACAGTGGCGCCCACTTGGTTTATTAAAGCTTCATTTTGGTAGTGTATTATTATTTTCAGCTCATTGAAATAACTACTTTGTAATCAGGTTGTGCATTTATTTTTCATTTCCTATTTAGGGAAAATAAATACAATTTTTAGTTTTGGTTAATTTATTTTCTCTAAAATCAAAATAAAGAAATAACTGAGTTTTTTTTATATTCTATCTGCAAATTATTATTTTTTGCTGTGCTGCTGTTAGTGTATGCTGTGCCTTGTTTTTTATATTTTTTAATGTAATGTAACCATTACATTTATATTTTTTTTTCTTTGGTGTGTCATAACTACCTATACCGGGTTAATGATAAATATTACCTACTATCTAGACATATAAGTTACTATATAATATAAGTTACTTTATAAATCACAAAATACATATTGTTATAAAACTGCTTATAATACAGGTACTTAATCCTTTTTAAATACTTTGTATAAATATTCACAGATTAGTGAAATATTTTAATACTTTAATTTCACAACAAATTTTAAATACAAGTACTTATTTACACACAGCGATAGGGCTGTGCATATTATTTTTTGTGGTGATTTGTGAACATGATGTTCCACTTATTTTGTTTTACAAGTAAATAACTTGCATACTTATTGTGACAGAGAAAACATATAGGTTATATTAATTTCTCCCTTATACTGGTGTTTATTACTGCTCCTATATAAAAAAAAAAAAAAAAAAAAATGGATACACAAAGCGTTTATTTTCATTCGTTGCTACGCGAAGAGCTTATTTATGAGGTTTCTGTTCGATCGGAGATTCCAGAGGACACCGTTCCCAAATTGCGAAAACAGTTGAAGTCACTTTGTAAAGAATTTAAGCCGGAGGACATTTTGGGTGATGATATCAAACCCAGTGTGGAGTTGCCTCTTGTTACGGATAAAATCAAGGAATTACAAGGTATTTTGGATAATTATAAGAAATCTAAGGATCGTTATCAGCTCTCTCGTGCGAAGGCCTTATATTGTCATTGTTTGCAAAGATTGGAGAGGTTACAATGTGAGGAACCTATGGATAAGGATATTTGTGCTGCATTACTTTCAAAGTTGAAACCTTTTCTTGGTATTTTAAACGGTTGGGATTCTAAAAAACAGGAAGGTGAATCCAGTTCTGGTTCGGTTGAAGAGGTTGCGAAGGATAGTCAGGAGCGTTCTCCTATTAATAAATTAAATATCCACAAATGGAATATTAGTTTTAATGGTCACACAAGTGTACATTCCTTCTTAGATATGGTATGTGAACGTGCTACGGCTTTTGGTGTAAACGATACAGTGTTGTTCAAATCTGCGTTTTGTTTTTTCACGGACCAGGCACTTTTGTGGTATCGAGGTGTCAAACATCAAGTTTCATCATGGAAGGAACTCAGTGCTTTGTTAATCGAGGAATTCGCACCAGTTGATTACGAATACAGATTGCTAAGCGAAATAAGGTCACGTACACAAGGTTCAGATGAACCTATACACATTTATTTTGCGGTTATGAGTGGAATGTTCTCGCGTTTAAATACACCACTATCTGATAAAGACAAGTTGGATATTTTATTACATAACATTAGACCAACTTATAAAGAACAATTAGCGTTATACGATATTAGTTCTATTGATGATCTCAAACTTAAGTGTAGAAAAATAGAATCGGCACGTCAAAGCACAGAATTGTTTGTTGAACCACCTAAACAATCGAACATAAATCCCGATTATGTGTACAAGTGTAAACAGACAAAAAATGTCACCGTTGTGTCTCAACCACCTCAGGTAGAAAAGAAATTTCCAGAACAAAGACAAACTAGTAACATTCAAAATCAAAAACAATTTATTCAAACACACCATAATAAACATTTTGGTAACACACAAAAACAGGATACAGTGAATAAAAATAAAAAAGTGTACTGTTACAGATGTAAAGTGGATAACCATAGTACTAGATTTTGTAGAGACAAAAGGTTATTATGTTTTAAGTGTGGAGAATTAGGCTACACAACTCGCTCCTGTCCTAAATGTAAAACTGGTTCGAATCCAAAAAACTAGGAAGCTCAAATCGATGTAAACTTAATTCGAAGGAAAAGGCTGATCCTTTGGAATGGAAAGAATGGTTAGGGATTGTATCTAAATATTTTAAACATAACAACGTTACATCGGTTTTGTTTGAGCCAAACGTAAATGATATTCGGCCTTATCTAAATGTAGATATCCTAGACTTGACAATTTGTGGATTGTTAGATTCTGGTGCAGCGATTTCAATTATAGGAAATAATGCTCATAAGCGTTTTATTGATTTGGGATATTCTTTAGAAGACACTAACGAATCAAATGTTATGGTTGCGGACGGTTCAGTTTGCAATACTATTGGTTATTTAACACTGCCCATTACTTTTAAGGGAGTGACTAATGTAATCAAATTTCATGTAATACCTTCTATAATTTCAAATGTCATATTGGGAGTAGATTTTTGGAAAAGTTTTAAATTAATGCCGGAGATTTTTCAAAACATATCTTATATTGAAGCACCTACAAATTTTATTCAAAATTCTAGTTATGTTGACAAGCCTATTAATTTTGTAAAATCTTATAATGATTTGAATTCTAACCAAAAAGAGCTGGCAGAAATTATGATTAAACAATTTCATGACGTTTCGTTTGAAAGCAAGGGATTAGGTAGGACACATTTAATTGAACATACAATAAATACTGGTGATGCGTTACCAATAAAATGTAGACCATATCCAATGTCACCCGAGAAATTGAAGGAATTGCATAAGGAAGTGGATAAAATGCTCGAGCTCGATGTTATCACACCTAGTGAAAGCCCGTGGAATAACCCAGTTCTTATGGTTCCAAAGCCAGATGGTACATGGCGATTTTGTTTGGATTGTCGAAAGTTAAATGCAGTTACGAAAGGGGATGCTTATGCAATACCTTATATACCTCAAATTTTAGATAGCCTTCGAAATGCTAAATTCATAAGCTCTGTTGATTTTAAATCAAGTTTTTGGCAAATTAAATTAGATGAAAATTCACAAGAAAAAACTAGTTTCACTGCTCCGGGTAAAGGTTTGTTCAAATTTAAGGTAATGCCATTTGGTTTGTGTGGAGCTCCTGCTCGCCAACAAAGATTGATGGATATGCTCTTTGGTACACCTTTTTGTAGTGATATTACAAAGGGTTTAGTATTCTGTTACGTAGATGATATTGTAATAATAGCTGAAGATTTTGAAACACATTTACTGCTGTTAAAACGCGTTTGCCAAAGAATTGAAAATGCAAATTTAACAATTAATTTTGAAAAAAGTAAGTTCTTCCGTAAATCACTTAAATATCTTGGGTATGTGGTAGATGAGTGTGGATTAAGAACGGATCCAGAGAAAGTGCGTGCAATTTTGGAATTTCCTACACCAAAAACTTCTAAAGAGGTCAAAATGTTCTTGGGAACTTGCTCTTGGTACCGTAGATTTATAAGAAATTTTTCATCTATAGCAGCACCACTTAATGCTCTTACCAGTACAAAGATTAAATTTGTTTGGAACACAGAAGCTGAAGAAGCTTTCACTCGTTTAAAAAATTGTTTAGTTTCAGCTCCGATTTTAGCCTGTCCAAATTTTGAAATACCTTTTGCTGTACATTGTGATGCATCAAGTTATGGTATTGGTGGCATGCTAACCCAAAATATTAATGGTCAAGATCACCCTGTGGCCTATACTAGTAGATCACTAAATAAAAATGAACGTAACTACAGTGCAACAGAAAGAGAAGCTTTAGCTGTCGTTTTTGCAGTTGAAAAATTTGAGCCATATTTGGGAACTAGACCTTTCACTGTTGTCACAGATCATGCATCCTTAAAATGGTTCATGAATTTGGAAAATCCTACTGGACGATTAGCTCGTTGGGGTTGTCGTTTGTCACAGTACAATTTCACAATTGAGCATAGAAAAGGGAAAGATAACGTCGTACCGGACGCTCTCTCACGTTTACTCAAGGTTGAAGTCATAAACACTCCCTCGGTAAATGAAGACGATGATGAGTGGTATAAGAAAATATTTCAGGGTTGTACAGCATATCCGAAAAATTATCCCAACTACCGTATAGAAAATGGAAAACTGTTTAGATATTGCAAAAGTAAATACACATTAACACAAGAGTTTGATTGGAAAGAGGTAGTGTCGAAATCTGGGCGTGCAAAGATTATCTCGGAGAATCATGAACCTCCAACTTCAGGACACCTAGGAGTATTCAAAACACATCGCAGGATATGTTTGAGATATTTTTGGCCAGGAATATATAGAGATGTAACAAATTATATTAGAAATTGGGCCACATGTTCAGCTTACAAACACAAGACAACTCTCACACCAGGACTTATGGGTCAACCAAAACAGTGCTATAGACCATTTCAAGTTTTGTCAATGGATTTGGTAGGACCTTTGCCTAGATCTCGTTCGGGATTTGTACATTTGTTAGTGGTAACATGCTGTTTTTCAAAATATACCATGTTGTTTCCGTTAAGAAGTGCAACTAGTGCCGCGGTGACAAAGAACATTGAGAATTATGTTTTCTTAGCTCACGGAATTCCTGAAACCGTAATTACCGACAACGGGGTTCAATTCACGGGATCTGATTTTCGTAAATTGCTTGAAAAGTATAACGTTCCTCGTGTTCACTACGGACCTAGGTACACACCACAAATTAATTTAGTGGAGAGATATAATAAAACCGTAATGACAGCTGTCTCATCTTATGTAAAACAAGATCATAGAACATGGGATTTAAATTTATATAAAATACAGTTTGCATTAAATAGCGCTGTTAATGAAACTACTGGTTTTACACCATTCTTTTTAGTTCATGGCAGAGAACCGATAATAAATGGGTCATTTTATAAAGATACTGGTGATTGTGATTATGATATAGCCATGCCAAGGGATGAATATGCAGGTGAGTTTGGAGTTCTGAAGGAGATCTTTAATAAAGTACGTACAAACATTTTAAAAGCTCACGCTACGAACACCAGGTATTATAATTTACGTCGCCGTGAGGTTAAGTTGTCTGAGGGACAGGAAGTTTGGCGGAAGACCTACATACAAAGTGACGCTGATAAATTTAAAGCTACCAAACTAGCACCTAAGTACGAGAAATGTATCGTAAAGAAAGTATTGTCACCATTGGTCTACGAATTAGAAGGATATGACGGAAAATATCTCGGTACTTGGCATATCAAGGATATCAAGGTATGACTACCTGTTTCTCACATCGCTTATACCCGTTTCTTCCTTATTTTTTTTCTCCTCACTGTTAAGCAGTGGACTCTGGTTCTCTAGCCGTAGGACGTTTTTACGTGTTGCTTTGGTATATACCAAACAACGATGCCAAGGTTATTTTGAACTAGCATTAGTATGCTAGATTTTATTTTGAACTAGCATTAGTATGCTAGATTTTATTTTGAACTAGCTTTAGTTTGCTAAGTTTTAATTTAAATTAGCTTAGACTGCTAGGTTTTATTCTTAACTAACTCTAGTTTACTAGATTGTGTTTTTAACTAGTTAGTAGAGGTCGTGTTTTAACTTGGTTGCATGCTCGTTAGGAAATATTTTTGTACTATGGATAGTAGGTACATACATAGTTTTACTAACGGTTAGGATAGGAACACACAATTTTCTTTTGTACTTGCTTGGTGATATAGCTTCCAGCTGTCACTAAGGTTTTTTTCTTTTCTTTTAATTTTCTTTAGTCTGTAGACTATATTTAGTAATATAGCTAAGAGCTGTTACTTAAGTTTTGTGATATAGCTAAATGCTGTCAATTTTTTTCTTGTCCTTAGACATAACTTTAGTGATATAGTAATAATTACTGTCACGTTAGTAATTTTGTTTCGTTTAAAATGATAGCACATGTTGCATCTTTTTATTCATTTCATTGTTATCTCTTGGTAGAAATCATGTGGCACATTAGACCACTTACCTTGAGAATATTTTTTTTGTTTGTTGTGATGGTCCATGGCGGCTAGTAACTGGTTTATAGCTAGGGTTGATATCATGTGGTTTGAAAAATAGTCACTATATCCTAGACTATATACTTTTCTTTCTTACATGAGTAGAATTTCAGAGTAAATAGCTACTTACTGGGGATTGAGTACAACTGGGAATGACAGTTTGGACTCCTGGGAATAAGTGTGCTAGAACGTGACAGGCAGTAAAATCTGCAACTGCTACTGTTTATGATAGGGATGTATGATAGAAAGATGGATTGAAAGAAAGGGGAACATATGCTCGGACAGCAGGTGAAAATTAAAGATGGAATAACAACGGTCCTGGCAGTTGGCTTTCATTTTGGTCTGTATCACAGTAGGAAAGGAAATGTAAGTAGGTAAGTACTCAGAGTTTGTTTTGTGGTGGATAGGATTTTAAAATTTAACATAGTGAAATTTTAATATTTAACGTTTAAAACTGGTGGTTATTTTCTGTTTTATTTTCATTACTTTTTTTTTGTTTCCAGCTAAGTACGCTGAGGGCAGCGGGTTTCTCCTGTGTCGAAACTTTTTCTGGGGGAGGGATATTGTAACGTTGCGTTTTATTTGTTCTTTTGAGAAGAAAACAGAAAGTATTATTTTGTTTGAATTAGGTCATCTTTTGAAACCACTAGTGCCATCTGTTGTGCAGGTTGGAAATTAAAATTGAAGATGTTTTGACATCTAGCATTATAGAGGTCGCTGTCCTTTGATGATATGGAAAATATTTTGAGATTTCTCTTGATTTTATTATTTAATAACCGGAATAAGTAAATATTCTATTCCTAGTCATGTGTTAACCTTTATTTCAATAAAAGGTTTTAAATAAAACTCATCGAATTATAAATTTTATTGTTTGGCAGAACAACTGGGTGTTAAATGTCATAGATTTGACGTTTAAAAAAAATAAAAGGGACGCGTTGACAAAATGGTCGGGACCTCAGCCGGGAGGCACATTATATCGTTTCGTTTCGTCGCCAGGGTAAAGATGAAGGATAAACCTTCATAAAAATGGTATATACAATGCACTAACAGGTAAGGCTTGGATAAAACGCTAGTGTGGTTTTATTTCTGATGTTTGAACATCCCGTGAAGGAATCCATTGTCTGTTTTTTTCTTGTGCTGATTCTGTACAATTCGTTTCAGCCAGCCAAATTGCAGATGGAATATGTTGATGGAATAATGCAACCTGAGTATTTATGTGAACGGTTGGATGGATTGCTTGCGTTGCGCAGATTTAGTAAGTATTTTTGAAATGATATATGCATCGCGCACATGGCCGACTTTGTGCGTGCCTTTGTTCAGAAATTTATGAAATATCTTATTCCAGGAACCGTTCGTCACTAGTAGGCTGGGTTCATGGATGGGGAGTGTGTCGTAGATGGTTTTGATCAACACGAGATACTCGTAAGTTGTTTTTTTATCTAGTTGAAGACATGTGTTGGCCACATGGTTGCAATCTTATAAATGAATAAAATCCATCTCTTTTCTTTTCAGATGGGAATTTTACAAGAAAGAATTTTAAAAGTAAAAATTTAAAAGTTAAGATTTAAAAATACTTAACTCAGTTCTTAATGTTTAAAGTTTTGATATTTCATCACTGCTTGAATAGTTTTTACTATACAGTAGTCTCCTTTAAATAAACATCTTTTGAGGTTTAAATATTTGCCCAAATAGTATAGGGGTGATTAGTTTGGTCAATCACAACGGTTGGAGAACCTGTCGGCGTGGAGAGTTCAAGATATACCTGCAGGAGCACCAGGAGACCGTGGTTGCGGCAACAGGAAACGTTTAATCTACGGAATCTTTGGTTAGATCCAAAAAGAGGTACCAAAATTCATCTTATCTTGCTACGTCGAAGCTGGGGAATCAACCTTTGCTTTCCCTTGTATTTGTTACTACACAAAATTGGTAGTTAATCATTTTGAGGAGCTTTAATAAACCACGCGAACCGAATATACTCTCACGACCCTTTATATTTGGAAATTATTATGTTCTCTCTGACTCGGTCATCCTTACACACAAGAGTTTTGCTCATAATAAATAAGGTTATCTAAGAGTTTACATATTTTAAATATTGTACCATCCGTGTCCTCCTAGAGGGGTCATGTTTAAGAGTATAACTGTGCAATATTGTAATGATATCTAAATAATCAATAAATTCTGAGTACCTACCGAGTCCAGACAATTTTATTTTATTTCCATTTAGCTAGTCCGGTTCCAGTTTTTTAACAAATTTCTGAAAGACTCTTAACATAACATAACATACCATAGAACAACTAAAATTACCTATATATACCTTTCACTATGTGGTGATGAGTCCATCACATCACGCACATCATCATTGCAACCTGAAATATCATAAACTTATGAAAAGTAAGAATTAGCCACCGTATGCTTTATACTAGGAGGAGAAGTATTAAATACCTAGATCAAAATCAAATGTATCTATATAATTGTTACATGTGTCACAGTCACGAATTAGAAAAGAATTATGTCTATAGTTCGTTCTCACTAGAGGTAAATACAGAATAGGTCTATTACGAAATCTAAGTAAATTTGTGCGTAAACAGAGTTTACCTAATAATTCAGGACAGTCAACCATTCCACTTGCAATCTTACTTACAAAACAAACATCACTAATTACACGCCGTAAGCTTAAAGGCAGTATATGATATTTGCGACAACGTTCTTCATAACTGTTACATTTTACTTTAGCTTTATAATCTATAAAACGCAAGAATCTTTTTTGAATATTTTCAATACGATCAATGTACACCTGATATTGCGGGTTCCACACTTGAGAAGAATAGGTATTCCAACAGGCTCCTAACATAAGCACAATACAATATTTTAACAGACTTGATAGTTTTGAAATCTTTAGACATTCGCATAATGAAATCCAGAGTCCTAGAAGCCCTGCTAACTATGTGGTCAATATGTTTATCAAATATAAGTTTATGATCATGTATAACTCACACTGTTACTATAGAGAATGTTTTTTTTTTTATTGTTCTTTCTTTTTTTTTAAAACATAGATATTTCCTCCGGCCATTAGCTTTCGTCATTCCGTCTTGGGAGTTTGTCAACGCAAAATTTGCTCTGAATATTATTTTTAAACATTTTAATTTTTCAAGTTTGGTTCCTCGGTTTATCGGGGTAAGTGATTTGTGTATGTTTAAAAACCTCTGTGTGTGTGAATTTTTGTTTTGTTTGAATATCAAAATCCTTATTTCCTATATTTTATGTGCAATAAAAGGTTTTGTATTGTATCTTAGATTATATTCCGGAGCAGAAAGTTCTAAGGAATAAATGACATAATTATCTATATCTATCTATATAGATTATTCCTTCATCTTTTAGCTGTTATATCAACGAGTCCAGAACTCGAGCACGATAAATAATTCAAACTTTATTTTGTAATCATGAAATTGATTTCTGTATATTTATTAACTAGTGCATCAATTACTGTATTATATATGTATATTCTATTTGTGTCACAACTATAATTATGCGCATTTAAAATATCGGTATCTGATACTATTGCATTCAAACAGTGCGAGTGCATTCTAGTTGTACATCTTCAACAAAATACTACAAAATATAGTAAACATAACAATGAACAAATCTTTGACTGACATTGGACTATGGCTTTATAAAATTTAAATCACAAAATTTATAATAACCAAAGTATTAACAATGCTCATTGCTTTACTTTTCAGTAGCTTTGTGGATTTGCGCTTTTCAACGATACATCTTCCAGCCTTATACATGTCCAGTTTGCTTCACACATTGTGAGTTATTTAATTATGTTGGCTTTTAGTGAAACCTCTTTTCGTTGCCTGCAAAATGATTTGCTTTCTATTAACACTCAGTTATGTGTAAACAGCAACAATTACAAGATCAGTATCAAAATATTTTTCTATGCAATGTAATGTTCCTGAAAATAAATGTTCCTCTATCGGGTTATCTTACATATTGTTTTCTGTGGGCTGATTTTCAACCGACTTCCCAAAAAAGGAGGAGGTTATATGTTTCGATGTATGTATGTTTTTTTTTTATGTATGTTCGCCGATTTCTCCGCCTACAGTGGACTGATTTCCGAAATTGTTTTTTTATTCGTAATGGTATATACCCAAGTTGGTCCCATTTTAACCACGTCAGAATCTGTTCGGTAATTTTAAAGATACCTAACAAAATATAAAAATTCCAACATTGCATTATAGAGCAAAAGCCCGCGATAGCATGCCCTTACTTATTTTATTAAAACTAAAGATTTTCTGTGTATTTTCCCAACATAGAAATAGCGATTAGCGACTATAAAAGTTGGATCATGATTGCTTAGGCAGATTTTTTGTAGCAATGACATTTAAAGTGGTAACTCAATTTCCTTAAAGTAAAGTTTTTTAAAGATTTTATTCCTAATAATATAAGAAATCACGCCATCCATTGCCAGGCAATTGGTGCATATAGAAACCCCTGCTAGACATTGTAACTTTACTAAATTATAGTAATATTTGTTTTATTATAAAAGCTGAATTTAATATTACTTTGGAAGGCCCCAAAGGTGCTTTTTATACCTATAAAAATCATCCTTGCTATCCATATTAGCTGCATAAGCAACTAAGATCCAAACTTCATACCTAGTCGCTAATATTTTTTTACCCGTATATACCACGCAGAGAAACATTCAGCATTTTTAAAATAAGGAAGGTTTGGTCGTCGCGTGCTCACGGTCTATTTATGTGCCCAAAAATAATTGACAATTTGACATGTTCTGACATTTCAAATCAAACTGACATAAAAAGTTTCGAATTCTTAATTCTTTATTTTCGGCCACCAGTGAAAGAAAAGTTTAAGTTTTTATTAAAGAAAATGAAAAGGTGTAGAAGCACTAAAAATGATAAAATAAAACTTTTTTCCAAAAAAGTGAACCGACTTCCATCATAACACTTAAATTCATGAAATAACAATAAAGCAAAATGTATTAGCATGCTACCTACTAAATGAGGTGAAGTCGGTGCCAAATTGAATATTAAATCATCTAAATTAACATTAGAGTCATGTATATATATATACAAAATGCCTAGCTAAACAATTACATAGTCCTGCACTTGGCACCGACTTCACCTCATTTAGTAGGTAGCATGCTAATACATTTTGCTTTATTGTTATTTCATGATTTTAAGTGTTATGATGGAAGTCGGTTAACTTTTTTGGAAAAAAGTTTTATTTTTGAAAAGTGTATTAATCTCTTTATAGGTAACATATGTTTCTTTTTCCTCCTTTTGTCACTGGACAAAATCCTTGTCATATATTTTTTTGTATATTTTATTGATGTCTGCACAGAAGTCAGTACTTAAATCGTTTTAACAAAATGATAAGTATGTTGAATTAACTAAGATACATTTATTTCTTGCCACAATGACACAAATCGTAATCCTAGCTAATATTATAAATGCGAAAGTGAGTTTGTTTGTTACCTCTTCACGCTTTATCTTCATCATCACATGGGATAAAATAACGACTGAGTGGTTCAACAATTTACCTTCTCTGTTTTACACTACCTATTTACCTACCGGTATCCTCGCGATGGACGAAAACGCGATGGACAGATGTAAGTGTGTCACTTAAAATGTATTCTGAATTTTCTAAGAAATTGATGTATCATTTGATTTGAACATTATATTTATAATTATAATTTTAGATTACATATGGTTAAAACTACACGATTTTTATAAATACCTGCTAACTAATAGCTAAAATTATATATACTAGTGATTCGCCGCGAACTTAGACCTCGCGATTATTATTTTTAAAATATGAGAAAGTAAATTTACTGAACCAATTTGAGTTTTCAGTAAAATACGGGATTCAGGTAAAACAAAAATGTACCGCGCAACGCATTACATTATTCAGTTATTGCGCGGTTGATGAGAACAGATTTTCTAACCATCTTTCTTCATCTATTCTGAGCTGCAACAACTTCATTTTTTTAATTTTTTCCAAGCGGATGTAATCAAAACCTGGATCAAATACAATTAAACCGTTATGATCTCGAAAGAGCTCGAATGTACATCAGGCCAACTCTTTTACGCCAATGTCAACGACTACTTTATCCAAAGTAAATGATTTATAATCGAGTATACATCCCCGAACTTTATCTAAGGAGAATATAACTGTTTTTGAAAATATTACAGTAATTTTTCGTCACGTTTCAGGTTTCAGCTCAATGTTACAGGACTTTTTTTAGCGTTGCCAATGCAATATTTTTCAAACTCATTGTACTTTAGTGTTAATACTAGCATGTCGACTTATAGAATTTTTGTGTGACAATTTACACTTAAAAATTAATTTAATTTAAAAAAAACGTTTCCATAGTAAAAGCTTATCGAAATTGAATAAACAATATATCATAGCTAAATCATTTAATGCTGAAAATAAACGTACAATCTTACACCAAATGAGTTTATTGAATTAATACAATCAAATAGGTGACACAAAAGCTCAGAACGGAGATAGGAAGACTGAGGTTCACATAGATCAACCTCCACACACGAATTTTCAGCGGTCGTGCTTCTATGTAGCGGAGAAAACGAAGAATTTGCGCCTCTGCTTCCGCGTCTGGAAAATGAGAATAAAAGTTGAAATTACTTTATAACACATGATACGAGAACTACGTTTGATCAGGCACACAGCAACAGCCAGGCAAAAAGAAAGAAAATTAAACTTAAGTGGTTGTGGACGTGGAGAATAGTCACTAGATGACGGAAAAAAGATATAGAAAGACAAAAACAAAAAAGATACTATAGAAGTACAATTATTACTAATCAATAAAGATACATATCTCAAACTGGATTTCTTACCAATTTTTCTCATCAATCGATTATTAAGTAAGATTTTTATGGTTTCCACTTCACTGTCTGTCAGCTCCCCAATAATTGACGGTGCTCCCAATTGAATGGTAGAATGACTAAAATATACTAAGTGAGATAATGATTGGATTACATTTACATCCTGAAATCAAATAGACAATCAACTGCTTAATATAATGGTTTTCTCAGTATAAAGTAAGAACTTTCTTCAGAATTTTCTACATCAGACTAACTACCTGGTTTTTTCACAAAGTAAAAAAATGGTGTGTAAAATTGCATCAAGTCGAGGTCCCTTCGTCATTCCTTTATTAAGAGAATACTGAGTTTGATAAAGTCTAATTCAATATTCTTATAATATAAAAATTGGTAAAAAAACTTTTTAAGTTAAACGGTTTTATGTTAAACATACATTGAATGTTTAAGATATGTACTAAAAGCTAAAAAATAATAAAATAAATACAGTCGTGGGCATTATAAACATATGCATAGAATAGACTTAAATAAAACCGTGGGGCACGTCAATTGTCTACAATCATTGAAAATGTTCGTTTTGTAGTGTCACGCGATAATAAGACAGTTGTTCAACCGACAACGATGAACGAGTGGGAAGTAGGGCTAGAATGTGGAAACAAGCTAGCGAGCTCGACTATAAGCGAGTTTTAGGGTTTCATAGTGTTGAGCGAGTGTTTACTTTAATCACATTGTTGGGATTGTTAAAACCTAGGTTATCCGCCATTTTGTAGCGACGACCATCTTGGATTTTAATTTTGTATAGTATTTATTTATTTATTTATTTATTTAACCTTTATTGTACAAACACAATGTATGGCACAATAGGTGGACTTAATGCAGAAGCATTATCTAACAGTCTACCTTTGGGGTAAACAGAGAACTTATAGCGCACTACACACCAAAGTCGCCGACCCGCCGACCTATGTCGGCAACTTTTTTTTTGTTTGTGTTGCCGATAAAATTCTATTCATATAGGCCGCCGGGTTGTGTCGGCGGCTTTGGTGTGTAGTGCGCTTAAGTGGGTCTAATAAAGGGAGGGAACTAGACTTGCGCAAGTAGGTGCCTGAACACCCGGGCTTTGAAACAATCACGGCTCGGGGCAGTTTTGATGGAGTCAGGGCGCGCGTTCAGAGTCTGGTTGCCGTAACGGCGAAAGAGTGGGAATAAAAACCGGTACGGTGAAGAGGAATAGCGAGAGTGAGTTTATTGGAAGAACGAAGGTCACGATGATGAGTAGAAGATAGTAACATACATACACATACATATATACACACATACATACATGCATACATAGTGTAGTAGTAGTACATTGTATTCTACTTATTGAGACCTTTTATTTGATACCCATATTAATGGGATTAATAAAACCTAAGTTACCCGCCATTTTGTAGCGGCGGCTATCTTGAATTTACAATGATATTGAATAAACATAATTGTATTGTCACCAAAATCCAAAGTGTATACTAAATTTTAGATTAATCGGTTGACAGGAAGAGGGTGAAATTTTAATTACTAAATTTGACCCAATAATAAAACAAACGGCGTAAGCTAAAAAAAATGCTCAGCATGTCTAAATAAGTTTTTACTACAAAAAAAAAAAAAAACTTACACATGATTTTGCATACGCAATTATATTAACTATTAAAATCATTAGTTTAACTACACCGATTCTTATTTGTAGCATTATCTGGAAAAATATCAATTTGCGTAATTATTTTATAATACATATATACAACTTAAATTATAATGCCAACTGCATTATAATTTAAGTTGTATATATGTATTATAAAATAATTACGCACAGAAAATACAATTTAAATTCCTAATTATTATCTATATTAGATATGAATCAATTGCAATTAGTCTTCCAACATAATCTAATTGAAATAACAACTTAAAGACCTCATCAATTTTCATTATGATTAGGTATATATTATTGTTAGAATCTCGAATAACTTACCAATAAACTGTACAAAGGTCTGATTGGATCAACACAATCTGCCATCTTTATAGATCGCTAACTACCAGTAATTTAGTTGGCTGTTTAACCATACTGCCTAAATCTTTGACACAAGATAGTATAATGTAAGATATTATTAGAATTACGACATTTAGAATGTCAAGAGCTCCACCAGGTATATAGTATACATATTGTGGTAGAACATTAATATAACATGCAGTTGGATAAATATTACAAGCAAAAAATCATCACTAATTTTAATCAAAAAATAAAAAAGAAAGTAGAATATACTTATCATCGCAATGTAATCGTATTTGATACTTTTATTATAAGTTTATATAAATTTTTATATAAATCTAATATAAGTTTTTTACGAAATTATATAAACTGTATTTGCAGATTAGGGTATATATAAATAATATTATGTAAGTGATCATATCACAGCTAAAGAAAACAATATTCACTAATACTTACTTGATTCAAAAAATTAAAAACCAACGGTCCTATCATTATAAATAATGCTATATGTTCTATTATTTTAATTAAAATACGATATTTAGGATTAACAAATTTGATAAATCCAAAATTGAGACCAAAACAAAATTGAACTACAATAAAAAAAGTTATAAGGACTCTTGATATTTTTAATTTTTGTTTGGATTTAAATGTTTTCAAGTGAAATTGTATATTCATTTTTTGCTTCAGCTCACTTCAGCTATATTAAAGACCGTAGTTTCACTTGTTCGTCTAAATTAAATTTGATAAATGACTCATCAAACTTAATTCAGACAGTCGTTTGACGCCATATAGATGTTTAATTAATCCATTATCGCAATTGAAGTGAAAGTTCGATTGTTTTTATACAGGGTGGAACTTTTCAAGCTCACCTCTAGAGTGTATTATTTCTTTGCCTCTAGGTAATGATTCAAGTATATTAAAAAGATTTGATCCTTATAACAGTCAGAACCCTATGTACAGCATTTGTACGTTTTTTTTTTTGTATTATTAATTAAAAACCCTTAAAATCATGAACAGGTATTATATGTTCAGTTCTGTAAAGGTGAGAGGGAGTCTGGTGACTTGTAATACAAGAGGTACACCTACCCTTTTTTTTACGTGTTGAAAGACCCTCGTCCCGTCCATCCGGCCACGGGAAACCGGACAGGTGTGTGGGACTTGAACCCACTAAAACCACACGGTGCCAACGCCAACCGCATTTGTGCCGGGACCACTCTCGCTCCACAGCCCCGGCGCGGCGGCCGCTACCACGGCGGCTCCGGCTCGGCCGCTCTCCTCGGAGCAGCCAGCGGGACGACTCGTCAGCCTTCAATTCTACCCGCTAGAGGAAAGGCACGCTTGACATGGTGGCGCCTTTCTACCCGGGGCCGTTAAGCTGGACGACGTAATCCCGTTTCCGCCGTCCGACCGGCTGTTAATATGGGGGTAGCTGGAGCAGGCCGTAAGCCCGCCTTCTGCGCCCTGGGCGCCGGCGGCGGATGTCAAGGTCTGTGGTATCCTCACGCACCCTCTCCGCCGCCTCTTTGCGGAGCATAACGCTCTCCGCAAAGGCCTGCACCGCTGTCCACGACGTCTCACTGTCGACCATGCGTTGTACGACGGCCGAAAGTGAGAGGTCACTCCCCACGACCGCACACAATTCTGCGCGGTCCTCCACCCAGGCTGGGCTTCCAATGTATGCTGGGCATCCTCATCCAGACATCCGTCGCAATGGTGGCACACGGCAGACGGCTCCCGACCCGCCACGCGGCACAGTTACCCTCCGAAGCAACCATGCCCGGTGAGTATCTGCGTCAAGCGGAATGTCAGTAGGCCGTGCTGCCTCGCCAACCATTGGCCCAGCACTGGACGGACTAAGGAGGTACACCTACCTAGCTCAAGCACCAGTTCTCTTCCCTAAACAGTTCACAACATCCTAATTTGTTCATTTACGATATATTTATATGTGAAGAGAACGTAAACGATTTTATTATTTAAGAAATGACAAAAATAAAACCGGTCAAGTACGATTTGACTCGCACACCGTGATTTCCGTACCTTCTTAGGATAAATGATTACCTTTACCATTACTCTTACAGTAAAGTTTAATAATTTAGTATTAATGATTGTTCGGCACTTAATATAATTAGTAATACTATTCTCTCTCTCTCTCAGCCGAAAGACGTCCACTGCTAGACAAATGCCTCCCCCAAGGATTTCCATAACGACCGGCCCTGCGTTGCCCGCATCCATGCGCATCCCGCGACCTTCACCAGGTCGTTGGTCCACCGAGTGGGAGGCCTGCCAACACTACGTTTTCCGGTTCGTGGTCGCCACTCGAGAACTTTTCTGCCCCAACGGCTATCTGTTCTACGAGCTATGTGCCCCGCCCACTGCCACTTAAGTTTCGCGATTCTGCGGGCTATTTTGGTTACATTAGTTCTTCTGCGGATCTCCTTATTTCTGATTCGATCACGCAGGGAAACTAAGAGCATAGCGCGCTCCATCGCCCTTTGGGTGACTGTAGAATAATACGAGGTCGCAGTAGTGTTGAGTAGTTTAATATGATTCTTTTGTCGGTAGACAAGCTACAATATAAATTACAAGAATGGCTGTTTGTTTACTTGGTTACTTGTATCGTAGCAACCACAGATATCGAACAGTGACCTTGAGCCTTCTTATGAGGCCTATAGTAAGCGACCACGTCTCTGTTCCATATGTCATTACTGGCAACACAGTAATACTATTACACTAATTGAATGGCTTGAAAATTAAAATAATAAAAGACACGTTTCTATTCATTTGAAACCTGAAAACGAAAGTATACTACATACTTGAATCTTTATTAAAATGAAAGACTCAAATAAAATTCATGTATTTGAAAATAAATCTAAATCAGAATTAAAAATTCCAAACACCATAACAATATTTTGATATGATTGAATGCTGTTTTGGTTTAAGTTTTGGTTTCATCAAGTTTATTAAAAAGGAATTTCAGGCAGTCTTAAAATGGTTTGGTCGTCTTATGGTTTTCATAATTTTGGGTATTTTTGCAAGTACTTTTGTGACCTGGAATATATTAGATATCTTGTTTTTTAGTTGTGATTTTATCACATACATCGTATTTTTTATACATAGCATCTTTTGTAAATACACTATGTGTGATTTCATTATTGATATTAAAAAACTCAACAAAGACCTCAAATGCGACAACTTATACAAACTGAGTGTATATTTTTTCTTTTTCTTTTATATTCTTAAAATATCTTTAATCTTTGCATCTTGTATCACCAATACAATGGGTATATGTTATGGCAATTATTTACCTTACTATATAAATTATATCGCTGCCGGCAGTGTGGATGTCCTCCATACTGCAGTCATCATCATATTATTTCTTAAATATTTTTCTGTACAGAAATTAAGGCTTTCAGTGGAACATTCGATAAAATTAGAAGAAACAAATAAAGAATATATGCTTATTGCTGATAATCTTGATCGAGTCAAACCTCTATACAATTTTTTGGTAAGATATTGTATTTTGTTTTAGGAAGTAATATTATTCAAATCATTGTCTGAACAAATCACAGTAATTGTTGCAATAAATCTATCCTTGAATTGAACATAATTTAATTATGTTTTTAATTAAATTATTTGTTAAGTTATTCTTTATAGATAAATATAAAACAGATATTTAAAAATTTCAGATAATCATGGTGCTTTTGAATATTATTCTTAAACTCAATTTGAGTATTGTTTACTACTTAGTATATTTCAAGTTTTATTTAAATACACGGACGCTTGTAAGTATTATAATTTTTATGTAAGAACTAACTTGTCCCCGCGAAATTCATCCACGCGCTATTAATATTTCGGGTTCTAAGTGACAAGTATCAAGATGAAAATTGCGCCAGATTTTAAGTTTGACCTACAACAATACAAGACAGAAAGACAGACTGACAAAAATTCTACGAAAAAATGGCCCCGAGTAGAACACTCATAGTTTTTTTTCTTAAAAATCTTCTATTTGCAGATACAGACCAGTTACAGTTTTATTATATGTTATATTACAGTTTTATTATATAAAATTGATGATAAAAATGAAATAGCAACTGCGTTTGTTTCCTTTAAATTTATGCAGTAATATGTATTGACAATGAGATTTTATATATTTCAGACCATAGAAGCTCTCACTCTAATAACTAACTTTGTATGTATAATTCACATCGTTATACAACTAATAACCCCATCTTTTATTGGCGAACTAATGGATAGTGAGATGGAAAAAATAAAACTATTACATGAAAATAAGTTGATGGAGAAAACAGGTGATTTCAATTATGTGCACATTACTTTCTTGGTTCATTTACACATTTTTGACGATCTCCGTGGCCCAACGGTCCGCCGATCCCGGGTTCGATCCCCGGTCGAGTCAAGATGGCAAATTATCTTTTTCTGATTGGCATGGGTCTTGGATGTTTTGTTTTAAAACAAAGTATCGTTGATTTAGTATCCCATAACACAACTCTCGAACTTACTTTGGGATTAACTCAATCTGTATGATTTGTCCGTTTATTTAAATTTATTTATTTATCATTTTATTACTAAGGCCATAGCGCATCTATAATTTTTATTACTAAGGCTACTACTTATATCGCCTCTACAATTTTACGTACGCATGTTCCTGTATGGTGTTTAAAAAGTGAAGGTGGAGCTGAGGCGTTAATAAGCAATTACCTATTAAGTATATTCATATATTTTTTTTATATATTTAGTGAGCAGACAGTTAATTTTTAATTTTCACTGTATTTAACCAGCCTTTGCCCTCGGTTTCACCTGCATGATATTTGTTTTTCACTCATTTCAGCCCCGAAATTATTTTCTAAGTGCTCACTTACACTATAAAGAATCTCCCTTCAAAATTTTAAGTTTCTATTTTTAGAGGTTGCGTCTCCTTTTGTTGATATCCCACTCAATCAGTCAGCGACCAATTTTAGGTTCATTATTTAAGGATTCCATTATCACGTAAAATTTTAATATCACTTCAGAAATCTGAAAGTTAAAAAATAAAATAAAAGTAGTAATTTAATCTTAACTAATATTATAAATGCAAAAGTGAGTTTGTTTGATTCCTCTTCTCGCTTTATCTACAAAACCAATCTTCCTGAAATTTCGTATACACATAGCTAGAAGTACAGAGAAGGACATGGGGATACATACCAGACATACCTTTCACCCCGGGAAAAGCACTGTTGCCGTGGGAAATTCACGCGGGCGAAGCCGCGGGCGAAATCTATTGAATATATTTTTGTACCTTGATGAAGCAACTGAAAAGGAGATTCTTCGCTTTCTTCGCTATATGGAAGCGCGGCCGTTGAAGCAGCGAGTGTGGCGCCTGCTGTACGTGGACCTGAGTCTGCCAGTGGCTGTACTTAGCTTCTGCGTCACCTACTTAATTGTCGCCATTCAATTCGCTCACCTAGACCAGTGAGCTTAAAAAATGAGCACTTTGTGAAATAAGAGAAATGACAATAAAAAAAAATTCAAAGATTAAATCAACTACATTATTTAATTTTATTATACATTTCTTATTTTCCTGCTTTACCTTGTCCCAATATTGTTGAGGCCATCAGCCTCCAATTTTTTATACTTTCCTTTTTCTCAACAAATTCGATGACGAGGCAACTTGATATCGCTGTCCCCTTTAGCGGGCAAATGAGGGAGCGAGATAGAATCTACTTGCCTTCCCGAAAGCGTCGCAGATTGTCACACTTCAGTCTCGAACCGTACATCATTGAGATCGTGCGTGTTTACGCGTCCATTGCCGTGCGCGCGCGCCGTTTTTGAGATTCACCGCAAGAACCAGGATCTTCCGAAGGAGCCACTTGTGTTCAGAAGAAATCTGGTGATCACCAGGAGAAGCTTTCAGCAGCGAGCAAGGTAAGCGATTGTCGAGCTCTGTCGAATTGCCGAATTTGTTGAACTTCTACCTTTCATATATTCACATATAGGCCGTTTAACCGAGGTCTTCTCCGAGCCCAAGGTATAACTTTTAAGGTCCTCATACCGCAAAAAGGAGTCAGTCTATTCTACACGACTGCCACTCCATAATTTGGTCCTTTACGAGCGGATTTGTCCAGCTTTTAATATTATATGTACTTTCGCCTCGGCGTTAGTGCCACGAACCGCCATCTTGTTAATTGCATTTTGCTAATTCACCTTCCATATACTTTCTTATAGTAATTTCCAATAATGGCTTCTAACAAACTCGAAGCCAAATTAAAACAACTCATTGCCAAAAAAGAAGCTATTTATGAACGAATTAATCGTTTATACGATATAAGCAAAGGCATTTCCAATTACGATTATCGTTCGAATGAGCCATTTCTAGCCCAATCTGAGACTATCAGCGAACTTTATGACAAATTTGAAGTAATCATAGAACATATTAATGAGTTGAACTTTGAACTGAAAGAAACCCCACCTGATTACGCGGCTTTAAACTCGTTCGAAGAATTATATTCAGCGATTAAATACAAACGTAATCTAATTTTAGCCAGAGATAAGACTAACGTTGGCGTGTCACTTAAGAAAGGCCCTATAAAATTACTACCTATACAGATACCTTCCTTTGATGGTAAAATTGAAAATTGGCCGATATTTTACGAAATATTTCGTAGTAATATTCACGAAAACGCAGATCTGACGGACTCGCAGCGTGTCCAATATCTCATGGGCAAACTTACCCACAGTGCTTTAAAATTAACTGCAGGTATTGTTCCCACGGGAGAGACTTATAATACAATTTGGGACTCTCTCGTTAAGAAGTACCAAGATAATCGCACTTTAGGTATTCATTATTTAAACAACATTTTGGACATTAAAAATTGTGTCAATAATACCGCTAGCTTAAACACTTTTATTGAAAAATATTCGGCGTCTATTGCAGCGCTCAAGCAGCTAAAGATACCTAAATTATTGGACTTTATGTTATTACATTGTGGTCTACGAAAGGTTGACTCTCAAACAGCCCAGCTATTCGAAACACATATTAGTGGGAAGGAATTGCCGTCTTATACAGAATTTATATCTTTTATACAAGATCATATAAAGGCACGCGAAAGATCACATACTAATAATTGTTCGCGGTTTGAAACGCGAGTGACAAATTCCACTAATACTTCAAAAACTTTCATATCAAATAGCGCGCCACGGTGTGAAATAGAAAAACATCCATTGTTTAGGTGTGAGCAATTTAAAAATATGAGTACACCGCAAATTCGTTTCGATTTTATTAAGTCAAAGCGTGCCTGTATTAACTGCTTAAGCCTAACCCACACATTGAATAAATGCAAGTCGCGTTCGACATGCAAGTTTTGTAAAAAACAGCACCATTCATTGTTGCATTTCTCTGAGAACAATAAGCAGGACTCAATGCCAAGCGACGGCAAACCGGTTTGTTATCTAGCAGACGCCACGCAGTCTGCGCGCACTCAGCCTTCGCCGCCAGTAGAAAATACCACTTCTGTGACGTTAAACACAGGAATGCGGAATTCAAATTATGTTTTATTGTCGACGGCTCAAGTGTATGCGACTCACAACAATGGTCATGACAAAATTGTGGTCAGGTGTTTGATAGATAGTGCGTCTCAGAATAATTTAATAACTTTGAATTGTTGTAAGCGCTTGAACTTACCTATAGTTAAGCTACAATACTCATCGTTACAGGGTGTTGGAATGTCCACGCAGCTAGTGCATGGTTATATACATATAACAATAGAATCGCGCGTTAACCCCCAAGGATAAATATTATATTCATGCGTTAGTGGTAGATTGCATCACAGGTAAGTTACCCGCGAATTATATTGAATTAAATGACGACATGTCATATATACTAATAAATTACCACTAGCCGATTTAACTTGGAATGTGCCGGGAAATATTGACATTATTCTCGGCGCGCAACTTTTTCCATATATTTATTTAGGTAATATAATTGAGTCGGGCAGTAGCGCCCCCCCAGCTGTCCTGACTAGCTTCGGTTACGTACTGATGGGAGGTGCGGCAGGTCATTGTGACTCGTTTTCTCAATCTTCCTCGTTTACCGCGCTGACTAATACTGACATTGAGTCGGGTTTACAGAAGTTCTTTGAATTGGAGGAAGTACCATTTTCACGGCTTATTAGTCCATCCGAAAAAGAGTGCGAAGACATTTTTTGTTCTTCCGTCACGTTTAAAGACAGTAGGTATTTTGTTGACCTACCCTTTTCGCGGAACCCCTCTGAGTTGGGTAATTCTCGTGCAGTCGCCCACCGCCGCCTGTTGGCCCTCGAACGTAAATTTGCGCACGTACCAACCCTACGCGAAAATTATAATAAAACCATCACCGACTATATATCTCAGGGTTATTTATCGGAAGTACCTGATTCTGAATTAACAGAACAGGGCTATTACATACCGCACCATGCGGTCATTAGGCCCGACAAAGATAGTATTCGTGTGGTTTTGGACGCCAGCGCTAAGACGCACTCAGGGTTGTCACTCAATGACATTTTACATGTCGGGCCGAATTTACAGGCCGACTTATTTTTGTTATTACTTGATTTTCGTACGTTTCCCATAGCTATGACCGCAGATATTAAACAGATGTTTTTAAGAATCGGTGTTAATCCGCATCACCGCGAATACTTGCGAATTTTATTCCGCTTCAATAAGAATGAGTCTATTCGCACCTTTAATTTTTAACCGCGTGCCTTTTGGATTGGCGTCTAGCCCTTACTTAGCCATGCGCACACTACGCCATCTGGCGTGTGAGCATAGCGACCGCTTTCCGGACGCATCCAAATTGATAGAAACCCAGTTTTATATGGATGATTATGTTTATTCTGTTCCTGATGAACAAACCGCTATAAAGTTGTCACACAACTTAATTGATTTATTTAAATTAGGTTCCTTCGACCTTGTCAAATGGGCCAGCAATTCACCCGCTTTGTTAGAGACCCTCCCTGCGTCTCACCGCTTATCAGTTAATTTTTCTAGTATGGATAACAATATTAACAATTTTAAAATCCTTGGTTTAACCTGGGAGCCCGCTGAAGATACATTTTCTTTGACAACCAGCCCAGTGGACAGTAAATGTACAAAACGCACCATTTTATCATTAATTGCTCGCTTATTCGACGTACTTGGCCTTGTAGCGCCGGTCGTTTTGTACGCTAAAATACTTATTAAAGAACTTTGGTTAGCCAAGATAGATTGGGATGAGGTACCTCCACAGCCAATCATAGACCGCTTCACTGCTTTAGCACGGGATTTTCCCGCACTATCTGCTCTTAAAATCCCACGTCATGTTGGAGTTTTTGCAGAATCTGTCGTAAACATTGTGGCCTTTTGTGATGCTAGCTTTAGTGGCTATGGTTGCTGTGTATATTTACACATTTCTGATACTCAAGGTAATATAACGGTCCGCCTTCTTTGTGCGAAATCCAAGGTTTCTTCCGCTAAAGTAACAACACTAGCTCGGTTAGAACTCGTTGCTGCTTTGTTGCTGTCTAAACTTGTTAAGGTTGTCAGAGAGAAGCTTTCTGCCCGCATTCCGATTGCCGGTACTTATGCGTTTTCGGATTCCACTATTGCGCTCTCGTGGATCCATTCTGCCCCTCATAGGTGGTCTATATTTGTTAGCAACCGTATTGCAAAAATTCAGGAAAATTTACCAGCCGCTTGTTTTAATCACGTATCAGGGAAAGAGAATCCTAGCGATTGTCTTTCACGTGGCATGCTGCCTTCAGAGTTAATTGTACATTCCTTATATTATAACGGCCCGTCCTGGCTTCGTCAGCCTATTCTTAGTGTTTTATCATCTGATCCGCATCCTGACGTTCTCACACCGGCTCATTTTTTAATGTCCAGTCCCATTACTTATTTACCTTCTTCTGAATTGACAGAGGAAAGTATGAATTTGACAAAGCGTAAAAAACTTTTGGATCAACTCGTGTTATCATATTGGAAAAAATGGCGTATTGAATACCTGCATACGCTGCAAGTCCGTCAGAAATGGTGCACTCACGATCGTCCCATAGAGATAGGCACTGTCGTTCTCTTGGGTCAAGATAACGTACCGCCCTTGACTTGGCCATTGGGTGTCATAAAGGAGGTGTTTCCTGGATCGGATGGTATAATTCGTGTGGCTTTAGTCAAGACTGTGTCAGGCACATATAAGCGTCCTGTCACAAAGCTGTATCCTTTGCCTACCCAATAATCAACCGCAACTTAATCAAACCGCAATTTAATCAACCGCAATTTAATCAAACCGCAATTTAATTAAACCGCTTATTTACTCATAATTTCTACCGTAGATATCGATTCGCTGATATTCTCAGACCGCTATTACCTCTAATCTACCCTCCTAGCTTAATCTATCTTATCTTATCTAATCTATCCACCTAGCTTTTTGTCTATATTTTAATTTGAAAGCTCTGGACCTTTCAAGGCGGGGAGCTATGTTGAGGCCATCAGCCTCCAATTTTTTATACTTTCCTTTTTCTCAACAAATTCGATGACGAGGCAACTTGATATCGCTGTCCCCTTTAGCGGGCAAATGAGGGAGCGAGATAGAATCTACTTGCCTTCCCGAAAGCGTCGCAGATTGTCACACTTCAGTCTCGAACCGTACATCATTGAGATCGTGCGTGTTTATGCGTCCATTGCCGTGCGCGCGCGCCGTTTTTGAGATTTACCGCAAGAACCAGGATCTTCCGAAGGAGCCACTTGTGTTCAGAAGAAATCTGGTGATCACCAGGAGAAGCTTTCAGCAGCGAGCAAGGTAAGCGATTGTCGAGCTCTGTCGAATTGCCGAATTTGTTGAACTTCTACCTTTCATATATTCACATATAGGCCGTTTAACCGAGGTCTTCTCCGAGCCCAAGGTATAACTTTTAAGGTCCTCATACCGCAAAAAGGAGTCAGTCTATTCTACACGACTGCCACTCCAAATATTGTGTGGGTTCGGTATAGTCCATTTATTGTTTGCCATCCCATTCTGAAGCCTTAGCCAAAGTCACAAGTTAATAACGAACACGAAATTTGAAAACGATTATACTACGACGTTGCTTCCTCGATATTTAATTCACTAAGCAGCTCGCTCTGCTATGTACCAGGCATGACACAATTTTTAGAGATTCAAAAATAAAATAAAATAAAATAAAAGAAATTTCGTCCAGAACCGACATTTGTCTACCCTACCCCGATACATCGCCGGTCACCGCGGCGAAGGACTTCATTCGCTTTTTGTGTGCGGGCATGGCAACACACACACTACAACAATATTTTTATTTTTTATTTTCTTTTTATTCCAAGTATCTGGAATATCTTAAAATTAATTTATAACTTCAGTGTCAGTGGAAAATAACGTACTTTAGTTCATTTCACTCGTAAACAACGAAAAATGTAAGTATTTTTTTATTACCTGAATATCTGGTTTGAATATTAACGAAACTTTGAAAAAGTTATAATGCCTAACAAAATGTTAGTCAACTACATATTTATGTTGCATTGGCTACTATTACTCGTATGTAACCGTGATTTTACATCACACCTGTGTAAACCTGCGGGTACTTTGATAACATTTAATCATAAACTCAACAAACAACGGTCGTTAGACCAATTGTTTTTTTTTTTTTTCGCTGACCCAACTATGCACCTACCTTCCTTTTATCTTGGAATTGTCTTTGCATGATATTGCATAATACAATATCGCGAATAGTATCTCGCGTTCCGAGTTGCGATTTTACATGAATCGTAACCGAAATATGCGTCGCATGTTTATGTTTTACATTTGTAAAAACATTTTTTCGTGGCAAAATCACGAATCTACATATGTATGGATAATTTTCTTCTTATTTCTTGATTGTTCTTACCGTCGTTAAAAGTTAAACGCAAGGCCCAATTGGGTTATTTGTTGATGAAAGATTAATCATATTAAACTACGATATTACAAGTATGTTCAGAATTTAGATTCGCAATAAGTCTGGGTCCAATTCTATAATGAAGACCCTGGAATAATTGTGTAAACAAGATTTTAGCCAAGCATAAGCTGTTATCATTGCATCATTTAAAAGTAAACTTTTATTCGTTACGTCAATTGCTTAATTGTTTATTGTGATAAAAACGTACGTACCTATTTTGTACGCTTTCGACTTTTTTCGATTTTAACGTTACTTCGTTAGTCACTGGATGGGTCGGTCTCAACTGTATTCACAGTCTTAAAAACCAGTCAAACCCCATTGGGCCCACTTGATGCCCTAATCCTCCTTACCCACCCATGGGGAAAGACAGTGCCCCAATATTGGGGACATTAAAATAGCTATGATGATGGCGGTTGGTCTACGGGTAGTCAACGAGGAGTCTACAGGCGATCTACGGGTACTCTACGGGAGGACTACGGGTGATCTACGGGTGGACTACGGGTGATCTACGGGTGGACTACGAGTGATCTACGTGTGGACTGTGCTATGCACATATAGAACTACAATGCGATTGTAGTCGCGTGTGCACTGCCCAATAGATCTACAATGCGATTGTAGACAGGGATATATATTTACCCTTAGAATTACAATGCGATTGTAATCAGGGTTTTACACTATAGTCAAGCACATACAGAATTACAATGCGATTGTAATCACGTGTGCTCCGACCCAATAGATCTACAATGCGATTGTAGACGGGGTTAGAATTACAATGCGATTGTAATCAGAGCGACTATAGTCAAGCACATATAGTCCGATAGAAGAACAATAACAACGCAGAAGATTCAGCAGCATGCAGCCGCCCAGTTTCCCTATGCAAAATGGGCCCAATCAAGAGGCTTAACTACAAAATCTTCGCGCTAAGTAAAGTATTACCTAATATAACTACGATATAATCGTAGTCTTGTTTATATATTACACCTATATAACAGCACATATAGAACTACAATGCGATTGTAGTCGCGTGTGCACATTATTCTAATTTTTTGCCATTTCGACTAGAGATGATGATGATGATTATTACCTTATTGAACTACAACGCGATTGTAGTCAGGTATACACATTATTACCCATTAGAACTACGACGCGATCGTAGCCTGGTTTATAAAGTATCTTTACTTACTTACTAATTTTATACACACTTATATTAGCACATACAGAACTACAATGCGATTGTGGCCAAATCTACACATTATCAGCCAGATATACTTAATAGAACTCCGTGGACAAGCTACTATCCAAAGTATAACTATGCAAATAGTATTATTATCAGATGATAACCATGTGACGAAAGTGTGTATCTTACTATACATTTCGAACACCCTTTAAGTATCTCTTACTTATCAAAACATTACTAGACTGATACAGTCAAGTATTATTTTTTCTGGCTGCGTAAGTTCTTAGAACTATAATGATGTTATAACCATGCACTGTCAGTATTAACTAAACTCTGTTCATTTCAGCTAAACGCGAACTTCGAGTCTCACAACTCTTGGCAGAGACAGATTATCTGTATGTATCTGTTGTTATAAATGTTTGTACATCAGGACTAATGAAAATCGCCGACCATTGCTGGTCATCATAACAGGTATGTACTCATACCAAATATCTAAACATTGGGATGAAGCGCATGGAGCCCAAGAGAAAGTTGGGATACAGAGTTCGGTAAACTAAGAAAAGGAAATCCACTCATCAATAGAGATGAATATTCGCCAAATATACATAAACTAGATAATTTACTTTTTGTTTTCGTTCATAGTAAGTAATTATACTAACACGCTGGATTTACAATATACACGACTGATACACTTATTAAAACTTTTAATAAATTGACTGATCAATCGATCAATCAGTTATGTGTTTCATATTTCATATATATGTTACGGTAAGAGTGAATAATTGATGATTATTAATAATTATCTATTATTATTAATAATTACCGAAAGTCGAGGTTAAAGTGATAAATTAATCACATTTGTCGGTTTTTATTAATAATTTAACCGTAGTAGTGATAAATGTGATAATTTTAAGTTTAAAGTTTTTAAAGTTTAAGTTTGATGGTAGATTTGATTTTTATAAGAATTTTATTGTTAATTTTGTAATAAATGTGCCCTTATAGTTTGATTTATTTAATATTCTAGTTCAGAATATGTGAATTTGTTGTCCTTTCGTTTTAAAGCAAGTACAAGTAACCTTGTTTGTGTGATCTCTAATTAATATAATTGTAAGACAGTGTTTAATATCATAAATAAATACCTGCTGGTCAAAAAACATTGGGTTTTTATTTATTTTATAACTTTAACCAATATGTGTCGTGAATTATTAATAATTACTACTAAAAGTAATAAATTTAGATTCTTTACTCATATTTACCAAAACATGTGGTTAATATTAATAATTTTGTAAAAATATTAATAATTTTCAATTAATCAGATTTACCGTAACATATACATAACCAACAATGTACTTTATGTCAATATTGTGTATGGCGTCAAATTTAACAGTATTTTAAATAAACTGTTCAGGCGATCAATTTTCTCCTAAAAGTATGTATAATGAAATATTTTCATTTTCAGTCCGGATGACTCCGGAATCACCCAATATCGGGTCAATACCCGATACCGGTCTCTTTCTCTGTTTATAATTAGCAACTCACTTCATTGACAGTTGCCCATGTATTTTTATATACATAAAGAATATAATATACATAAAGATTCTGCCTCTTGATTGATTTTTTGCAGACCTCATCCAAATTCAATAAGTAACAATACCTAATACAAACTGAGAACTTGTACTTACTTATTACTACATACTATATTTCAATACTTATACATGATCAAGCTTTTCAATCTAATTTACCGACTTTTACGTTCACTGTAATACAGCAACGCTCTAAAGCACCTTATAAATGGAATAAAAGTGCCTTAAGCCAGTTAAAGTACTGTTTTTTTTTTTTTTTTTGGACAAATTAAAGTAAGATACAAAGACTTGTTTCTTAAGAATTAGACATTAGCCCTTAGCTCAAGCTTGAGCAAGCAAAGTACTGAACAAAATTAGATACTCAGTATGTTGCTTTTAGTTTCTGTTTATGGGGATTCAAATAGCCAATATAGCAATACCTATTTTCTGATCGTAGATGTGTTAAATATTCTACGTATACTCGATTCTTTGGTACCAATATCCCCATCATTCTACTAATAATTCAATTTCCTCCGCAAATTTAATTCAACAACTGATGCATAATTTATAGATATCGATCTTTGTGATTTAGATGCGATTTTTTTGATCGATACAAAGAAATAATATCTAATGTTATAATGTAGTATAAAATGGACTTTTATTTTTTCTACAGCTACAGTAATTATCACAAATTACTCCTAGCAAAGGTCATCTGCAATGACTTGCGTGAGTAAGTTACCATTTGGAGAAGTAATCTATTATCGAGAATCTAATCACAATTAAAGACCCTCTTGACATTACACGTCCTTTACCTATACGTTACATAACTTTTAGATTCTTCTTTCGGAAAACTAAGTATCATAACTATTTTCTTCTTAATATGTACTTGTTGCCGGAAACATAATAAGCTTGTACAGTAAGTACACTTGAATTTCGTTTGTTGAATTCAGTATTTCGTTAATAGTTCTAACTAAAGGCACGTGCATACGAGTACGTACTCATAACAAAAGTTATAGTGAAATCATCGTACTGTGGCCGATTCACCTATATATTCGGCTAAGTATAGTCTATTAAAACAGTGAAGTTTTACTAGTATATTTCAACAGAAATGTACCGACCTCAAAATTTGCATACTTGTTCATGTTTTTTCCTTGCAAATTAATATATATTTGTCAGGTAAAGATATTTCTCGAGTACTTAGTACTTATAGTAAAGAATCCTAAATTAGTATCGTGTCCTTTTACACATTAACCACCCAGAAGTATATGTTCATAATCAATACAATAAAGCTTCCTGACATTAGGCAGAAAAAATTCTAGTCGATATTCGTAAAATTAATTCTGTGCAAACATATCTACCTGCGTTGAGTTCACTATTGCTGACTAAAAAATGTTCATCCATCACATCTCTCTTAGTAAATATTTACGTTTTAAAGTTAACATATCTTATTCCCAAATAAGCCTGTTAAATCTTAATATCCTGTCACACAGGGAATAACTATAGTATTAATTTGGTTATGTTAATTATTGTCCCATAGGGTATACTCATAGAACTTTTAATCTGTTTCTTGTTAACTGCTTGACATTTTTTCTCCCAAAATATCAAGGCTAGCAACCAAAGTCTGTACTCTATAGAACTTAAACATTGTATTTGATAAGCTTTATTTTTTTTTTTCACTATTTTGCTTTACAAAATGAAAAAACCGGCATTGCATCATATAGCCTATTCGAAGATTTTTTATCTTATTTCGTAAATTTTTCATTTAAATCTAATATCTTTGTGGAAGATAGTCGTAGATACAACTACATTCGTATTTATTCATGTAACTAATCATCCTATATCAAAGTATCTAAGGATTCTTCTAATATCTCACATTAAAAAATAATAACTATTATTATTATTATAATGATTTAAAAATAAAAATCTTACAAATTTCGCAATGGCTCTAAACATCTGCTTAGTGAATTAAATATCGAGGAAGCAACGTCGTAGTATAATTGATGGTTAAACAAACTTACCTTAATGAAGTTTGACCATAATTATACAAGACGTTGCTTCCGAAGATATTTATAACCCGCCCGTCCCAATCAATATGTAAAATACATATTACGATATCCCAAGCGCCACATTTCGAAATTTTGCTCTAAAGGAATGAAGTCCTTCGCCGCGGTGACTGGCGATGTATCGGGGTAGGGTAGACAAATGTCGGTTCTGGACGAAATTTCTTTTATTTTATTTTATTTTTGAATCTCTAAAAATTGTGTCATGCCTGGTACATAGCAGAGCGAGCTGCTTAGTGAATTAAATATCTTCGGAAGCAACGTCTTGTATAATTATGGTCAAACTTCATTAAGGTAAGTTTGTTTAACCATCAATAGTATGGCATTGATATAAGGCCGCTGTTACGTTGTGTTGTGTACGTACGGTTAATTCACTTACCCCCGGTTTCTGAAACGCAAATCAATGAAAAAATGACGTAGCATGTTGATAATCTCTATTTAAAAGCAGTTTGGGTTTCTGAACAAGCCTAGTGACAGTGTGTCATCTATTTGTTGTTCCAAATGTCAGATCTCTAATTAATGGCCGATTAAGGTAATTTTGGGTTTCCGGAAAGCTTTTTCGCATGTTGACAGCATGTTATAGTCTTCAGAGATAATTCGCGAAAATCGACCAATTAACAAAGTGTCACAATAAATGTCACCAGTATTTTGTAAAATCTATCGATTTTCTGAGCGAAATTTTCAAAGAAAACATAAAACGTTCGTACGAAATATATAAGTCGCAGCTCGTGGCTTCGCTCCCATGAGAATTTCGGTATAAAATACCCTATATGCTATTCCCAAGTTTTTTCTACCCGTGTAGGTACCAAATTTCATCTATTCGCCTAGTAGATTTTGCGTGATTGCGTCAAAACTTTCAAACTTTTATTCAAACTTGCGCATTTATATAATAAATAAATATAAATAACTAGCTTTTGCCCGCGGCTTCGCCCGCGTGTATTTCCCACGGGAACAGTGCTTTTTCCCGGGATAAAAAGTAGCCTATGTGCTATTCCAGGTCATTATCTACCTCTGTACCAAATTTCATCGAAATCCGTCCAGTAGATTTTGCGTGATTGAGTAACAAACATCCTCACAAACTCACAAACTTACAAATTCACAAACTCACAAACTCACAAACTCACAAATTCACATCCAAACTTTCGCATTTCTAATATTAGTATATAAGTATATATAAATAAAATATGACAAATCATGTTCAATGAGACTGACATGTCATCGACAAAAGCCCCAAAAAAAATAAAGAAAAAAAAACACAGACATGACCGGGGCTCGAACCCGGACCCCGCGTTTCAGAGGCAAGGTCTTTCCCACTGCGCCACGGAAGCCGTCATATAAAGTGGCAACAGTCGAATTTGGCATATGCTGTCAACGGAAGAGACAAAACTAGAGCGTTGGATGCATGGAAGTAGTAAGTACTTTGTACAAAGTACTTACTACTTCCATGGTTGGATGTTACAAGGAGTATTTTGAAATTCTTTGGATAGAAACAAACATGAATGAGTGAATGAAAAAAGTCAAACAGTCGATTAGATAATTTGACGGTGAATAGCTTTTCAGAAACCCAAAGTTGTTTAGCAGATTGTTGATTATGACACTCTGTTACCAAATTCAATACTTGACATGCTTTTCGGAAACCGGGCGTTACTCTTTCATTAATTTTGTAATGTATGTAATTCTGTTAGAAATCATTCCAGCATAATTTGTTTTTGACAATCTTTTGTTGTGATAGTCATCGTTCATGTCAATTCCTTTGACAATGACGTTTGACATTTATAAGGATAAAGTTTTTTTTTCTTAATTGGATTTATCTTTTGTTATATAATTTGGATTTATAATTTGTTTTACTGGTTATTTTATTTTATTTTTATTTTATTTTATTTAGAAGATTAACAGCGTTACAATAAATGTATACAAGTACTTAATATTTAAATGCCGATAACAAATCTTCATAAATTGAAAAATATTATAGCTTTATAATATATTGCCACTTAAAACTAAGAAGTGTTACAAATAAAAGTTGTGAAGCTATCTGCTCAACAACTAGCAAAGTAAACATAAGTAAAGTAGTAGACTAAACAAATTAAATTACAAATTATAATACTATGTGGTGATGAGTCCATCACATCACGCACATCATCATTGCAACCTGAAATATCATAAACTTCTGAAAAGTAAGAATTAGCCACCGTACGCTTTATACTAGGAGGAGAAGTATTAAATACCTAGATCAAAATCAAATGTATCTATATAATTGTTACATGTGTCACAGCCACGAATTAGAAAAGAATTATGTCTATAGTTCGTTCTCACTAGAGGTAAATACAGAGTAGGTCTATTACGAAATCTAAGTAAATTTGTGCATAAACAGAGTTTACCTAATAATTCAGGACAGTCAACCATTCCACTTGCAATCTTACTTACAAAACAAACATCACTAATTACACGCCGTAAGCTTAAAGGCAGTATATGATATTTGTGACAACGTTCTTCATAACTGTTACATTTTACTTTAGCTTTATAATCTATAAAACGCTAGAATCTTTTTTGAATATTTTCAATACGATCAATGTACACGTGATATTGCGGGTTCCACACTTGAGAAGAATAGGTATTCCAACAGGCTCCTAACATAAGCACAATACAATATTTTAACAGACTTGATAGTTTTGAAATCTTTAGACATTCGCATAATGAAATCCAGAGTCCGAGAAGCCCTGCTAACTATGTGGTCAATATGTTTATCAAATATAAGTTTATGATCATGTATAACTCACACTGTTACTATAGAGAATGTTTTTTTTTTTATTGTTCTTTCTTTTTTTTTAAAACATAGATATTTCCTCCGGCCATTAGCTTTCGTCATTCCGTCTTGGGAGTTTGTCAACGCAAAATTTGCTCTGAATATTATTTTTAAACATTTTTATTTTTCAAGTTTGGTTCCTCGGTTTATCGGGGTAAGTGATTTGTGTATGTTTAAAAACCTCTGTGTGTGTGAATTTTTGTTTTGTTTGAATATCAAAATCCTTATTTCCTATATTTTATGTGCAATAAAAGGTTTTGTATTGTATCTTAGATTATATTCCGGAGCAGAAAGTTCTAAGGAATAAATGACATAATTATCTATATCTATCTATATAGATTATTCCTTCATCTTTTAGCTGTTATATCAACGAGTCCAGAACTCGAGCACGATAAATAATTCAAACTTTATTTTGTAATCATGAAATTGATTTCTATATATTTATTAACTAGTGCATCAATTACTGTATTGTATATGTATATTCTATTTGTGTCACAACTATAATTATGCGCATTTAAAATATCGGTATCTGATACTATTGCATTTAAACAGTGCGAGTGCATTCTAGTTGTACATCTTCAACAAAATACTACAAAATATAGTAAACATAACAATGAACAAATCTTTGACTGACATTGGACTATGGCTTTATAAAATTTAAAAACACAAAATTTATAATAACCAAAGTATTAACAATGCTCATTGCTTTACTTTTCAGTAGCTTTGTGGATTTGCGCTTTTCAATGATACATCTTCCAGCCTTATACATGTTCAGTTTGCTTCACACATTGTGAGTTATTTAATTATGTTGGCTTTTAGTGAAACCTCTTTTCGTTGCCTGCAAAATGATTTGCTTTCTATTGACACTCAGTTATGTGTAAACAGCAACAATTACAAGATCAATATCAAAATATTTTTCTATGCAATGTAATGTTCCTGAAAATAAATGTTCCTCTATCGGGTTATCTTACATATTGTTTTCTGTGGGCTGATTTTTGAAAAGTGTATTAATCTCTTTATAGGTAACATATGTTTCTTTTTCCTCCTTTTTTCACTGGACATAATCCTTGTCATATAGTTTTTTGTATATTTTATTGATGTCTGCAGAGAAGTCAGTACTTAAATCGTTTTAACAAAATGATAAGTATGTTGAATTAACTAAGATACATTTATTTCTTGCCACAATGACACAAATCGTAATCCTAGCTAATATTATAAATGCGAAAGTGAGTTTGTTTGTTACCTCTTCACGCTTTATCTTCATCATCACATGGGATAAAATAACGACTGAGTGGTTCAACAATTTGCCTTCTCTGTTTTACACTACCTATTTACCTACCGGTATCCTCGCGACGGACGAAAACGCGATGGACGGAAGTAAGTGTATCACTTAAAATGTATTCTGAATTTTCTAAGAAATTGATGTATCATTTGATTTCAACATTATATTTATAATCATAATTTTAGATTACAAATGGTTTAAATTACACGATTTTTATAGATACCTGCATAACTAATAGCTGAAATTATATATACTAGTGATTCGCCGCGAAATAAGACCGCGCGATTATTATTTTTAAAATATGAAAACGTAAATTTACTGAACTAATTTGAATTTTCAGAAAAATACGGGATTCTGGTAAAACAAAAATGTAACGCGCAACGCATTATATTATTCAGTTATTGCGCGGTTGATGAGAACAGATTTTCCAACATTCTTTCTTCATCTATTCTGAGCTGCAACAACTTCATTTTTTCAATTTTTTCCAAGCGGATGTAATCAAAACCTGTATCAAATACAATTAAACCGTTATGATCTCGAAAGAGCTCGAATGTACATCAGGCCAACTCTTTTACGCCAATGTCATTGACTACTTTATCCAAAGTAAATGATTTATAATCGAGTATACATCCCCGAACTTTATCTAAGGAGAATATAACTGTTTTTGAAAATATTACAGTAATTTTTCGTCACGTTTCAGGTTTCAGCTCAATGTTACAGGACTTTTTTTAGCGTTGCCAATGCAATATTTTTCAAACTCATTGTACTTTAGTGTTAATACTAGCATGTCGACTTATAGAATTTTTGTGTGACAATTTACACTTAAAAATTAATTTAATTTAAAAAAAACGTTTCCATAGTAAAAGCTTATCGAAATTGAATACACAATATATCATAGCTAAATCATTTAATGCTGAAAATAAACGTACAATCTTACACCAAATGAGTTTATTGAATTACTACATAGATCAACCTCCACACACGAATTTTCAGCGGTCGTGCTTCTATGTAGCGGAGAAGTCGAAGAATTTGCGCCTCTGCTTCCGCGTCTGGAAAATGAGAATAAAAGTTGAAATTACTTTATAACACATGATACGAGAACTACGTTTGATCAGGCACACAGCAACAGCCAGGCAAAAAGAAAGAAAATTAAACTTAAGTGGTTGTGGACGTGGAGAATAGTCACTAGATGACGGAAAAAAGATATAGAAAGACAAAAACAAAAAAGATACTATAGAAGTACAATTATTACTAATCAATAAAGATACATATCTCAAACTGGATTTCTTACCAATTTTTCTCATCAATCGATTATTAAGTAAGATTTTTATGGTTTCCACTTCACTGTCTGTCAGCTCCCCAATAATTGACGGTGCTCCCTATTGAATGGTAGAATGACTAAAATATACTAAGTGAGATAATGATTGGATTACATTTACATCCTGAAATCAAATAGACAATCAACTGCTTAATATAATGGTTTTCTCAGTATAAAGTAAGAACTTTCTTCTGAATTTTCTACATCAGACTAACTACCTGGTTTTTTCACAAAGTAAAAAAATGGAGTGTAAAACTGCATCAAGTCGAATTCCCTTCGTCATTCCTTTATTAAGAGAATACTGAGTTTGATAAAGTCTAATTTAATATCCTTATAATATAAAAATTGGTTTAAAAACTTTTTAAGTTAAACGGTATTAAGATTATTAAGAAATGTACTAAAAGCTAAAAAATAATAATGTAAATACAGTCGTGGGCATTATAAACATATGCATTGGCTAGACTAAAATAAAACCGTGGGGCACGTCAATTGTCTACAATCATTGAAAATGTTCGTTTTGTAGTGCCACGCGATAATAAGACAGTTGTTCAACCGACAACGATGAGCGAGTGGCAAGTAGGGTTAGAATGTGGAAACAAGCTAGCGAGCTCGACTATAAGCGAGTTTTAGGGTTTCATAGTGTTGAGCGAGTGTTTATTTTAATCATAAGTTAAGTTAAGACATACTACGAGTAGTGAAGTGAGTCCTCGCCAGCCAGCAGTGTGAACGTTCAACGATAAACGATTTCAATTTTGTATAGTACATTGTATTCTACTTGTTGAGCCCTTTCATTTGATACCCACATTGTTGGGATTGTTAAAAACTAGGTTATCCGCCATTTTGTAGCGGCGGCCATCTTGGATTTCAATTTTGTATAGTACATTGTATTCTACTTATTGAGCCCTTTTATTTGATAATCATATTAATGGGATTAATTAAACCTAAGTTACCCGCCATTTTGTAGCGGCGGCTATCTTGAATTTACAATGATATTGAATAAACATAATTATATTGTCACCAAAATCCAAAGTGTATACTAAATTTCAGATTAATCGGTTGACAGGAAGAGGGTGAAATTTTAATTACTAAATTTGACCCAATAATAAAACAAACGGCGTAAGCTAAAAAAAATGCTCAGCATGTATAAATAAGTTTTTACTACAAATAAAAAAACAACTTACACATGATTTTGCATACGCAATTATATTAATTATATTAAAATCATTAGTTTAACTACGCCGGTTCTAATTTGTAGCATTATCTGGAACAATATCAATTAAGTTAGCATTATAATTTAAGTTGTATGCATTATAAAATAATTACGCACAGAAAATAATATTTAAATTCCAAATAATTATCTATATTAGATATAAATCAACTGCAATTAGTTTTCCAACATAATCTAATTGAAATAACAACCTAAAGACGTCATCAATTTTCATTATGATTAGGTATATATTATTATTAGAATCTCGAATACTAACTTACCAATAAACTGTACAAAGGTCTGATTCGATCAACACAATCTACCATCTTCATAATATTGATCGCTAACTACCAGTAATTTAGTTGGCTGTTTAATCATAGTGCCTAAATCTTTGACACAAGATAGTATAATGTAAGATATTATTAAAATTACGACATTCAGAATGTCAAGAGCCCCACCAGGTATACAGTATACATATTGTGGTAGAACATTAATATAACATGCAGTTGGATAAATATTACAAGCAATAAAAACAACACAATTTTTAATGAAAAATTAAAAAAGAAAGTAGAATATACTTATCATCGCAATGTAATCGTATTTGATACTTTTATTATAAGTTTGAATGTCAATGATGAAATTATTTAAACTGTATTTGCAGATTAGGGTATATATAAATAATATTAGGTGATCATATCACAGCTAAAGAAAACTATATTTACTAATACTTGATTAAAAAAATGTAATATCAACGTTCCTACCATTATAAATAATGCTATATGTCCTATTATTTTAATAAACTTAATCTTTATTTAATAAATTACAAAATGTATGTGTCACATATTACATCAAAGAGGTCAAAGAGAATTAGAACCCGCCCCTTAAAGTTTCCGGTGTAAAGCTGCCCAAAACGCTGGCCGCGTTGCCGCGTTGAATGGCAATAGCGACCCTTTGCACCAGAAAAGAGCTGGAGCGGGAGTCGCTAGATTTGTCCGTTATTCTGCGCCCGAGTTCCCTAAATAGGTGCTTAGCGTCCATGCCCCAACATCCCAAGGTCTCGACGGCTATGGGCACGAAAGAGTAGTGTGGCTCCAAAATTGCGTATTTCATTCGCTTTTTCTCAGCGGCATCCTCAGCCGCTGCCGACGCTGCCCCGATAGTACGGCCCAAATGGCTTGCGGCCACAACACATTGGCTTATTTTAATTAAAATACAATATTTAGGATTAACAAATTTGATAAATCCAAAATTGAGACCAAAACAAAATTGAACTATAATAAAAAAAAGTTATAAGGACTCTTGATATTTTTAATTTTTTTTTGGATTTAAATAGTTTCATTTGAATTGTATATTCATTTTTTTGCTTCAGCTATATTAAGGACCGTAGTTTCACTTGTTCGTCTAAATTAAATTTGATGAATGACTCATTACAACTTAATTTAGACAGTCGTTTGACGCCAATTAGGTGTTTCATTAATACATTATCGCAATTGAAGTGGAAGTTCGATTTTTTTAATACAGGGTGGAACTTTTCAAGCTCACCTCTAGAGTGTATTATTTCTTTGCCTCTAGGGAATGATTTATGTATATTAAAAAGATTTGATCCTTATAACAGTCAGAACCCTATGTACAGCATTCGTACGTATTTTTTTTTTGTATTATTAATTCAAAATCCTTAAAATCCTGAACAGGTATTATATGTTCAGTTCTGTAAAGATGAGATGGAGCCTGGTGACTTGTAATACAAGAGGTACACCAACCCTTTTTTTTACGTGTGGAAAGACCCTCGTCCCGTCCATCCGGCCACGGAAAGCTGGACAGGTGTGTTGGACTTGAACCCACTAAAACCACACGGTGCAAACGCCAACCGCATTTGTGCCGGGACCATGTGCTACTCTCGCTCCACAGCCCCGGCGCGGCGGCCGCTACCACGGCGGCCTCGGCTCGGCCGCTCTCCTCGGAGCAGCCAGCGGGACGACTCGTCAGCCTTCAATTCTACCCGCTAGAGGAAAGGCACGCTGGACACGGTGGCGCCTTTCTACCCGGGGCCGTTAAGCTGGACGACGTAATCCCGTTTCCGCCGTCCGACCGGCCGTTAATGTGGGGGCAGCTGGAGAAGGCCGTAAGCCTGCCTTTTGCGCCCCGGGCGCCAGCGGCGGAAGTCGAGGTCTGTGGTATTCTCACGCACCCTCCCCGCTGCCTCTTTGCGGAGCATAACGCTCTCCGCAAAGGCCTGCACCGCTATCCACGACGTCTCACTGTCGACCATGCATTGTACGACGGCCGACAGTGAGAGGTCGCTCCCCACGACCGCGCACAATTCTGCGCGGTCCTCCACCCAGGCTGGGCTTCCAATGTATGCTGGGCATCCTCATCCAGACATCCGTCACAATGGTGGCACACGGCAGACGGCTCCAGACCCGCCACGCGGCACAGATACATGAAGCAACCATGCCCGGTGAGTATCTGCGTCAGGCGAAATGTCAGTAGTCCGTGCTGCCTCGCCAACCATTGGCCCAGCACTGGACGGACTTAGGAGGTACACCTACCTAGCTCAAGCACCAGTTCTCTTCACTAAACAGTTCACAACATCCTAATTTGTTCAATTACGATATTTTTATATGTGAAGAGAAAGTAAACGATTTTATTATTTAAGAAATGACAAAACATAAAACCGGTCAAGTACGATTTGACTCGCACACCGTGATTTACGCACCTTCTTAAGATAAAATATTACCTTTACCATTCCTCTTACAGTAAAGTTAAATAATTTAGTATTAATGATTGTTCGGCACTTAATATAATTAGTAATACTATTCTCTCTCTCTCTCAGCCGAAAGACGTCCACTGCTGGATAAAGGCCTCCCCCAAGGATTTCCATAACGACCGGTCCATGCGCATCCCGCGACCTTCACCAGGTCGTCGGTCCACCGAGTGGGAGGCCTGCCAACACTACGTTTTCCGGTTCGTGGGCGCCACTCGAGAACATTTCTGCCCCAACGGCTATCTGTTCTACGAGCTATGTGCCCCGCCCACTGCCACTTAAGTTTCGTGATTCTGCGGGCTATGTCGGTTACTTTAGTTCTCCTGCGGATCTCCTCATTTCTAATTCGATCACGCAGGGAAACTCCGAGCATAGCGCGCTCCATCGCCTTTGGGTGACCTTGAGCCTTCTTATGAGCCCTATAGTAAGCGACCACGTCTCTGTTCCATTGTCATTACTGGCAACACAATAATACTATTACACTAATTGAATGGCTTGGAAAAGAAAATAATAAATGACACGATTCTATTCATTTGAAACCTGAAAACAAAAGTATACTACATTCTTGTATCTTTATTAAAATGAAAGACTCAAATAAAATTCATGTATTTGAAAATAAATCTAAATCAGAATTAAAAATTCCAAAAACCATAACAATATTTTTTGTTATGATTGAATGCTGTTTTGGTTTAAGTTTTGGTTTCATCAAGTTTATTAAAAAGGATTTTCAGGCAGTCCTAAAATGGTTTGGTCGTCTTATGGTTTTCATGATTTTGGGTATTTTTGCAAGTACTTTTGTGACCTGGAATATAATATATTTAGTTGTGATTATATCACTTACATCGTATTTTTTATACATAGCATCTTTTGTAAATACACTATGTGTGATTTCGTTATTGATATTAAAAAAATCAACAAAGACCTCAAATGCGACAACTTATACAAACTGAATGTATATTTTTTCTTTTTCTTTTATATTCTTAAAATATCTTGGTTTAATCTTTGCATCTTGCATCACCATGGGTATATGTTACGACAATTTTTTACCTTACTATATAAATTATATAGCTACCGGCAGTGTGGATGTCCTCCATATAGCAGTCATCATCATATTATTTCTTAAATATTTTTCTGTAAAGAAATTAAGGCTTTCAGTGGAACATTCGATAAAAGTAGAAGAAACAAATAAAGAATATATGCTTATTGCTGATAATTTTGATCGAATCAA
The DNA here is from genome assembly GCA_018467065.1 of Ephestia elutella. Taxonomy (NCBI): domain Eukaryota; kingdom Metazoa; phylum Arthropoda; class Insecta; order Lepidoptera; family Pyralidae; genus Ephestia; species Ephestia elutella. The sequence continues at coordinate 16,433,594 of CM031570.1, forward strand.
ACCTCTATACAGTTTTTTGGTAAGACATTGTATTTTGCTTTAGGAAGTAATGTTATTCAAGTCATTGCCTAAACAAATCACAGTACATAAATCTTGCAATAAATCTATCCGGGAATTGAAAATAATTATGTTTTTAATTTAATTATTTGTTAAGTTATTTTATATATATATATATATATATAAAACATGTATTTAAAAATTTCAGATAATCATGGTGCTTTTGAATATTATTCCCAAACTCAATTTGAGTATGGTTGACTACTTAGTATATTTCAAGTTTTATGCGAATACACGGACGCATGTAAGTATCATATTTTTATATAAGAACTAGCTTGTGCCCGCGAAATTCGTCCACGCGCTAATAATATCATGTACCAAGATGAAACTTACGCCAGATTTTAAATTTGACCTACAACAATTTCCCTGAACTGCCACGCAGACATATTATGTCTAGATTTGTTTGTCAGGTAACCGACATGCGAACATAATATGTCTACTCCGCAGTCAGTGTTTTAGTCTGCGTATTTAATATTTTAAAGATGCTAGCACATGCCTCAAGCGAGAACAAAGCGCTTATGTACTAAACAAATGGTTTTGGCTTCTAATAGCCCCATGGAGACCCCTCAAAGTTTTTTTTTCTTAAAAATATGATATTGTTGATAAAAATGAAATAGCAACTGCATTTGTTTCCTTTAAATTTATGCAGTAAAATGTACTGACAATGAGATTTTATATATTTCAGACCATAGAAGCTCTCACTGTAATAACTAACTTGGCATATATAATTCACATGTTTATACAACTAATAATCCCATCTCTTATTGGCGAACTAATGGATAGTGAGATGGAAAAAATAAAACTATTACATGAAAATAAGTTGATGGAGAAAACAGGTAATTTCAATTATGTGCACATTACTTTCTTGGTTCATTTACACATTTTTGACGATCTCCGTGGCCCAACGGTCCGCCGATCCCGGGTTCGATCCCCGGTCGAGCTAAGATGGCAAATGATCTTTTTCAGATTGGAATGGGACTTGGATGTTTATCTATTTATGTATTTGTTAGAAAACATAGTATCGTTGATTTAGTGTCCCAGAACACAAATCTCGAACTTACTTTGGGGTTAACTCAATCTGTGTGATTTGTCCGTTTATATATATTTATTTATTTATCATTTTATTACTAAGGCCATCGTTCATCTATAATTTTTATTACTAAGGCTACTACTTCTATCGCCTCTAAAATTTTACGTTCGCATGTACCTGTACGGTGTTTAAAAAGTGAAGGTGGAGCTGAGGCGTTAATAAGCAATTACCTATTAAGTACCTATATTCATATATTTTTTTTATATATTTAGTGAGCAGACAGTAAATTTTTAATTTTCACTGTATTTAACCAGCCTTTGCCCTCGGTTTCACCTGCATGATATTTGTTTTTCATTTCATTTTTGCATTTCAGCCCCGAAATTATTCTCTAAGTGCTCACTTACACTATAAAGAATCTCCCTGCAAAATTTTAAGTTTCTATTTTTAGAGGTTGCGTCTCCTTGTTGATATCCCACTCAATCAGTCAGCGACCAATTTTAGGTTCATTATTTAAGGATTCCATTATCACGTAAAATTTTAATATCACTTCAGAAATCTGAAAGTGAAAAAATAAAATAAAAGTAGTAATTGAATCTTAACTAATATTATAAATGCAAAAGTGAGTTTGTTTGATTCCTCTTCTCGCTTTATCTACAAAACCAATCTTCCTGAAATTTCGTATACACATAGCTAGAAGTACAGAGAAGGACATAGGTATACATACCAGACATACCTTTCACCCCGGGAAAAGCACTGTTGCCGTGGGAAATTCACGCGGGCGAAGCCGCGGGCGAAATCTATTGAATATATTTTTGTACCTAGATGAAGCAACTGAAAAGGAGATTCTTCGCTTTCTTCGCTATATGGAAGCGCGGCCGTTGAAGCAGCGAGTGTGGCGCCTGCTGTACGTGGACCTGAGTCTGCCGGTGGCTGTACTTAGCTTCTGCGTCACCTACTTAATTGTCGCCATTCAATTCGCTCACCTAGACCAGTGAGCTTAAAAAATGAGCACTTTGTGAAATAAGAGAAATGACAATAAAAAAAAAAATTCAAAGATTAAATCAGCTACATTATTTAATTTTATTATACATTTCTTATTTTCCTGCTTTACCTTGTCCCAATATTGTGTGGGTTCGGTATAGTCCATTTATTGTTTGCCATCCCATTCTGAAGCCTTAGCCAAAGTCACAAGTTAATAACGAACACGAAATTTGAAAACGATAGTATGGCATTGATATAAGGCCGCTGTTACGTTGTGTTGTGTACGTACGGTTAATTCACTTACCCCCGGTTTCTGAAACGCAAATCAATGAAAAAATGACGTAGCATGTTGATAATCTCTATTTAAAAGCAGTTTGGGTTTCTGAACAAGCCTAGTGACAGTGTGTCATCTATTTGTCGTTCCAAATGTCAGATCTCTAATTAACGGCCGATTAAGGTAATTTTGGGTTTCCGGAAAGCTTTTTCGCATGTTGACAGCATGTTATAGTCTTCAGAGATAATTCGCGAAAATCGACCAATTAACAAAGTGACAAATTAATAAATGTCACCAGTATTTTGTAAAATCTATCGATTTTCTGAGCGAAATTTTCAAAGAAAACATAAAACGTTCGTACGAAATATATAAGTCGCAGCTCGTGGCTTCGCTCCCATGAGAATTTCGGTATAAAATACCCTATATGCTATTCCCAAGTTTTTTCTACCCGTGTAGGTACCAAATTTCATCTATTCGCCTAGTAGATTTTGCGTGATTGCGTCAAAACTTCCAAACTTTTATTCAAACTTGCGCATTTATATAATAAATAAATATAAATAATAAATAAAATATGACAAATCATGTTCAATGAGACTGACATGTCATCGACAAAAGCCCCAAAAAAAATAAAGAAAAAAAAACACAGACATGACCGGGGCTCGAACCCGGACCCCGCGTTTCAGAGGCAAGGTCGCTTTCCCACTGCGCCACGGAAGCCGTCATATAAAGTGGCAACAGTCGAATTTGGCATATGTTGTCAACGGAAGAGACAAAACTAGAGCGTTGGATGTTACAAGGAGTATTTTGAAATTCTTTGGATAGAAACAAACATGAATGAGTGAATGAAAAAAGTCAAACAGTCGATTAGATAATTTGACGGTGAATAGCTTTTCAGAAACCCAAAGTTGTTTAGCAGATTGTTGATTATGACACTCTGTTACCAAATTCAATACTTGACATGCTTTTCGGAAACCGGGCTTTACTCTTTCATTAATTTTGTAATGTATGTAATTCTGTTAGAAATCATTCCAGCATAATTTGTTTTTGACGATCTTTTGTTGTGATAGTCATCGTTCATGTCAATTCCTTTGACAATGACGTTTGACATTTATAAGGATAAAGTATTTTTTTCTTAATTGGATTTATCTTTTGTTATATAATTTGGATTTATAATTTGTTTTACTGGTTATTTTATTTTATTTTTATTTTATTTTATTTAGAAGATTAACAGCGTTACAATAAATGTATACAAGTACTTAATATTTAAATGCCGATAACAAATCTTCATAAATTGAAAAATATTATAGCTTTATAATATATTGCCACTTAAAACTAAGAAGTGTTACAAATAAAAGTTGTGAAGCTATCTGCTCAACAACTAGCAAAGTAAACATAAGTAAAGTAGTAGACTAAACAAATTAAATTACAAATTATAATACTATGTGGTGATGAGTCCATCACATCACGCACATCATCATTGCAACCTGAAATATCATAAACTTCTGAAAAGTAAGAATTAGCCACCGTACGCTTTATACTAGGAGGAGAAGTATTAAATACCTAGATCAAAATCAAATGTATCTATATAATTGTTACATGTGTCACAGCCACGAATTAGAAAAGAATTATGTCTATAGTTCGTTCTCACTAGAGGTAAATACAGAATAGGTCTATTACGAAATCTAAGTAAATTTGTGCATAAACAGAGTTTACCTAATAATTCAGGACAGTCAACCATTCCACTTGCAATCTTACTTACAAAACAAACATCACTAATTACACGCCGTAAGCTTAAAGGCAGTATATGATATTTGTGACAACGTTCTTCATAACTGTTACATTTTACTTTAGCTTTATAATCTATAAAACGCTAGAATCTTTTTTGAATATTTTCAATACGATCAATGTACACGTGATATTGCGGGTTCCACACTTGAGAAGAATAGGTATTCCAACAGGCTCCTAACATAAGCACAATACAATATTTTAACAGACTTGATAGTTTTGAAATCTTTAGACATTCGCATAATGAAATCCAGAGTCCTAGAAGCCCTGCTAACTATGTGGTCAATATGTTTATCAAATATAAGTTTATGATCATGTATAACTCACACTATTACTATAGAGAATGTTTTTTTTTTTTATTGTTCTGTCTTTTTTTTTAAAACATAGATATTTCCTCCGGCCATTAGCTTTCGTCATTCCGTCTTGGGAGTTTGTCAACGCAAAATTTGCTCTGAATATTATTTTTAAACATTTTTATTTTTCAAGTTTGGTTCCTCGGTTTATCGGGGTAAGTGATTTGTGTATGTTTAAAAACCTCTCTGTGTGTGAATTTTTGTTTTGTTTGAATATCAAAATCCTTATTTCCTATATTTTATGTGCAATAAAAGGTTTTGTATTGTATCTTTGATTTTATTCCGGAGCAGAAAGTTCTAAGGAATAAATGACATAATTATCTATATCTATCTATTTCGATTGTTCCTTCATCTTTTAGCTGATAAATCAACGAGTCCAGAACTCGAGCACGATAAATAATTCAAACTTTATTTTGTAATCATGAAATTGATTTCTGTATATTTACTAAACTAGTGCATCAATTACTGTATTGTATATGTATATTCTATTTGTGTCAAAACTATAATTATGCGCATTTAAAATATAGGTATCTGGTACTATTGCATTCAAACAGTGCGAGTGCATTCTAGTTGTACATCTTCAACAAAATACTACAAAATATAGTAAACATAACAATGAACAACTCTTTGACTGACATTGGACTATGGCTTTATAAAATTTAAAAACACAAAATTTATAATAACCAAAGTATTAACAATGCTCATTGCTTTACCTACTTTTCAGTAGCTTTGTGGATTTGCGCTTTTCAACTAGATTAGATCTTCCCGCCTTATACATGTTCAGTTTGCTTCACACATTGTAAGTTATTTAATTATCTTGGCTTTTAATGAAACCTCTTTTCGTTGCCTGCAAAATGATTTGCTTTCTATTGACACTCACTTATGTGTAAACAGCAACAATTACAAGATCAATATCAAAATATTTTTCTATGCAATGTAATGTTCCTGAAAATAAATGTTCCTCTATCGGGTTATCTTACATATTGTTTTCTGTGGGCTGATTTTTGAAAAGTGTATTAATCTCTTAATAGGTAGTAACATATGTTTCTTTTTCCTCCTTTTGTCACTGGACATAATCCTTGTCATATATTTTTTTGTATATTTTATTGATGTCTGCAGAGAAGTCAGTAAGTAAATCGTTTTAACAAAATGGTAAGTATGTTGAATTAACTAAGATACATTTATTTCTTGCCACAATGACACAAATCGTAATCCTAGCTAATATTATAAATGCGAAAGTGAGTTTGTTTGTTACCTCTTCACGCTTTATCTTCATCATCACATGGGATAAAATAACGACTGAGTGGTTCAACAATTTGCCTTCTCTGTTTTACACTACCTATTTACCTACCGTTTTCCTCGCGATGGACGAAAACGCGATGGACGGAAGTAAGTGTGTCTCTTAAAATGTATTCTGAATTTTCTAAAAATTGATGTATCATTTGATTTGAACATTATATTTATAATCATAATTTTTGATTAGGAATGGTTTACTAACTACCAGTAATTTAGTTGGCTGTTTAACCATAATGCCTAAATCTTTGACACAAGATAGTATAATGTAGGAGAACTAAAGTAACCGACATAGCCCGCAGAATCGCGAAACTTAAGTGGCAGTGGGCGGGGCACATAGCTCGTAGAACAGATAGCCGTTGGGGCAGAAAAGTTCTCGAGTGGCGACCACGAACCGGAAAACGAAGTGTTGGCAGGCCTCCCACTCGGTGGACCGACGACCTGGTGAAGGTCGCGGGTTGCGCATGGATGCGGGCAGCGCAGGACCGGTCGTTATGGAAATCCTTGGGGGAGGCCTTTGTCCAGCAGTGGACGCTGAGAGAGAGAGAGAGAGAGTATAATGAAAGATATTATTAAAATTACGACATTCAGAATGTCAAGAGCTCCACCAGGTATATAGTATACATATTGTGGTAGAACATTAATATAACATGCAGTTGGATAAATATTACAAGCAACAAAAACAACACTAATTTTAATCAAAAAATAAAAAAGAAAGTAGAATATACTTATCATCGCAATGTAATCGTATTTGATACTTTTATTATAAGTTTGAATGTCAATGATAAAATTATATAAACTGTATTTGCAGATTAGGGTATATATAAATAATTTTATATAGGTAATCATATCACAGCTAAAGAAAACTACATTCACTAATACTTGATTTAAAAAATTTAATATCAACGTTCCTACTATTATAAATAATGCTATATGTCCTATAATTTTAACTAAAATATGATATTAAGGATTAACACATTTAATAAATCCAAAGTTGAGACCAAAACAAAGTTGAACGAAAATAAAAAAAGTTATAAGGACTTTTGATATTTTTAATTTTTGTTTTGATTTTTTTCCAAATTATTGCATTTGAGATTGTATATTCATTTTTTGCTTCAGCTTTATTAAGGAACGTAGTTTCACTTGTTCGTCTAAATTAAGTATGATGAATGACTCAATAAACTTAATTTAGACAGTCGTTTGACGCCATTCAGATGTTTCATTAATTATTATTTTATCATATAATTGTAGTGGTGGATGAGTGATTGGAGTGGATGTTCGATTGTTATTGTACAGGGTGGAACTTTTCAAGCTCACCTCTAGTATTTTTTCTTTGCCTCTAGGGAACGATTCTATAGAGATTTGATCCTTATAATAGCCGGACCCTATCTATGACTATTAATAGCATAAGTACGACGTGATGTTTTTTTTCTGTATTATTAATTGAAAATCCCTAAAATCCTGTACAGGTATTGTGTTCGCGCCGCTTATTTGAATTACCCGCTATGTTATTATCCTATCCTTTCTTTCCAATCCTCTCTCCCTTTCATATGCACAACGAAGGAGAGAGATAGATTCTCCGAGCGTTATATGCGCCCGAACGCAGCCGAAGGCTTCGGAGGACTGACTTCGGGAATTCGAGTTCGAATCACGATCGAGGGACGTGTAGATGTTTCCGTCGGCTCCGCCATTATCTCAGCATTTTGGCTATCAAACTTTTAATCAGACTATCTCGTGCTAAATTAATGGTGTGCTTCTAATTACATTTGGACAAATGTTATAGTGCATAATACTGTGCGATATTTCGAAGAAAGTGATCCAAGTTCGGCACGTGTTCGTGTGAAGACATTTCCCTGGCGTAGTCCCAGGGTAGAGAGAAGATCTTCGAAAACAAGGTATTGTGCATTTCCCTTTCATTAACCACCTCCTTCAGCAACCTTAACATCAAAACTTCCCGCACCACCATTCCTTGGTCCTTCGAGCCGGATATAACCTCATATAACCTATTCAAACCCGCTAATTTTTTCGCAATAGCAAACTTTCTTAGTTGATTCATTCCCTATTATTCATATGCGTATTGTTATTTAGCCGAGATTAGTTTTATACCGCTGTTTCTGTAGTGTGGGTAATCATAACTATTTAACCGCGCTTGGCCTCCGTATTCGATATCGGTCGGTCAAACAAAACTACCCACATACTACGAACAAAAAGTGTTCCCCGCATTCCTTAGAACCAACAAGAACATTCTGTTGGATAAGTTTTTTCACACCGCTTTGTTTACTACTCATTTCTTATCACATTTATTATTTGTTTCTATATTATAGGAACAATTATTCCGCAATTATACTACATTCTTTAATATTCCGCATTCATATTTACCGCATTTTTGGAACCTAAATAGGTACCTACCTACTAAAGTTACTTTGTTTATTACTTCACCTACTGATTTCATAACGACTTGTTTCATTAACATCCGCATATATTTTCATTGTTTTCGTTTTAAATAAACTTCTATTTGCCATCTTTCACAATGGAGGCTAAATTAAAGTTATAACAGAATAAAATAAGGTTCGATTCGAACGTATTACAAAATTGTATAATGCTGGCAAGACTTTGTCCACGTCTTCATCTACTCCCGAATTACGCTCGGTTGAAACTTTCATGTCTGATAGTGAGACTATAGACACATTACGTGTCGAATTCATACAAACATTAGATGAAATTAACGAGGTACAGATGGAGTTAGATCCTAAATTTGAACCAAATTATCAGTCACTTTCATCATTGGAAGATGTTTATTCTCGCGTTACACGATTCCGTGTAAACTTAAAAGGCACTAAGTCCACATCAAGTGCATCCCCGTATACCGCAACTAAGGCTCCCTTCAAACTGGCACCGCTTAACATTCCTAGCTTTGATGGAAAAATTGAAAATTGGCCAGTGTTCTATGAATCATTTAAGGCTAACATACATAATAATTATGAGTTAACCGACTCCCATCGAGTACAGTATTTAGTTAGCAAACTTACTGGAAATGCACTAAAAATTATTGCTGGTGTGATTCCCTCCGGTGAGAATTATTCTTCTATTTGGGAAAGTCTAACGAAGAAATATCAAGATAAAAGGGCCCTAGGTTCACATTATGTATCTACATTGCTTAATATTAAAAGCACTTCAAATAATCCAGTTTCATTAAATAATTTCATCGAAACTTTCGAAGCCGCTGCCTCCGCACTTAAACAATTAAAAATTGAAAAAGCGTTTGATTTCCTTTTATTTAATTTGGCATTCCGCAAGATAGATTCAAGCACCGCCCAGGCTTTTGAAATGGCCATTGGGGATAAAACTATTCCTAGTTATTCAGAATTTGTCGAATTTATTAAAAGCCAAGTAAAAATATTAGATCGAACTACAAATAATAATAATTCATTCAACCGCATTACTCCTAACGCTAATAATAATTATAACCGCTCAAATACCCGCAATACAGTCCATTCATTCGTAACTTGTCATGATAATAACGATAACCGCTCTTTATGTCCTATTTGTAATACCTCTGAACACTATTTACTATATAATTGTCCCGCATTTAAATCTATGTCTCCGAAAAACCGCCTCGATTTTATTAAATCGAAACGAGGGTGTGTAAACTGCCTTAGTTTGTCCCACTCGGCATTAAATTGTAATTCTAAATATAAATGTAAAAATTGTCAGAAAAGACACCACACTTTGTTACACTTGGATACTACACAAAATAAAAATATTTCCACTTCAAGAGATTCGAGCGTTCAGAAAGACGTACAGGTGCATACGGAGATTACGGCTAAAGCGCAGCAGTGCATCATGACGCCAGCTACCAAGGTCACAGACCGAGCGCCTGTGTCGCTTTGCGTTCGGTCAACTGTTTCGAATAAAGTACCTGCCGTATCTTGTACTCAACGCAATGAAATCCTTCTTTCAACTGCTAGTATTAATGCTTATAACACAGATAAAAATATAAAACAAAATGTTCGATGTTTGATAGATAACGCTTCGCAGAACCATTTAATAACAGAAAACTGTTGTAAAAAACTTAATTTAAATATTATACCGCTCTCTAACTCAACTCTGAAGGGTGTTTGGTTAACTTCTCGACCTGTTATAGGTTATGTCAATTTTATGATTTCCGCAAAAAATAATAAACAAAGTTTTAACTTAACCGCATTAGTTATCAATTGCATTACCGATCGATTACCGGTCGATTATATCGATACTTCTATTATAAGTCATTTAGCAAACATCCCGCTCGCCGATCCATTTTGGCACATACCTAGCGAGATAGAACTCGTATTAGGAGCAAAATTATTCCCTTTCATCCTCCTCAATAGAAAAATAATTGCACCGCCTGCGCTGCCGGCTATTGAAACTGTGTTCGGATATGTTTTTATTGGTGACACCGCTGCTAATACCGCTTCGCCTGTTCATGGCGATTTCACCGCTTTTCAATATTCACCCACCGTTTCATTCCTCACTTATTGTGAGAATAATAATGACACTTCTCTTTCCAAATTCTGGGAATTAGAGGAGGTCCCCGCAAAGAAGTTTCTTAGTCAGTCCGAAGAAGAATGCGAACAAATATACACTTCTACAACTTCTCGCGTCTCTTCTGGTCGTTATTAATAATAATAATAATAATATAATAATAATTTTTATTTGAGGTAAAAACCCATACATTTGTACATTGAGTATACACAAAATGTAAAAATTAAATAAAATTAAATTAAGTAAATACATTAAAGATAGATAAAGCCACCAGAGTATCTAGTCTCACAGTCATTTTTTATTTGGCTCTCGATGTGCTGTCAGCCAATATTGCATCATCGGACTTGTCAAATCTTTGCCTACTACTTGTAGTATACCATTACTAGAGTCACGCAATCTGTTCCAAAAGGACGATATGCGTGACCTCATAATGGCAAAGAAATCTGGCATCCTCCCCTCGGCAAACATGCCCGACGCGCTGCAGTAGCGAGGAAGCTTCATAAGGATGCGGTATGCGTTATTATACTGCACCCTTATGGTACTGTAGGAGGTCCTCTTGTGCCTGTACCACAGCTGACAGGTGTAGAAGCACTGGCAATAAGCCCTGAAGAGGGTCTCCTTCACTTCTTTGCTACACCTAGCAAAACGGCGCGCGAGCATGTTGCACCGAACCGACAATGCCCGTCTCTCTCGCTCCATGTCTAGATCATCCTTACGGTCACCAGTAACAATATGGCCAAGATACTTAAACTGGTTCACAACCCGAACTGCTGAGCCGTTCAAGAAAACTGGAGTGACATTCTCCGGACTCTTTCCTGCCTTGAAAACGAGCATCTCTGTTTTCGCTACGTTATATTTTAGCCCGTGAGAGTTAGCATAACTCTCGCAGACTAACAGCAATTGAGTGAGCCCGCTGATCGATGGGCTGAGGAGAACCATGTCATCCGCATAACTGAGGTTATTAAAGCAAACACCATCAATATGACAGCCGACCTTGGTTCCCCTCAACTCAGCGATAAGTCCATTTACATAAGCATTGAAAAGATCCGGAGAAGTCAACCCACCTTGGCGCACCCCGCATTCCAACCTATAGGCATTGGATGTCGTGTCGCCCCACTTTACATAGTTAGTCTGGCCTCCGTACCAGTATGTCAACAGCCGCACGATGGTTTCTGGAACCCCAAAAGAGCGCAGTTTGCTCCACAGAATAGTATAATCCACCAGATCAAACGCGCTGCTGAGGTCCAAAAAGCATGCATAAACTGGTGTATCACGTTTGACGTAATAGTCTGCAGCGTATTTTAAACAAACAATCGCTGAGTCCGTTGACACACCGGGCCGGAAACCAAACTGAGCCTCGTCTATATCCAGATTACGCAGCAGTTCCGGCTGAATCAACCGCTCAAATATCTTGCCCATAATGGTTCCCAGGGAGATAGGCCGATAGTTTTTCGAAGAACTTAAGTCTCCTGTCCTATTCTTAACTATGGGTACTACTAGTGTTCTCATTAGAGCTTCAGGAAGGTATGAATGTTTCAAACATAAGTTATAAAACATGCATAACTTAGACCATAGCGGCTCTCCAGCAAAAAGAACGTGCTCAATACTTAAGTCATCGTGGCCAGGAGACTTGCCCCTTTTCATACCACGCACTGCCTTAGCAATGTCTTCTGTACAAAACTGCATGACTGGTTCATTAGAAACCAGACGAGATTCGTGCACTATCGTCTGCCGGTGCGCGGGCATGGGTTCTTTTTTAAAATTGGAGGCAAATAACTCTGCTATCTCCCCAGGCCGTTGCAAGCCGTCCACAGTGACAGTTAAGCTTTGTTTCTTTTGTAATTTTTTTGTAGCATTCCAAATTTATTTATTATTATATATTATAAATTATAGCGTTATTGTACCGCATTGCCCTTTTCTAAGGATCCGAGTACCTTAGGAAATTCTTACGCTGTCGCTCATCGGCGATTGTTAGCGCTGGAGCGCAAACTATCCTGTGATAAAGATTTACGTTTAAGCTATAACGCAGCTATTCAGGATTACATAGATAAAAAATATTTATCTCCAGTGTCATCGTCGGACGACTCCGACGGAGGTTATATTATTCCTCATCACCCGGTTATTAGGCAGGATAAACAAACCACTAAAGTTAGGGTTGTTTTAGACGCAAGTGCTCAATGCCATAATGGGGTATCACTTAATGATATTTTACACACTGGACCTAATCTTCAAGCTGATTTATTCTTACTTTTACTTAACTTCCGCCTTTTTCCAGTAGCTATAACCGCTGATATAAAGCAAATGTACCTTCAAATTCTTGTGACTGACGAACATCAAAAATATCAAAAAATACTTTTCCGCTTCGATACTTCCGAACCGATTTCTACTTTCAAGTTCAACAGAGTGACCTTTGGTCTCAAGTCGAGTCCATACGTCGCGATGCGCACAGTGCGCCAGCTCTGTCTTGATGAACGCACTAATTTTCCGGTAGCAACTGCCATAGCTGAAAAAGAGCTTTATATGGACGATTTAGCTAGTTCAATCATAAATGAATCTGATGCTGTTGAGGCCTCATCTCAATTAATTAGCATGTTCAAGTCTGGTGGCTTTGAACTAGTCAAATGGTCGAGTAACTCTAAAAGGGTACTTGAGAGCATCCCGCAACCGCTACGACTTGCAAATCAAGTCGAATTTGACAAAACCGCATCTCTTAAAATATTAGGGCTGGAATGGCAGCCAGAAAATGATATTTTTGTTTTTAGAACTAATAATGATGACAGCTCTTGTACAAAACGTTCGATACTTTCTTTAATTGCCCGCTTATGGGACGTGCTAGGTTTCGCCGCTCCTGTCATTCTTTACGCCAAACTTCTAATTAAAGAACTTTGGATTCAAAACGTAGGGTGGGATGATGAACCCCGAAAAATATAACCGCTTCATTTATTAAATTTAGAGAACAGTTACCGCTTCTTACTAACTTAAAAATACCGCGTCATATTGGTGTGACACAAAATTGTACAATAAATTTAGTTTCTTTCGCTGATGCCAGTATGAAGGCATATGGCTGTGTTGTTTTCTTACATGTGACTGACTCCACAGGGAACATACATGTTCGGTTGGTCTGTGCAAAGTCAAAAGTCGCACCAGTCAAAGTTGTTTCACTTGCCCGCTTGGAACTTTGTGCTGCCGTCTTAATGTCAAAGGTAACTAAATTGGTTTTCGATACTTACTCAGCTCGCACGCCTATTCAAAATATTTACGCTTTTTCGGATTCAAAAATTGCCCTCTCTTGGATTCATTCTTCTCCACATCGGTGGGATATTTTCGTAAGCAACCGCGTAGCCAAATGTCATGAAAATCTAGAATCAAAAACCTTCTATCATATTGCTGGAGTTAATAATCCCGCCGACTGTTTGTCGAGAGGCTTATTGCCTGAACAATTGTTAACTCATCAATTATTTTGGAACGGTCCCGTTTGGCTAAATTCCCCTGTATCCGAGTGGCCGATAGAATCCTTCAAACCTGAAAAATATGAAAACTTACCTGAATTTAATTACAAAACTCTCGTTTCCACCACTCCTCTTACCATAGACATATCACCGCTCTGTTCTCTCGCTCACAAAATTTCATCCTGGAATAAATTATTAAGAATAATTGTTTATATCTTACGATTTGTACGAATACTCGCCCGCTCTAAAAATATAGAAACCGCTCATATACATACCGCTGAAACTTATTTACTCCGCGCAGTTCAAGCTGCACATTTCCCGCATGTAATTAAAGATCTTAAAAAAGGTAAATTGCCTTCTGCGCCGCTAAATAAATTAGATTTGTTTATCTCTGAAGATCAATTGATTAGAATTGGAGGTAGATTATCAAACTCTAACTTACCTTTCGAGGCAAAGCATCCGATTTTGCTACCTAAACATGATAAGGTTACTTACCTTATAATTGATCATTTTCACCGTATGAATTGCCATACAGGTTCCGCTCTTCTGAGCTCATTGATTCGCCAAAAATTTTGGATATTATCTTCTAGGTCGATTATACGACAACGCGTTCATAACTGTAACTTCTGTTATAAAAATTGTCCTTCGCATCCAACGCCTAAAATGGCAAATCTTCCCGCTTTTCGTGTTCAAGAGACTAAGGCCTTCGTGCATACCGGCGTGGACTACGCTGGGCCTATCTATATTACGCTTCGTAGAAGTCGAGGTCAGCGAAGTCAGAAAGCATATATTTGCTTATTTATTTGCTTAGTGACAAAAGCTGTTCACATTGAGCTAGCCTCAGACTTGTCTTCTGCTACCTTTCTTTCCGCTTTTAAGAGATTTATATCCCGTAGAGGTCCAGTTACCCATCTCTATTCCGATAACGGAACAAATTTCGTTGGTGCCAAGTCTCATTTGAACGAACTTTATAATTTTTTGAATTCCTCAGAGTATAATGAAACGCTCTCGAGTGATCTTGTTAATCGCCGAATAGAATGGCATATGTTACCTCCCAGAACTCCCCACTTTGCCGGAATTTGGGAGTCCAATATTAAGAGTTTAAAGACGCATTTGTACCGCATTATTGGCAATCAACTTCTTACATATGAAGAGCTTTTAACCGTCTTGACCCAGATCGAAACTATTATGAATTCTCGACCGCTCTGCGTTCTGCAGGAAGAACCGCACCCTGAACCTTTAACTCCTGCACATTTTATTATGGCTTCACCTTTGCAATACTTACCACTCGCGCCACCTGCTGCTACACCGCTTCTCGCTCGTAAATCTCTGCTAGACCAAATGATTCGCTCATATTGGAAAAGATGGCATTTAGAATACTTAAATAATTTACAGGTACGGCAAAAATGGTTAAAAGACGTTACAAATGTTAAAATTGGTACTGTCGTGCTGATACATGAAGATAATGTGTCACCATTACGCTGGCCAATGGTTATTATTGAGAAAACTTATCCAGGCGCGGATGGTATCGTGAGAGTAGCTTTAGTTAAAACGCAAAATGGTCAACTAAAACGGCCAACAGTTAAATTGAGTCCTTTACCGTCTCAATAACAAATAACAATACCGCAATTAGGTTAATTTCTACTTATACTAAAATAATTTCTGCTTTATCCGCTTTCATTTATTTTTTTTTCATTATTAGGTCCGCTTTAGTTTAAATGGGTAAACTAAACAGTTCCCATACTATAAATATTTCTTATATTTTCCTTTGAGAAAGCTATGTTTCTCAAGGCGCCGGAGGATGTTCGCGCCGCTTATTTGAATTTCCCGCTATGTTATTATCCTATCCTTTCTTTCCAATCCTCTCTCCCTTTCATATGCACAACGAAGGAGAGAGATAGATTCTCCGAGCGTTATATGCGCCCGAACGCAGCCGAAAGCTTCGGAGGACTGACTTCGGGAATTCGAGTTCGAATCACGATCGAGGGACGTGTAGACGTTTCCGTCGGCTCCGCCATTATCTCAGCATTTTGGCTATCAAACCCGCTTTTAATCAGACTATCTCGTGCTAAATTAATGGTGTGCTTCTAATTACATTTGGACAAATGTTATAGTGCATAATACTGTGCGATATTTCGAAGAAAGTGATCCAAGTTCGGCACGTGTTCGTGTGAAGACATTTCCCTGGCCAGGGTAGAGAGAAGATCTTCGAAGTCAAGGTATTGTGCATTTCCCTTTCATTAACCACCTCCTTCAGCGACCTTAACATCAAAACTTCCCGCACCACCATATTGTATATTCAGTTGGTTCTGTAAAGAAAAGGGGTAACCTGGTGACTTGCGGTATAGGAGGTACACCTACAACTCAAGCACTAATTCTCTCCACTAAAAAGTTCTCAACATCCAAATTATGTTAAGTCGTATTACTTTTCTCTCTGATTCTTTCCTCTTTGTCTTGCTATCTCCTTCTTTTTCTATTATTTTTACGTGTACGTTGTTCACATAATTCACTTTTGTCTGATGTATATATATATATATATTGTATATTATATGTTTATATGTAAGTTTATGATACGTTAATTGTATTTATATATGAAATCAATCTATTATACAATATTTCTCCTTAACCCAACCCGTACAACATATATTTAGTCTACAGCAATTTCTCAATTGGTTGTCTGGAAGAAATTGCTTTCAGCGATAAGGCGCATCTTCCTTCTTTTTTTTAGTTGTAAGTTACTTTGTGTATCTGGAAATGTGATCTTGTGTACCAATAAAGTATCCTTATCTTATCTTGTCTTGTCTAATTTGTACAATTACTTAAGATATTTTTTTATATGTGGAGAGAAAATATACTATTTTACTACCTATTTAAAATAAATTACAAGACATAAAACCGGTCAAGTACGATTTGACTCGCACATCGAGATTTCCGTACCTACTTAACCCAGATATTACTGAAACTATTTTTTTTCTTCTATCATCGTATTTTTTACATATTGTCATCTTTAAGCATATAAACGGGGAAAAATAAGAAAAAAAAAATCTCGGAAAATGACGATTGTTTTGACGATCAGTAGTAAAATCCGATTACCTCTCATACAAACTAGTTCAACAATAGTAACTAATTTGATAAAAAAATATAGTTTTTACTCTCTCTCTCTCTCTCTCAGCCGAAAGACGTCCAGTTTTTACTACAAAAAGATTATGTTACAATTGGATTATTATTAATTAACGAACTAGCCGGATTATATTTAAGTTCGATAAGTTACAAAATATGGATATTTAAGGATATAATGGACATATTAGGTATGTGAAGTTAGTGTTTTTTACTAAATGGTCTGAGAAATTCTATCGTTTGGTTCTACTTTTTTCTAATTTTCATGTTATTTCAAGAATTGCTGTCAGTTAAAATTGGTTATTTTATATTAAAAGGTAGGTATTCAAGATATCAGATCCAGAATCTATGACAATCATACACTCCCATTAGGGGCTTTTCATATGTAATGCATAAGTTCTAAGTTTCTAAAATTGATGAAAATGACACATACCTACAACAAAAATATCAGTATTAATATGTGAAAAACATCATTATTTACATATTACTTACAAGCTGCGCCCGCAGCTTCACTCGTGTGGAAATTTTAGAAAGCTGTGCCAAGCATAATCAATATATGATAAGAAACAATACCTATTATGGAAAAGCTTTTCTTTTAAAACAGGGAAAAATATTGTAAAATGAGTTTCATAAACGGTGTTCATTGGAAATATTAGTAGTTGGTAGCTTGGATAAATTTTATACAGTAAATTTAAAAATAATTGTGGTTTTCAACGTCAGAATCCTTGGCAAATGGCATAAATATTTATTTTTCTTTTTTATAATTTTCTGTAAATAAGTACTTATCAATCAATTACTTTTCTGAGGGGTATATGATGGGGGGGTATATGATCATAATCAAGTTGATCATACATCCCTAAATTACTACTGATCTTTATCACGATCATTAAAAATACACTCAAATTTTTCTAGGAAAAATACGGGAAATGTCTAAGTTTTCTCATATATCTTTTTCATATATTGTTATGTAATGATAAAAGATTTTTAAGAGAAATTAATATTTAATTTAAATTAATAAAAAATACAATTTAAATATAAAAATACACCGCACGGGCACGGACAGAGTTCCAAAAAAATCACGGATACGGCACAGACACGGATAGAGTTCCAAATAAAATTACGGATACGGCACGGACAGGATAGTCGGGGAAATCCCGACAGGGGGTAAAGTTTGTCCGGCGGCACAATAGGGTTGAAGATGTACTGGCGGTACAGTAGGGATGGCAGGCGATAGTGAGTACCTTTAACCCAGACTTCGGCCACAGGTCACAGCAGCACAGCAGGGGTGGCAGGCGATAGTGTGTGATTTTATTCCAGACTTCAATCCACAGGTCACAGCAACTTCTTCGTGTTAGATATTGATTAACGACGCGAAGGCTTGCAGGGTCCCGGGGTCAGCAGGCCCCGAGACAAGACCTTTATAGTTCGTACCGTTCTGTTTTCTCAGAAGATGAAGACTGACCCGGACTGACATTCAGTGTCTTTATATAGGCCTCGATTTAGAATTTCGTATTGCTTCATAATTTTCAAATAAAATACGAAATTAGAACATTTGTGAAG
The DNA here is from genome assembly GCA_018467065.1 of Ephestia elutella. Classification (NCBI taxonomy): domain Eukaryota; kingdom Metazoa; phylum Arthropoda; class Insecta; order Lepidoptera; family Pyralidae; genus Ephestia; species Ephestia elutella. The sequence goes on from CM031570.1 coordinate 16,452,014, forward strand.
AGGTTCGCATAGAAATTTATAGAATTTTAGAAAAATAAAATCTGACATGTCACAATCCTTGACAATCAAAATTGTTTATAATGAGGAAAAACATAAATAATTTTAATAACATTTAAAGAAGTGATCATCGAAAAGTGTAAAAAAGTACATTATATATGTTGGAAAAACATATATACTATAAAACAACCAAAAATGAAGATATAGCGGTAAGTTTAAAGAAATATTCCCTAGCAACGTAGAAATTTTACAATAGAAAGTGTAAAAAAGAACATTTTGAGCTAAATAAGTAATTATAATAGTAAAATAGACAAGAATAAAAGTAAAATAAACATTAATACACTACAATATTATGAATAGTTATTAAAAATCCAGTAAATAAACTTAAGTCAGTTAATTTTTGAAAACTAACTTTTTTAAAAACATGGTGAACGAAAAATTTTGTTACTTTAATTAAAATACCATAATATATAGAAATTTACATTTTAAGGATATTACGAGTGTGCCAAAATATGACCAAACTACCATTGCATCAATTTGTAAAGAACGAACGAAGGTATTCCTTTCATTTATATTTTTAAATTGCGGGTACATTTAATACATTTTTTTGATTTTTATAACGATCTAACGATCAGTCGTCTTATCTGGGTTAAGATTAAACATCACCTTTACCGTTCCTCGTACGGCAAAGTTCAATTATTAAGTGTTATCGTTTTTTCGGCTCTTAATAAATTAGTAATACTATTAAACTAATTGAATGGGTTGGGAGTTAAAATAATAAATGACACGTTTCTATTCATTTGAAACCTGAAAACAAAAAATATACAACATTCTTGTATCTTTATTAAAATGAAAGGCTCAAATAAAGTTCAAGTATTTGAAAAGAAATTTAAATCAGAATTAAAAATTCCAAAGACCATTACAATATTTTTCGTTATAATTGAATGCTGCTTTGGTTTAAGTTTTGGTTTCATCAAGTTTATTAAAAAGGAATTTCAGCCAGTCTTAAAATGGTTTGGTCGTCTTATGGTTTTCATAATTTTGGGTATTTTTGCAAGTACTTTTGTGACCTGGAATATATTAGATATCTTGTTTTTTAGTTGTGATTTTATCACATACATCGTATTTTTTATACATAGCATCTTTTGTAAATACACTATGTGTGATTTCATTATTGATATTAAAAAACTCAACAAAGACCTCAAATGCGACAACTTATACAAACTGAGTGTATATTTTTTCTTTTTCTTTTATATTCTTAAAATATCTTTAATCTTTGCATCTTGTATCACCAACACCATGGGTATATGTTATGACAATTATTTACCTTACTATATAAATTATATCGTTGCCGGCAGTGTGGATGTCCTCCATACTGCGGTCATCATCATATTATTTCTTAAATATTTTTCTGTAAAGAAATTAAGGCTTTCAGTGAAACATTCGTTAAAATTTGAAGAAACAAATAAAGAATATATGCTTATTGCTGATAATTTTGATCGAGTCAATCCTCTATACAATTTTTTGGTAAGACATTGTATTTTGTTTTAGGAAGTAATATTATTCAAATCATTGTCTGAACAAATCACAGTAATTGTTGCAATAAATCTATCCTTGAATTTAACATAATTATGTTTTTAATTAAATGATTTGTTAAGTTATTCTTTATACATAAATATAAAACAGATATTTAAAAATTTCAGATAATCATGGTGCTTTTGAATATTATTCTTAAACTCAATTTGAGTATTGTTTACTACTTAGTATATTTCAAGTTTTATTTAAATACACGGACGCTTGTAAGTATTATAATTTTTATGTAAGAACTAGCTTGTCCCCGCGAAATTCATCCACGCGCTATTAATATTTCGGGTTCTAAGTGACAAGTATCAAGATGAAAATTGCGCCAGATTTTAAGTTTGACCTACAACAATACAAGACAGAAAGACAGACTGACAAAAATTCTACGAAAAAATGGCCCCGAGTAGAACACTCATAGTTTTTTTTCTTAAAAATCTTCTATTTGCAGATACAGACCAGTTACAGTTTTATTATATGTTATATTACAGTTTTATTATATAAAATGAAATAATGATGATAAAAATGAAATAGCAACTGCGTTTGTTTCCTTTAAATTTATGCAGTAATATGTATTGACAATGAGATTTTATATATTTCAGACCATAGAAGCTCTCACTCTAATAACTAACTTTGTATGTATAATTCACATCGTTATACAACTAATAACCCCATCTTTTATTGGCGAACTAATAGATAGTGAGATGGAAAAAATAAAACTATTACATGAAAATAAGTTGATGGAGAAAACAGGTGATTTCAATTATGTGCACATTACTTTCTTGGTTCATTTACACATTTTTGACGATCTCCGTGGCCCAACGGTCCGCCGATCCCGGGTTCGATCCCCGGTCGAGTCAAGATGGCAAATGATCTTTTTCTGATTGGCATGGGTCTTGGATGTTTATCTATTATTGTATTTGTTTTAAAACAAAGTATCGTTGATTTAGTATCCCATAACACAACTCTCGAACTTACTTTGGGATTAACTCAATCTGTATGATTTGTCCGTTTATTTAAATTTATTTATTTATTATCATTTTATTACTAAGGCCATAGCGCATCTATAATTTTTATTACTAAGGCTACTACTTATATCACCTCTACAATTTTACGTACGCATGTTCCTGTATGGTGTTTAAAAAGTGAAGGTGGAGCTGAGGCGTTAATAAGCAATTACCTATTAAGTATATTCATATATTTTTTTTATATATTTAGTGAGCAGACAGTTAATTTTTAATTTTCACTGTATTTAACCAGCCTTTGCCCTCGGTTTCACCTGCATGATATTTGTTTTTCACTCATTTCAGCCCCGAATTTATTTTTTAAGTGCTCACTTACACTATAAAGAATCTCCCTGCAAAATTTTAAGTTTCTATTTTTAGAGGTTGCGTCTCCTTGTTGATATCCCACTCAATCAGTCAGCGACCAATTTTAGGTTCATTATTTAAGGATTCCATTATCACGTAAAATTTTAATATCACTTCAGAAATCTGAAAGTTAAAAAATAAAATAAAAGTAGTAATTGAATCTTAACTAATATTATAAATGCAAAAGTGAGTTTGTTTGATTCCTCTTCTCGCTTTATCTACAAAACCAATCTTCCTGAAATTTCGTATACACATAGCTAGAAGTACAGAGAAGGACATGGGGATACATACCAGACATACCTTTCACCCCGGGAAAAGCACTGTTGCCGTGGGAAATTCACGCGGGCGAAGCCGTGGGCGAAATCTATTGAATATATTTTTGTACCTAGATGAAGCAACTGAAAAGGAGATTCTTCGCTTTCTTCGCTATATGGAAGCGCGGCCGTTGAAGCAGCGAGTGTGGCGCCTGCTGTACGTGGACCTGAGTCTGCCAGTGGCTGTACTTAGCTTCTGCGTCACCTACTTAATTGTCGCCATTCAATTCGCTCACCTAGACCAGTGAGCTTAAAAAATGAGCACTTTGTGAAATAAGAGAAATGACAATAAAAAAAAATTCAAAGATTAAATCAACTACATTATTTAATTTTATTATACATTTCTTATTTTCCTGCTTTACCTTGTCCCAATATTGTGTGGGTTCGGTATAGTCCCTTTATTGTTTGCCATCCCATTCTGAAGCCTTAGCCAAAGTCACAAGTTAATAACGAACACGAAATTTGAAAACGATAGTATGGCATTGATATAAGGCCGCTGTTACGTTGTGTTGTGTACGTACGGTTAATTCACTTACCCCCGGTTTCTGAAACGCAAATCAATGAAAAAATGACGTAGCATGTTGATAATCTCTATTTAAAAGCAGTTTGGGTTTTTGAACAAGCCTAGTGACAGTGTGTCATCTATTTGTCGTTCCAAATGTCAGATCTCTAATTAATGGCCGATTAAGGTAATTTTGGGTTTCCGGAAAGCTTTTTCGCACATCGACAGCATGTTATAGTCTTCAGAGATAATTCGCGAAAATCGACCAATTAACAAAGTGTCACAATAAATGTCACCAGTATTTTGTAAAATCTATCGATTTTCTGAGCGAAATTTTCAAAGAAAACATAAAACGTTCGTACGAAATATATAAGTCGCAGCTCGTGGCTTCGCTCCCATGAGAATTTCGGTATAAAATACCCTATATGCTATTCCCAAGTTTTTTCTACCCGTGTAGGTACCAAATTTCATCTATTCGCCTAGTAGATTTTGCGTGATTGCGTCAAAACTTTCAAACTTTTATTCAAACTTGCGCATTTATATAATAAATAAATATAAATAATAAATAAAATATGACAAATCATGTTCAATGAGACTGACATGTCATCGACAAAAGCCCCAAAAAAAATAAAGAAAAAAAAACACAGACATGACCGGGGCTCGAACCCGGACCCCGCGTTTCAGAGGCAAGGTCTTTCCCACTGCGCCACGGAAGCCGTCATATAAAGTGGCAACAGTCGAATTTGGCATATGTTGTCAACGGAAGAGACAAAACTAGAGCGTTGGATGTTACAAGGAGTATTTTGAAATTCTTTGGATAGAAACAAACATGAATGAGTGAATGAAAAAAGTCAAACAGTCGATTAGATAATTTGACGGTGAATAGCTTTTCAGAAACCGAAAGTTGTTTAGCAGATTGTTGATTATGACACTCTGTTACCAAATTCAATACTTGACATGCTTTTCGGAAAACGGGCGTTACTCTTTCATTAATTTTGTAATGTATGTAATTCTGTTAGAAATCATTCCAGCATAATTTGTTTTTGACAATCTTTTGTTGTGATAGTCATCGTTCATGTCAATTCCTTTGACAATGACGTTTGACATTTATAAGGATAAAGTTTTTTTTTCTTAATTGGATTTATCTTTTGTTATATAATTTGGATTTATAATTTGTTTTACTGGTTATTTTATTTTATTTTTATTTTATTTTATTTAGAAGATTAACAGCGTTACAATAAATGTATACAAGTACTTAATATTTAAATGCCGATAACAAATCTTCATAAATTGAAAAATATTATAGCTTTATAATATATTGCCACTTAAAACTAAGAAGTGTTACAAATAAAAGTTGTGAAGCTATCTGCTCAACAACTAGCAAAGTAAACATAAGTAAAGTAGTAGACTAAACAAATTAAATTACAAATTATAATACTATGTGGTGATGAGTCCATCACATCACGCACATCATCATTGCAACCTGAAAATCATAAACTTCTGAAAAGTAAGAATTAGCCACCGTACGCTTTATACTAGGAGGAGAAGTATTAAATACCTAGATCAAAATCAAATGTATCTATATAATTGTTACATGTGTCACAGCCACGAATTAGAAAAGAATTATGTCTATAGTTCGTTCTCACTAGAGGTAAATACAGAATAGGTCTATTACGAAATCTAAGTAAATTTGTGCATAAACAGAGTTTACCTAATAATTCAGGACAGTCAACCATTCCACTTGCAATCTTACTTACAAAACAAACATCACTAATTACACGCCGTAAGCTTAAAGGCAGTATATGATATTTGTGACAACGTTCTTCATAACTGTTACATTTTACTTTAGCTTTATAATCTATAAAACGCTAGAATCTTTTTTGAATATTTTCAATTCGATCAATGTACACGTGATATTGCGGGTTCCACACTTGAGAAGAATAGGTATTCCAACAGGCTCCTAACATAAGCACAATACAATATTTTAACAGACTTGATAGTTTTGAAATCTTTAGACATTCGCATAATGAAATCCAGAGTCCTAGAAGCCCTGCTAACTATGTGGTCAATATGTTTATCAAATATAAGTTTATGATCATGTATAACTCACACTGTTACCATAGAGAATGTTTTTTTTTTATTGTTCTTTCTTTTTTTTTTAAAACATAGATATTTCCTCCGGCCATTAGCTTTCGTCATTCCGTCTTGGGAGTTTGTCAACGCAAAATTTGCTCTGAATATTATTTTTAAACATTTATATTTTTCAAGTTTGGTTCCTCGGTTTATCGGGGTAAGTGATTTGTGTATGTTTAAAAACCTCTGTGTGTGTGAATTTTTGTTTTGTTTGAATATCAAAATCCTTATTTCCTATATTTTATGTGCAATAAAAGGTTTTGTATTGTATCTTAGATTATATTCCGGAGCAGAAAGTTCTAAGGAATAAATGACATAATTATCTATATCTATCTATATAGATTATTCCTTCATCTTTTAGCTGTTATATCAACGAGTCCAGAACTCGAGCACGATAAATAATTCAAACTTTATTTTGTAATCATGAAATTGATTTCTGTATATTTATTAACTAGTGCATCAATTACTGTATTGTATATGTATATTCTATTTGTGTCACAACTATAATTATGCGCATTTAAAATATCGGTATCTGATACTATTGCATTCAAACAGTGCGAGTGCATTCTAGTTGTACATCTTCAACAAAATACTACAAAATATAGTAAACATAACAATGAACAAATCTTTGACTGACATTGGACTATGGCTTTATAAAATTTAAATCACAAAATTTATAATAACCAAAGTATTAACAATGCTCATTGCTTTACTTTTCAGTAGCTTTGTGGATTTGCGCTTTTCAACGATACATCTTCCAGCCTTATACATGTTCAGTTTGCTTCACACATTGTGAGTTATTTAATTATGTTGGCTTTTAGTGAAACCTCTTTTCGTTGCCTGCAAAATGATTTGCTTTCTATTGACACTCAGTTATGTGTAAACAGCAACAATTACAAGATCAATATCAAAATATTTTTCTATGCAATGTAATGTTCCTGAAAATAAATGTTCCTCTATCGGGTTATCTTACATATTGTTTTCTGTGGGCTGATTTTCAACCGACTTCCCAAAAAAGGAGGAGGTTATATGTTTCGATGTATGTATGTTTTTTTTTTATGTATGTTCGCCGATTTCTCCGCCTACAGTGGACTGATTTCCGAAATTGTTTTTTTATTCGTAATGGTATATACCCAAGTTGGTCCCATTTTAACCACGTCAGAATCTGTTCGGTAATTTTAAAGATACCTAACAAAATATAAAAATTCCAACATTGCATTATAGAGCAAAAGCCCGCGATAGCATGCCCTTCCTTATTTTATTAAAACTAAAGATTTTCTGTGTATTTTCCCAACATAGAAATAGCGATTAGCGACTATAAAAGTTGGATCATGATTGCTTAGGCAGATTTTTTGTAGCAATGACATTTAAAGTGGTAACTCAATTTCCTTAAAGTAAAGTTTTTTAAAGATTTTATTCCTAATAATATAAGAAATCACGCCATCCATTGCCAGGCAATTGGTGCATATAGAAACCCCTGCTAGACATTGTAACTTTACTAAATTATAGTAATATTTGTTTTATTATAAAAGCTGAATTTAATATTACTTTGGAAGGCCCCAAAGGTGCTTTTTATACCTATAAAAATCATCCTTGCTATCCATATTAGCTGCATAAGCAACTAAGATCCAAACTTCATACCTAGTCGCTAATATTTTTTTACCCGTATATACCACGCAGAGAAACATTCAGCATTTTTAAAATAAGGAAGGTTTGGTCGTCGCGTGCTCACGGTCTATTTATGTGCCCAAAAATAATTGACAATTTGACATGTTCTGACATTTCAAATCAAACTGACATAAAAAGTTTCGAATTCTTAATTCTTTATTTTCGGCCACCAGTGAAAGAAAAGTTTAAGTTTTTATTAAAGAAAATGAAAAGGTGTAGAAGCACTAAAAATGATAAAATAAAACTTTTTTCTAAAAAAGTGAACCGACTTCCATCATAACACTTAAAATCATGAAATAACAATAAAGCAAAATGTATTAGCATGCTACCTACTAAATGAGGTGAAGTCGGTGCCAAATTGAATATTAAATAATCTAAATTAACATTAGAGTCATGTATATATATATACAAAATGCCTAGCTAAACAATTACATAGTCCTGCACTTGGCACCGACTTCACCTCATTTAGTAGGTAGCATGCTAATACATTTTGCTTTATTGTTATTTCATGATTTTAAGTGTTATGATGGAAGTCGGTTAACTTTTTTGGAAAAAAGTTTTATTTTTGAAAAGTGTATTAATCTCTTTATAGGTAACATATGTTTCTTTTTCCTCCTTTTGTCACTGGACATAATCCTTGTCATATATTTTTTTGTATATTTTATTGATGTCTGCAGAGAAGTCAGTACTTAAATCGTTTTAACAAAATGATAAGTATGTTGAATTAACTAAGATACATTTATTTCTTGCCACAATGACACAAATCGTAATCCTAGCTAATATTATAAATGCGAAAGTGAGTTTGTTTGTTACCTCTTCACGCTTTATCTTCATCATCACATGGGATAAAATAACGACTGAGTGGTTCAACAATTTACCTTCTCTGTTTTACACTACCTATTTACCTACCGGTATCCTCGCGATGGACGAAAACGCGATGGACAGATGTAAGTGTGTCACTTAAAATGTATTCTGAATTTTCTAAGAAATTGATGTATCATTTGATTTGAACATTATATTTATAATCATAATTTTAGATTACATATGGTTAAAACTACACGATTTTTATAAATACCTGCTAACTAATAGCTAAAATTATATATACTAGTGATTCGCCGCGAACTTAGACCTCGCGATTATTATTTTTAAAATATGAGAAAGTAAATTTACTGAACCAATTTGAGTTTTCAGTAAAATACGGGATTCAGGTAAAACAAAAATGTACCGCGCAACGCATTACATTATTCAGTTATTGCGCGGTTGATGAGAACAGATTTTCAAACCATCTTTCTTCATCTATTCTGAGCTGCAACAACTTCATTTTTTAAATTTTTTCCAAGCGGATGTAATCAAAACCTGGATCAAATATAATTAAACCGTTTTGATTTCGAAAGAGCTCGAATGTACATCAGGCTTCTTCTCTTCTCTTCTCTCAGCCTAAAGACGTCCACTGCTGGACAAAGGCCTCCCCCAAGGATTTTATCCATGGGCTACCAACTCAAATCTTAAACTACATCAGGCTACCAACTCTTTTATGCCAATGTCCACGACTACTTTATCCAAAGTAAATGATTTATAATCGAGAATACATCCCCGAACTTTATCTAAGGAGAATATAATAACTGTTTTTAAAATGTTACAGTAATTTTTCGTCACGTTTCAGGTTTCAGCTCAATATTACAGGATTTTTTTAGCGTTGCCAATGCAATATTTTTCACACTCATTGTACTTTAGTGTTTGTTGTTAGTTGTTAGAATTTTTGTGTGACAATTTACACTAAAAAAATAATTTAATTTAAAAAAACGTTTCCTCCCTGCATCGATAAGGCTTATCGAAATTGAATACACACTATATCATAGCTAAATCAGTTAATGCTGAAAATAAACGTACAATCTTACACCAAATGAGTTAATTAAATTACTACAATCAAATAGGTGACACAAAAGCTCAGAACGGAGATAGGAAGACTGAGGTTCACATAGGTCAATCTCCACATACGAATTTTCAGCGGTCGTGCTTCTATGTAGCGGAGAAGACGAAGAATTTGCGCCTCTGCTTCCGCGTCTGGAAAATGAGAATAAAAGTTGAAATTACTTTATAACACATGATACGAGAACTACGTTTGATCAGGCACACAGCAACAGCCAGGCAAAAAGAAAGAAAATTAAACTTAAGTGGTTGTGGACGTGGAGAATAGTCACTAGATGATGGAAAAAAGATATAGAAAGACAAAAACAAAAAAGATACTATAGAAGTACAATTATTACTAATCAATAAAGATACATATCTCAAACTGGATTTCTTACCAATTTTTCTCATCAATCGATTATTAAGTAAGATTTTTATGGTTTCCACTTCACTGTCTGTCAGCTCCCCAATAATTGACGGTGCTCCCTATTGAATGGTAAAATGACTAAAATATACTAAGTGAGATAATGATTGGATTACATTTACATCCTGAAATCAAATAGACAATCAACTGCTTAATATAATGGTTTTCTCAGTATTGTGGCGTTCCGTGGCATTCCCACGGGATTTAACGTCACCTTTACTTTGCGAAGGCATCGTAAAGCAATTAACAAAATGCACAATGCCTTCGCAACAAAGGACCGACAACTTATACAACTTGTTTACAACCGGCAACTTACTTTATGATTATTGCCGAACGTAATTCCAAATAATTTGTACAACCATTTTTTATGATAATGTTCCGTTACAACTGTTAACGTTTAACTTAAAACTTCTATTAAAGGACAGTCTGACTTTACTCACAAAACAGTGAACACGCGTTTCATTTACCAGCCCTTCTGGTACAAACCTACCAAGTACTCGTCCGAACATAGAGGTACAGTACTTCTGTCAATCAGTTAATTTAATGGTGACCCTTATATAACTCACCACATGTGAGTCAGTTTAGCCACATATATCCATAAACAATAGAAATAGTAAAATCTAAAATATAAAGTTACATAAAAATATAATATGGTAAAGTGGTGACATCCCGACGTGATACCGACGTGATATCTACGTGATCTACAAATCGTCGTGATCAAGCAATCTGCGCAATCTACGACGTCGTGTTCTACAATCAGCGTCAGACTCAATAATACGAGCGTCCTGCCAGCAATTATCAAGACTACGATGTCAGACAATGACAGCGACTACGCAGCCCAGAGCCCACCTGCTGAAGCACAGGCGGCCGCAGCTGCACTCGCCCTGATGTCTAGAATACCGGAGTTCTGGCGACAGCAGCCGCGACTCTGGTTTCATCAGTTTAACGCCATCGTGGACATACATAAGGTTAGTGACCTCCACAAAAGTCAAATATTAATATCTAAGTTGGGTAAAGACGAATTGAGCAATATTAGCGACATTCTCGAAAATATGCCAACTGTAAATATATTTAAAACTATAAAAGATAGATTAATATATGTTTATCAGGAATCCGAGTCCCGTCAACTAAACAAATTACTAAATGAAATGGAGCTCGGAGACCAAAAACCTACTCAATTACTTAGACGTATGCGGGATCTCAATAACAATCGCATCGCAGATGACACACTTAAAATTTTATTCATAGGTCATCTGCCAAACTCAATCCAACCAATAATAACCGCATGCGACACAGACAAAATTAGTTTAAATAACCTCGCGATAATGGCAGATAAAATATTAGAAAATATTAATTGCCCATTTCAAACGGCTTCTATTAATGAAAAATATGTATCTACTGTAAACGCTTTTGATGTTTCCGCGATATTAAATAGCTTACAATCAGAAGTTAAATACATTTTAGATAAGATAACTGACAAGGGCCATAAATCGCGAGACCATAGCCAACAAAGCCACCCTATTCAAAATAACTTTAAATCGCGCACCAAAAATAAAAGTAATTATAGGGATTTTGCCGATCAAACTTCAAAACCCGGCGATCCAAACTATATGTGCTATTATCATTACACGTACTTAAAAAATACGCGCAAATGTGGCGATACCAAATATTGTAGTAGTTATAATAATTATAAAAATTATCCTGCAAACACGACTTCGACACCGGCAGACATAAATGTTGCTGAGGTCGATAAGTCATATAGATTATGCGTTAGTGATAAAATTACAGTTACTCAATTTTTAATAGACACAGGCGCTGATGTTTCCGTTCTAGCCGCGAAAAAGCGAACAGGAACGTCAGATTATACCCTGTATGCAGCTAACGGTACCCAAATTACTACATATGGTAAAAAAACTATTACCATTGATTTAGGTTTACGTCGCCCTTTTCAATGGACATTTATATTAGCCAACGTCTCTAAATCTATTATCGGTGCAGATTTTCTGGCCGCTAACAAATTAATGGTCGATTTACATGAAAGAAAACTAGTCGACAAAGTAACTTCATTTTCGCGTCAAGTAAATGTTCTTCAAACTAGTGAACCGACTGTTCGTTCTATAAACGAGAACGACGAATATCACGCTATTTTAAAAAAGTTTCCTAACATTACTAAAATGGAAAATTTCTTATTAGAACCTAAGCATGACGTGAAACATCACATTTATACTACCGGACCTCCGGTACACGAGAAGGCACGCCCACTTAATCCACAGAAATACAAAGCAGCCAAAGCTGAATTCGAAAGAATGATGCAATTAGGTATTTGTAGGCCCTCAAATAGCCCTTGGGCTAACCCTCTCGTTTGCGTTACTAAAAAAGGAGAACAAGAAATAAGACCCTGCGGTGATTATCGCAGGCTTAACGCACAAACAACTCCTGATCGCTACCCTTTACCTAGACTATTAGATTTCACTTATATGTTAAAAGGAAAAACTATATTTTCAAAAATAGATGTTAGAAAAGCCTATTTTAATATACCGATGGCTGAAGAAGATATTCCTAAAACTGCCGTCATAACACCGTTCGGTTTGTTCGAATTTACTCGGATGAACTTTGGTTTACGTAACGCAGCTCAGGATTTCCAAAGATTTGTAAATAACGCCCTCAAAGGCTTAGATTTCGCATTTCCATATTTAGATGATATTGTTATAGGTTCAGAATCAAAATCACAACACTTAGTGCACCTAGAACAAGTCCTAGAGAGACTAAATAATTATGGTCTAACAATTAACTTACAAAAATGCGAATTCGGTAAACCCGAACTAGATTTCTTAGGCTATCACATTAGTCCTGAAGGTATTATACCTAGCAATAAAAAAGTTCAGGCTATAATTAATTATCCTCAACCGAATAATATCGAGGAATTACGACGTTTCCTAGGAATGATTAACTTTTATAGAAATAGCATTCCAAACGCCGCGCAAATACAGGCACCACTAAACGCGTACATACACAATTCTAAACAACGCGATAAAACAAACATTATATGGACTGAAGAAGCATTAAAAGCTTTCAGCCAGTGTAAAGAAAGTTTAAGTGCCGCTACAATGTTATTACACCCTGATCCCTCCGCACCACTAATTTTAATGACGGACGCTTCAGGTAGTTGCGTAGGCGCAGCATTAAACCAAGAAACAAATGGTAAATTACAACCATTAAGTTTTTACTCTAAAAAATTAACTGAAACACAGTCTAGATATAGCACGTATGATAGAGAACTCTTAGCAATATATATGTCAATAAAGCACTTTAGGTATATTATAGAAGGTAGAGAATTAATAGTATTAACAGATCATAAACCCTTAACATACGCACTAACGAAAAAAGTTTCTCCATCAGATTCCCCTAGACGTTTAAGACAATTAGATTTTATTTCTCAGTTCTGCGATAAGATACAATACATAGAGGGCAATAAAAATAGCGCAGCTGATGCTTTATCTAGGGTAGAAGAAATAACAATGCCATCATTTATAGACTACCAGGAACTGGCTGAGTCTCAACAAAACGACTCGGAATTGCAGAGTCTTAGGCAACAAGATAACCTACATATTAAACTTATAACTATGCCGGATTCTGATATTAAAATCACTTGCGAGACATCAACTGATAACGTCCGCCCATACTTACCTCTACACTTCCGAGATATAGCTATTAAAATACTACATGAAGTCAGTCATCCTGGAGTGGCAGCTACTAGACGTTTAGTTAAATCTAGATACTTTTGGCCTAGTATGAATATAGATGTAAAAAATTTCGTTAAAAATTGTATTGCTTGTCAAAAATGTAAAATACAACGTCATACTATTACTCCTATAGGCGAATTTGACAAAGCTTCTCGTTTTGATCATGTGCATATCGATATAATAGGCCCACTACCGTCCTCAGACGATTATAGATATTGCGTAACAATTATAGATAGAGTTACGAAATGGCCTGAAGTAATACCTACTAAGGACATAACGGCTGAAACTGTTGCTAAAGCCTTTCTAGAAAATTGGATAGCTCGTTACGGCTGTCCAAAACGGATTACTTCAGACCAGGGTCGTCAATTCGAGTCTGATTTATTTATACAATTATTGAATAGGCTCGGTATCGAACGCATTCGCACTACAGCTTATAATCCAAAGGCAAACGGCATGGTCGAACGATTTCATCGTACACTTAAGGCAGCAATTATGGCCAAATGTACTGATGATAACACAAAATGGGCTCAACAATTACCATTAGTACTTTTAGGTTTACGTACAGCTATTAAGTTAGATTTAGATTATAGCCCAGCTCAATTACTGTACGGTACTAATCTTAGGTTACCAGGCGATCTATTCACAATAAACCCTAAGACATCTGTAAATACTAGAGAATATATAACAAATCTAGCTCAAACCCTTTCATCCATCCCATACACTGGACAGTCGAGCCATCACAATAACGGCGACAAAGTTTTTATTCATAGGGACCTAAACAATGCCACACATGTGTTCGTTAGAAATGAAACTCATAAATCGCTTGTTCCTCCCTATGAAGGCCCATATAAAGTCCTAAAAAGAAACCCCAAATTCTATACCATAGAAATAAACAATAAGCCTGTCACAATATCGCTCGACCGTCTCAAAACAGCTTATTTATTAATGGATGACAACGTGTTGGTCACAAAACCTACACATATGCCAACACCAGTACCACCGGCACCAGATATCATATCTGCAAAGAACGACACCCCACAGACGCAACCAACAATAACCCGTTCCGGGCGCACCGTAAAAAAGGTGGTAAAATTCAACTTATGATACACGTGTCCATACTTCACCGATTAGAAGATGCAACAGCCCGCCTTCTAACGGCAACATGAAAGGACCACGTGTTGCATATACAGCATGCGTCATCATTACTTCATGTCTATTGTGCAGTGACTAGTGATAACAAAGTGAATTAAAGTGCCGGTATACAAAGACAATATTTTAGCAATTTATCAAAATTAATTAAGTAGTATATAAGTCTATATTGTAAACTTTTAATTTTTCATGTACTAACCTAGATATAGACAACTACTTATTGTTACTAACAAGTTACTAATCATAAATGTTTAATTTTAAGCCACATGTAATGTAATATGCTCCTCCAATATTTTTGTATAAATTTAAAATTTATTAGTTTGTCCGAAATACCTATTATCATGTAACTAATTATGTATAAAGGACGTTTACCTATAATTTTAAATTTCTAGCTTTTTCTAAGGGTGGAGGATTGTGGCGTTCCGTGGCATTCCCACGGGATCTAACGGCACCTAAGCTTTGCGAAGGCATCGTAAAGCAATTAACAAAATGCACAATGCCTTCGCAACAAAGGACCGACAACTTATACAACTTGTTTACAACCGGCAACTTACCTTATGATTATTGCCGAACGGAATTCCAAATAATTTGTACAACCATTTTTTATGATAATGTTCCGTTACAACTGTTAACGTTTAACTTAAAACATCCATTAAAAGACAGTCTGATTTTACTCACGAAACAGTGAACACGCGTTTCATTTTACCAGCCCTTCTGGTATAAACCTACCAAGTACTCGTCCGAACATAGTAGGTACAGTACTTCAGTCAATCAGTTAATTTAATGGTGACCCTTATATAACTCACCTCATGTGAGTCAGATTAGCCACATATCCATAAATAATACAAATAGTAAAATCCAAAATATAAAGTGGTAAAGTTACATAAAAATATATAATATGGTAAAGTATAAAGTAAGAAATTTCTTCTGAATTTTCTACATCAGACTAACTACCTACCTGGTTTTTACACAAAGTAAAAAAATGGTGTGTAAAATTACATCAAGTCGAGGTCCCTTCGTCATTCCTTTATTAAGAGAATACTGAGTTTGATAAAGTCTAATTCAATATCCTTATAATATAAAAATTGGTAAAAAACCTTTTTAAGTTAAACGGTTTTATGTTAAACATACATTGAATGTTTAAGACTGATATGTACTAAAAGCTAAAAAATAACAAAATAAATACAGTCGTGGGCATTATAAACATATGCATAGACTAGACTTAAATAAAACCGTGGGGCACGTCAATTGTCTACAATCATTGAAAATGTTCGTTTTGTAGTGTCACGCGATAATAAGACAGTTGTTCAACCGACAACGATGAACGAGTGGGAAGTAGGGCTAGAATGTGGAAACAAGCTAGCGAGCTCGACTATAAGCGAGTTTTAGGGTTTCATAGTGTTGAGCGAGTGTTTATTTTAATCATAAGTTAAGTTAAGACATACTACGAGTAGTGAAGTGAGTCCTCGCCAGCCAGCAGTGTGAACGTTCAACGATAAACGATTTCAATTTTGTATAGTACATTGTATTCTACTTGTTGAGCCCTTTCATTTGATACCCACATTGTTGGGATTGTTAAAAACTAGGTTATCCGCCATTTTGTAGCGGCGGCCATCTTGGATTTCAATTTTGTATAGTACATTGTATTCTACTTATTGAGCCCTTTTATTTGATAATCATATTAATGGGATTAATAAAACCTAAGTTACCCGCCATTTTGTAGCGGCGGCTATCTTGAATTTACAATGATATTGAATAAACATAATTATATTGTCACCAAAATCCAAAGTGTATACTAAATTTCAGATTAATCGGTTGACAGGAAGAGGGTGAAATTTTAATTACTAAATTTGACCCAATAATAAAACAAACGGGGTAAGCTAAATAAAACCGTTTAAAAATGCTCAGCATGTCTTAATAAGTTTTTACTACAAAAAAATAAAAATAAACTTACATATGATTTTGCATACGCAATTATATTAACTATTAAAATCATTACTTTAACTACGCCGGTTGTAATTTTTCGAATTATCTGGAAAAATATCAATTAAGTTACCATTATAATTAAGTTGAATGTATTATAAAATAATTACGCATAGAAAATACTATTTAAATTCCTAATAATTATCTATATTAGATATAAATCAATTGCAATTAGTTTTCCAACATAATCTAATTGGAATTACAACTTAAAGACGTTATCAATTTTCATTATAATTATATATTATTGTTAGAATCTCGAATAACTTTCCAATAAACTGTACAAAAGTCTGATTCGATCAAAACAATCTACCATCTTCATTTATTGATCTCTAACTACCAGTAATTTAGTTGGCTGTTTAACCATAATGCCTAAATCTTTGACACAAGATAGTATAATGTAAGATATTATTAAAATTACGACATTCAGAATGTCAAGAGCTCCATCAGGTATATAGTATACATATTGTGGTAGAACATTAATATAACATGCAGTTGGATAAATATTACAAGCAACAAAAACAACACTAATTTTAATCAAAAAATAAAAAAGAAAGTAGAATATACTTATCATCGCAATGTAATCGTATTTGATACTTTTATTATAAGTTTGAATGTCAATGATGAAATTATAAAAACTGTATTTGCAGATTAAGGTATATATAAATAATATTATATAGGTGATCATATCACAGCTAAAGAAAACTATATTCACTAATACTTGATTTAAAAAAAATAATATCAACGTTCCTACCATTATAAATAATGCTATACTTATGTCCTATAATTTTAACTAAAATACGATATTTAGGATTAACACATTTGATAAATCCAAAGTTGAGACCAAAACAAAGTTGAACTAAAATAAAAAAAAATACTTTCGATATTTTTAATTTTTGTTTTGATTTTTTTCCAAATTGTTGCATTTGAGATTTTATATTCATTTTTTGCTTCAGCTTTATTAAGGAACGTAGTTTCACTTGTTCGTCTAAATTAAGTATGATGAATGACTCAATAAACTTAATTTAGACAGTCGTTTGACGCCATTCAGATGTTTCATTAATTATTATTTTATCATATAATTGTAGTGGTGGATGAGTGATTGGAGTGGATATTCGATTGTTATTGTACAGGGTGGAACTTTTTAAGCTCACCTCTAGTATTTTTTCTTTGCCTCTAGGGAACGATTCTATGTGAGTATATTAGACAGATTTGATCTTTATAATAGCCGGAAACTATCTATGACTATTAATAGCATAAGTACGACGTGATGTTATTTTTCGTATTATTAATTGAAAATCCTTAAAATCCTGTACAGGTATTGTATATTCAGATCTGTAAAGAAAAGAGGTAACCTGGTGACTTGCGGTATAGGAGGTACACCTACAACTCAAGCACTAATTCTCTCCACTAAAAAGTTCACAACATCCAAATTTTGTTAAGTCGTATTACTTATCTCTCTGATTCTTTCCTCTTTGTCTTACTATCTCCTTCTTTTTCTATTATTTTTACGTGTACGTTGTTCACATAATTCACTTTTGTCTGATGTATATATATATATATATATATATATATTGTATATTATATGTTTATATGTAGGTTTATGATACGTTAATTGTATTTATATATGAAATCAATCTATTATACAATTTTTCTCCTTAACCCAACCCGCACAACATATATTTCGTCTACAGCAATTTCTCAATTGGTTGTCTGGAAGAAATTGCTTTCAGCGATAAGGCGCATCTTCCTTCTTTTTTTTAGTTGTAAGTTACTTTATGTATCTGGAAATGTGATCTTGTGTACTAATAAAGTATCCTTGTCTTATCTTGTCTAATTTGTACAATTACTTAAGATATTTTTTTATATGTGGAGAGAAAATATACTATTTTACTACCTATTTAAAATAAATTACAAGACATAAAACCGGTCAAGTACGATTTGACTCGCACATCGAGATTTCCGTACCTACTTAACCCAGATATTACTGAAACTATTTTTTTTCTTCTATCATCGTATTTTTTACATATTGTCATCTTTAACCTTTAGTTACTGACGTGGATTTTTTATAACGTAAGCACTGACGTGGGGTCTGTGGGGCCCGCCACTTCAAGTACATATAAGTAAAAAAACGTGAACATTAATGGTATGTTTCACTATTATTTACGTTTAATAGGCTTAAATGAATAAAAAACAACAAAGTTTTTAATATTAAGTTATTTCAATGATATTTATATCTATCATTAAACAAATGTTAAACTTTTTTTGGCGAAAATTACTTGAGATCAAAATTAGCGCTATATTATATTATAAGTCTTTATTTATTCACCAAACTAAACAAAGTAACATCCATACTAATATTATAAATGCGAAAGTTTGGATGTGAGTTTGTGAGTTTGTGAATTTGTGAGTTTGTGAGGATGTTTGTTACTCAATCACGCAAAATCTACTGGACGGATTTCGATGAAATTTGGTACAGAGGTAGATAATGACCTGGAATAGCACATAGGCTACTTTTTATCCCGGGAAAAAGCACTGTTCCCGTGGGAAATTCACGCGGGCGAAGCCGCGGGCAAAAGCTAGTTTATTATATAATTTCAATAACTTCTCTAATTAACTATATCACAATCAACAATATTGCTAAATGGAAAATAAAAAACTACATGGCATCAAATAACTCAATTTTCGCACAATCCGGGCAAATCTCCTTAGCGCATTTGATTACAGACACACATGTTGTTTTCATAAAAAACATGTATGTTTCGACTTCCTCTGAAGATTTAAGGGGCTTGAGTGGCATTTTTCCTTTGGTTCAGGACTTTCTCTTGAATATCTGGACGTTCAGGCACATCTGAACCTAGCACTCGCGTCAAACTTAGACGTAGTTCACGTGGCAGTCATTTATTCAATACTCTTCTTTTTAAGTGTTGAAAAACTAAACTGCGAGCCAAATTATTCTTAAAAAGCTCCATTTTAGGCTATCTTATCACTTTCTATTAAAATAAATGAAAAATAAGAATTTTGGCGATGTTTTAAAAAGTTACGTAACTACTGATGTGGGGTCTGAGAGGCCCATAAAAAAGTTTGAAATCAATTTACTCACCTGTATTGGGCCTGTTGATATGTATACCGACTTTGGCGACCTCCGGGTGACCAAATTTGAATTTACCAGCAACGTATGCGTCCCGCGCGGGGGAGGGGAGTAATTGGGAATTATTAATTTCGCCGGGCCTTAGAGGCCCCCACGTCAGCAGTTAAAGTAGTCGGGGCTGTGAATTTTCAGTTGTATGGAGGTGGTCACATTAAATCCTACGATGGTGATTTTTATAAACTACATAGATTATGATATTACAACTGCAAATTTAAGTGTAAAAAAAAAAATCACCACCGCCGTTTTTTTTTAAACGCTATTATAAGACTCATATTGTTATAACTCTCGAACAAAAATCCTACCAGGGTGATTTTTTGTTACATGTTTCCTTACGAATAATAAAAGCTTGATTTAAAAAATCACCAATAAATAACAATCCGAAATGGATTTTTTAATGAGTTGTAATTTTTATACTTTAAAAACATCCTGTACAAAAACAAAAAATTCAGCAATGGTGACTTTTATATATTATTCGTATACTATTGTAATGAACCATATCCTCAATTTTTATAAGGGTGACTACAACAGTTTTTTTTTATCAACTTTTAATTATTTTTTTTAATTCTACAGTCGAGAAAATTGTATATTCGTACGTAATGTGAATTATTCAATCTTAATTTTAAAAAACGACTCATGTTTATGAACCCGATTTCCTGTAATTAAATAAAAACCATATTGACATTTATAACGTTAAAAATACATTTTATGACTAGAAAGCCTTATTATAAACCGGCCAACTTTTATTTACAGGTAAATGAAGTCTTATTATTTAATTGTGAACAGTAATCTCTATTGTAAACTTTTTTGTTTACGAGCAATTCAGTATAGTTTATATATATATATTTTTTTATATATATATATAAGGATGTTTAAAAACATCAAAATAATGTTAAGTATAAGAATCATGGTTGTAGGAATTTGTCGGTAAAAAAAATTTAAATGCCCCGCCTAAAGGTTAAGCATATAAACGGGGAAAAATAAGAAAAAAAACTTTGTTTCCTGGAAATCTCGGAAAATGACGATTGTTTTGACGATCAGTAGTAAAATCCAAATACCTCTCATACAAACTATTTCAACGATAGTAACTAATTTGATAAAAAAATATAGTTTTTACTCCCTCTCTCTCTCTCTCTCAGCCGAATGACGTCCAGTTTTTACTACAAAAAGATTATGTTACAATTGGATTATTATTAATTAATGAACTAGCCGGATTATATTTAAGTTCGATAAGTTACAAAATATGGATATTTAAGGATATAATGGACATATTAGGTATGTGAAGTTAGTGTTTTTTACTAAATGGTCTGAGAAATTCTATCGTTTTGTTCTACTTTTTTCTAATTTTCATGTTATTTCAAGAATTGCTGTCAATTAAAATTGGTTATTTTATATTAAAAGGTAGGTATTCAAGATATCAGATCCAGAATCTATGACAATAATACACTCCCATTAGGGGCTTTTCATATGTAATGCATGAGTTCTAAGTTTCTAAAATTGATGAAAATGACACATACCTACAACAAAAATATCAGTATTATTATGTGAAAAACATCATTATTTACATATTACTTACAAGCTGCGCCCGCAGCTTCACTCGTGTGGAAATTTTAGAAAGCTGTGCCAAGCATAATCAATATATGATAAGAAACAATACCTATTATGGAAAAGCTTTTTTTTAAAACAGGGAAAAATATTGTAAAATGAGTTTCATAAACGGTGTTCATTGGAAATATTAGTAGTTGGTAGCTTGGATAAATTCTATACAGTAAATTTAAAAATTAATGTGGTTTTCAACGTCAGAATCCTTGGCAAATGGCATAAATATTTATTTTTCTTTTTTATAATTTCCTGTAAATAAGTACTTATCAATCAATTACTTTTCGGAGGGGTATATGATGGGGGGGTATATGATCATAATCAAGTTGATCATACATCCCTAAATTACTACTGATCTTTATCACGATCATTAAAAATACACTCAAATTTTTCTAGGAAAAATACGGGAAATGTCTAAGTTTTCTCATATATCTTTTTCATATATTATGAATAGTTATTAAACATCCAGTAAATAAACTTAAGTCAGTAAATTTTTGAAAACTTACTTTTTTTAAAACATGGTGAACGAAAAATTTTGTTACTTTAATTAAAATACCATAATATATAGAAATTTACATTTTAAGGATATTACGAGTGTGCCAAAATATGACCAAACTACCATTGCATCAAATTGTAAAGAACGAACGAAGGTATTCCTTTCATTTATATGTTTAAATTGCGGGTACATGTAATACATTTTTTTGATTTTTATAACGATCAGTCGTCTTATCTGGGTTAAGATTAAACATCACCTTTACCGTTCCTCGTACGGCAAAGTTCAATTATTTAGTGTTATCGTTTTTTCGGCTCTTAAAAAATTAGTAATACATTACACTAATTGAATGGGTTGGGAGTTAAAATAATAAATGACACGTTTCTATTCATTTGAAACCTGAAAACAAAAAATATACAACATTCTTGTATCTTTATTAAAATGAAAGGCTCAAATAAAGTTCAAGTATTTGAAAAGGAATTTAAATCAGAATTAAAAATTCCAAAGACCATTACAATATTTTTCGTTATAATTGAATGCTGCTTTGGTTTAAGTTTTGGTTTCATCAAGTTTATTAAAAAGGAAATTCAGGCAGTCTTAAAATGGTTTGGTCGTCTTATGGTTTTCATAATATTGGGTATTTTTGCAAGTACTTTTGTGACCTGGAATATATTAGATATCTTGTTTTTTAGTTGTGATTTTATCACATACATCGTATATTTTATACATAGCATCTTTTGTAAATACACTATGTGTGATTTCATTATTGATATTAAAAAACTCAACAAAGACCTCAAATGCGACAACTTATACAAACTGAGTGTATATTTTTTCTTTTTCTTTTATATTCTTAAAATATCTTTAATCTTTGCATCTTGTATCACCAACACCATGGGTATATGTTATGACAATTATTTACCTTACTATATAAATTATATCGTTGCTGGCAGTGTGGATGTCCTCCATACTGCAGTCATCATCATATTATTTCTTAAATATTTTTATGTAAAGAAATTAAGGCTTTCAGTGAAACATTCGATAAAATTTGAAGAAACAAATAAAGAATATATGCTTATTGCTGATAATTTTGATCGAGTCAATCCTCTATACAATTTTTTGGTAAGACATTGTATTTTGTTTTAGGAAGTAATATTATTCAAATCATTGTCTGAACAAATCACAGTAATTGTTGCAATAAATCTATCCTTGAATTGAACATAATTTAATTATGTTTTTAATTAAATTATTTGTTAAGTTATTCTTTTTAGATAAATATAAAACAGATATTTAAAAATTTCAGATAATCATGGTGCTTTTGAATATTATTCTTAAACTCAATTTGAGTATTGTTTACTACTTAGTATATTTCAAGTTTTATTTAAATACACGGACGCTTGTAAGTATTATAATTTTTATGTAAGAACTAGCTTGTCGCCGCGAAATTCGTCCACGCGCTATTAATATTTCGGGTTCTAAGTGACAAGTATCAAGATGAAACTTGCGCCAGATTTTAAGTTTGACCTACAACAATACAAGACAGAAAGACAGACTGACAAAAATTCTACGAAAAAATGGCCCCGTGTAGAACACTCATAGTTTTTTTTCTTAAAAATCTTCTATTTGCAGATACAGACCAGTTACAGTTTTATTATATGTTATATTACAGTTTTATTATATAATATTGATGATAAAAATGAAATAGCAACTGCGTTTGTTTCCTTTAAATTTTTGCAGTAATATGTATTGACAATGAGATTTTATATATTTCAGACAATAGAAGCTCTCACTCTAATAACTAACTTTGTATGTATAATTCACATTGTTATACAACTAATAACCCCATCTTTTATTGGCGAACTATTGGATAGTGAGATGGAAAAAATAAAACTATTACATGAAAATAAGTTGATGGAGAAAACAGGTGATTAAAATTATGTGTACATTACTTTCTTGGTTCATTTACACATTTTTGACGATCTCCGTGGCCCAACGGTCCGCCGATCCCGGGTTCGATCCCCGGTCGAGCTAAGATGGCAAATGATCTTTTTCAGATTGGAATGGGACTTGGATGTTTATCTATTAATGTATTTATTTTAAAACAAAGTATCGTTGATTTAGTATCCCATAACACAACTCTCGAACTTACTTTGGGATTAACTCAATCTGTATGATTTGTCCGTTTATTTAAATTTATTTATTTATCATTTTATTACTAAGGCCAAAGCGCATCTATAATTTTTATTTCTAAGGCTACTACTTCTATCGCCTCTACAATTTTACGTACGCATGTACCTGTACGGTGTATAAAAAGTGGAGGTGCAGCCGAGGCGTTAATGAGCAATTACCATTAAGTATATTCATATTATTTTATTACATTTAGTGAGCAGTCAGTTAATTTTTAATTTTCACTGTATTTAACAAGCCTTTTCCCTCGGTTTCACCTGCATGATATTTGTTTTTCACTCATTTCAGCCCCGAAATTATTTTCTACGTGCTCACTTACGCTATAAAGAATCTTCCTGCAAAATTTTAAGTTTCTATTTTGAGAGGTTGCGTCTCCTTGTTGATATCCCACTCAATCAGTCAGCGACCAATTTTAGGTTCATTATTTAAGGATTCCATTATCACGTAAAATTTTAATATCACTTCAGAAATCTGAAAGTTAAAAAATAAAATAAAAGTAGTAATTGAATCTTAACTAATATTATAAATGCGAAAGTGAGTTTGTTTGATTCCTCTTCTCGCTTTATCTACAAAACCAATCTTCCTGAAATTTCGTACACACATAGCTAGAAGTACAGATAAGGACAAAGGTTACCTTTCAACCTGGGAAAAAGCACTGTTCCCGTGGGAAATTCACGCGGGCGAAGCCGTGGGCCAAAGTTAGTGTAGTATATTTTTTTGTACCTAGATGAAGCAACAGAAAAGGAGATTCTTCGCTTTCTTCGCTATATGGAAGCGCGGCCGTTGAAGCAGCGAGTGTGGCGCCTGCTGTACGTGGACCTGAGTCTGCCAGTTGCTGTACTTAGCTTCTGCGTCACCTACTTAATTGTCGCCATTCAATTCGCTCATCTAGACCAGTGAGCTTAAAAAATGAGCACTTTGTGAAATAAGAGAAATGAAAATAAAACAAATTTCAAAGATTAAATCAGGTACATTATTTAATTTTATTATACATTTCTTATTTTTCTGCTTTACCTTGTCCCAATATTGTGTGGGTTCGGTATAGTCCATTTATTGTTTGCCATCCCATTCTGAAGCCTTAGCCAAAGTCACAAGTTAATAACGAACACGAAATTTGAAAACTATAGTATGGCATTGATATAAGACCGCTGTTACATTGTGTTGTGTACTTACGGTTAATTCACTTACGCCCGGTTTCTGAAAAGCATGTCAAGTATTGAATTTTATAGCAGAGTGTCATATTTAACAATCTGCTAAATATCTTTGGGTTTCTGAAAGGCTATTCACCTTAAAATTATCTAATCGACTGTAATTTTTTGCATTCACTCATTCATGTTTTGTTTCTGTCCAACGCATACAGTGCGACCAGGATTTTTTTGCACATGGTAGAAAACGGAACTAATGTCTAAGCTATTAAAATTTCACATTTGAAACGTAGGTGGCGCCCTCGCTCACGTGCAAAAAGATCGTAGTCGCAGTGTAGGTTTGTCTCTTCCGTTGACAAGAAATGTCAAATTCGACGGACGTACCTAGCTCTATGGATCTGACATTTGGAACAATAAATCGATGACAAACTGTCAATAGGGTGTTCAGAAACCTAAACTGCTTATAAATAGTGATTATCAACTTGCTACGTAATTTTTTCATTGATTTGCGTTTCAGAAACCGGGTGTTACTCTTTCATTAATTATGTAACGTAAGTAATTCTGTTAGAAATCATTCCAGCATAATTGCGCGTGGAAAGAATTTAATTCGTTATCAATTTCAGATTTATGATCTATCTACTAAAATATTCTAAAAATAATACAATCGAAATATAAATCCAAACACCATGGCCCAGCTGTTTCAACGGCAACTGGAACGAACTCATACAAATTAGACAGAACCGAATATTTGACAATTTTATGTCCAGCTGCCGCTTTTGCAGCCGCACCCGGAGACCGCATAGAATTAGCGAGATAGGACGCCGCATACGTGCTAACGCAAGTTGCATCCCATAATCAACATCGTCCTCTCTGCCAAGGAATCAACGTCAGACCATCAGGTCGCTTTCCATCAGTGCGCGAG
Source organism: Ephestia elutella (assembly GCA_018467065.1). NCBI lineage: Eukaryota > Metazoa > Arthropoda > Insecta > Lepidoptera > Pyralidae > Ephestia > Ephestia elutella. Next base: position 16,478,271 of record CM031570.1, read on the forward strand.
AGACCTGGAGGCTCCAACTGGCACTGTTAGCAGATATCAGAGCCCTGCGAATAATATCATTCAAAGAATGATGACGCGACACCTAGCACACCCAAGTGCATGGTGTCCATCAGCCTCTACCATTTTCCCACAAATGCAACGGTGCGGTACACACACGTCACAGCCTAACCTCAAAGCCACGGCTATCCTCAGGGAATCATTGTCCAGCTGTTCCCATTTGAGGGGACGGGACAGCATGTAGCCATGCCCCAGATTCTGGCTGAGCTGTGGCCTTTAAACGAGCAAAATGAGCGCCATTTGCCTGACACTCTAAATCCTCATAAATGGACTTTGAGATCTTTTCATCCCAAAGCCGTTGCACCTCAGGCTGTACAGAAACCGAAGAGTTAGGATGCTTTGCAACCCAGGCTGTCAAAGCCTCATCTACATGGGGCAAGATCAATCCGTCACCATTGAAAGAAAGTAAATTAGTCACTAGAATGACTACCCCATGCGATGAGGCCAGGAAAGCCGGGAGCGAAACATCCTGTAAGCAGCGAATACCAAGATCACCGTATCACACGGGTAAAGAAGCCTGTTTCCACTGCGCTTCATCAAGTTTGACGTTGAGAATGTCTTCTAGAATTGACTTTAACGCATTGTCAAACTGCTCTATTTCTTGAGGGCACAGCCATGAAGGACTCGTCCTCATAATGTAGGTCAACCGAGGAATTGCCAGGGAGTTACGAATGAGCCCCAGCGAAACGTGGGAAGATAAATTTTTCAAGCGATCATGAGAGGCAACAAGATTTGACAATTTACCAATAATGGAGGGGGGTATCCCTTCCTTAAAAATAGGAGCCCCTAAAGGGGTAAAATTGGTTTCGTTCACGACCTTCAAACCAGGCAACATAGACTCGAAACGTGCTAAGGATGACAAGGCGGCTTGTCCACACAAAAATATAATAAATAGCATAATTTGATTTTGACAATCTTTTGTTGTGATAGTCATCGTTCATGTCAATTCCTTTGACAATGACGTTTAACATTTATAAGGATAAAGTTTTTTTTCTTAATTGGATTTATCTGCTCGCGACTGGACGTGCGTTATTTATGCTGTGTTCCGTTTTACTGGTTACCATAGAGAATGTTTTTTTTTTTAATTGTTTTTTCTTTTTTAAAAAAAAAAACATAGATATTTCCTCCGGCCATTAGCTTTCGTCATTCCGTCTTGGGAGTTTGTCAACGCAAAATTTGCTCTGAATATTATTTTTTAACATTTTTATTTTTCAAGTTTGGTTCCTCGGTTTATCGGGGTAAGTGATTTGTGTATGTTTAAAAACCTCTGTGTGTGTGAATTTTTGTTTTGTTTGAATATCAAAATCCTTATTTCCTATATTTTATGTGCAACAAAAGGTTTTGTATTGTATCTTTGATTTTATTCCGGAGCAGAAAGTTCTAAGGAATAAATGACATAATTATCTATATCTATCTATATAGATTGTTACTTCATCTTTTAGCTGATAAATCAACGAGTTCAGAACTCGAGCACGATAAATAATTCAAACTTTATTTTGTAATCATGAAATTGATTTCTGTATATTTACTAACTATAGTGCATCAATTACTGTATTGTATATGTATATTCTATTTGTGTCACAACTATAATTATGCGCATTTAAAATATCGGTATCTAATACTATTGCATTCAAACAGTGCGTTCAACAAAATACTACAAAATATAGTAAAAATAACAATGAACAAATCTTTGACAAATGATTGACTGACATTGGACTATGGCTTTATAAAATTTAAAAACACATAACTTATTATAACCAAAGTATTAACAATGCTCATTGCTTTACTTTTTAGTAGCTTTGTGGGTTTGCGCTTTTCAACGATACATCTTCCCGCCTTATACATGTTCAGTTTGCTTCACACATTGTGAGTTATTTAATTCAAGCCATTATGTTGGCTTTTAGTGAAACCTCTTTTCGTTGCCTGCAAAATGATTTGCTTTCTATTGACACTCAGTTATGTGTAAACAGCAACAATTACAAGATCAATATCAAAATATTTTTCTATGTAATGTAATGTTCCTGAAAATAAATGTTCCTCTATCGGGTTATCTTACATATTGTTTTCTGTGGGCTGATTTTTGAAAAGTGTATTAATCTCTTTATAGGTAACATATGTTTCTTTTTCCTCCTTTTGTCACTGGACATAATCCTTGTCATATATTTTGTTGTATATTTTATTGATGTCTGCAGAGAAGTCAGTAAATAAATCGTTTTAACAAAATGGTAAGTATGTTGAATTAACTAAGATACATTTATTTCTTGCCACAATGACACAAATCGTAATCCTAGCTAATATTATAAAAGCGAAAGTGAGTTTGTTTGTTACAAAATGTTTTAAAATGTAAAATGTTGTTTGTAAAATTTTACAAACAACATTTAATTATATACGTCTATACTATATATATACTACGTCGGCATGTGGGAGATATATAAGAAGAAAAAATATAAACACAGTCTGTCAAGAAATAAATTTAGTCGTGTCGTGGGTAAAAAGTGAACAAACATTATCCGATACATAAACGGTACAAATTAGAAAAAGAGGCGCCCTCTTGTCTGTCGGCTTTCTTATCGCAGTATAATTAGAACTTCAGAGAAAAATTCGCAGTTTCGATTCCCAGTACAATTTTTTTTACTTTGTTTTTTATTTTTATATTTGGTAATTATTTTTATTAATAATATTGTTGACCATTAATGAGTGTATTAAAAATGCATTTATTCAAGAATAAGCAAGTCTGTCGTTGCAAGTCTGATTTTCGTGATTCACGTCGCAAAGCAGCATCGTGATGTTTTGACGACTTTTTGAGAGCGCCATCTAGTTCTTGATTTGTATAACAACCCCCATGTTAATATATTTTACGTAAGTGAATTTGCGGAGCAATTTGACATGCGTCTGCCTTGTCTAAATACCACCGGCAGTCTGAGGACAGAGAGGTAAGACGAGTTGCCATATGAACGACAAGGAAGGTATGATGTTTCCATTAAAAATTGCGATGGACGTAGGTGAATAATGTTATAATTTAAGATTGTGTAGTAATAAATAACTTGTTTTAAGAAATTCTTTAATTAAAAATTCAGTAATCATATGAACTAAATTAATGTGAAATATTTTTTTTTAAATAAAATCGTATTACAGAGTTTTTTGGTAATTTAGGTAAAATGTTTAGGATTATTTTTTATCGAGCAAACTTAGTCAAATCATGTTTTCGGTTCTTGTAGTGTGTTACTAATTTTCTAATCTATTATTAGCAAAAATTTCAGAATGTACAATAAGTGCAAGCAAAGTAATTTGGTAGGCAAAACTCGATATTCTGAGTCTTAATCAAGTTTTGCTAAGGCGCCATTTCCATATATGTTATAGTGTACTGAACCAATCTTCCTGAAATTTCAAATACACATAGCTAGTTAGTGTAGCTGGTCTCTTGGAGTTATACATCAGATGTTCCAGATCTTCAATTTTTATACGTCAGCAGAAAATGCTCATCAGGTTAAACGATTTTTGCTTAGAGCGCCATTGCCATATATGTTATAGTGTAGCTGGTCTCTTGCAGTTCATCATCAGATGTTCCAGATCTTCAATTTTTATACGTCAACAGAAAATGCTCATCAGGTTGAATGACTTATGTTAAGGCACCATTTCCATATTTCTTATGGTTTAGCTGTTCTGTTATTGTTCTTCATCAGGTGTTCCAGTTTTCAAAATCAATTATAGCCTGTATGTTGCCCAGGCTTAATAGCTATACAACAAAAAAAGTTTCATTCAAATCCGTTCAGTAGTTTTTGCGTGAAACGCGTACATACATACAGACAGACAGACAGACAGACAGACAGACAAGAAATTCCAAAAAAAATTTTTTGCTTTCTGTTGCTATTGTTAAGTGTCCCTCTATCCATTTTAGTCAAAAATACTAAATGTACAGACAATATATTTTTACTGTTTTATTATATGTATAGATAAATCAATTGCAATTAGTTTTCCAACATAATCTAATTGAAATAACAACCTAAAGACGTCATCAATTTTCATTATGATTAGTATATATATTTTGTTAGAATCTCGAATAACTTACCAATAAACTGTACAAAGGTCTGATTCGATCAACACAATTTACCATCTTCATATATTGATCGCTAACTACCAGTAATTTAGTTGGCTGTTTAACCATACTGCCTAAATCTTTAACGCAAGATAGTATAATGTAAGATATTATTAAAATTATGACATTCAGAATGTCAAGAGCCCCACCAGGTATATAGTATACATATTGTGGTAAAACATTAATATAATATGCAGTTGGTTAAATATTACGAGCAACAAAAATAACACTAATTTTAATCAAAAAATAAAAAAGATAGTAGAATATACTTATCATTGCAATGTAATCGTATTTGATACTTTTATTATAAGTTTGAATGTCAATGATGAAATTATATAAACTGTTTTTGCAGATTAGGGTATATACAAGGTGTAACGGAAAGGGTATTACTATACAAAGTGGAAAGATTCGTTACCGTGGGTAGATCCTTTATGTGAAGTTTCAGATTATTATCAGCACTTTTAAAAATAAGTGTTAAAAAAAAAAATGATAAAACGAAATCTTTGCCATGTAAACAAACACTGTACATCACTTTTCAGGATATTTCAATGTCAAGGTTACATACCTTTGCACTGCTCACACACATATCACAACACAAATTATTTCACCTTCTCGGTTACTATGAAAACCTGGTACTTTGAGCAGTATCCGCTTTCGTCACCTTTTGACAGTTTATACCACAATGTTTTCACAAAGAAACCACACGTGCAGAGCGGCGCAGCACAGCGGTGGGAATTCTTCAATTAATTACCTTACTTTAAATTAATTAATAATTGTAAAAAGAACCATTCCCAAATCGCTTTTCAGTGTTTTCATCATGTTTTTAATTAGAAATCAAATAACTCGCATAAATATTTTTCACTTTGACAAGTCAACAACTCAGGCTAATAGTGACAGTTACTTTTTAATATTGGTTCTGTCCTGCCAGGTACATTTTCGGAAAAAGTCCAGTCCCCGTCTTTTATTAGCCAACTCACACCACCTTTTTGATTCTGCCGTCCTAGTATAAAATAAATAAATATCCTACTTAGAGCAACACGGACCTCCACGAAGTCGGTGTTGCTGATAAATAGGATATTTTTCCGAATGAACCTCCCATTGTTCCATGGATCCCTTGTATTAAACCAATATTTACCTTTAATTTTATTGTCATGTTCCATGAAGATGAACACGCGGAATATTTTTTAAATTTAATTTTTGACCATACCAGGATCACATATCAGCCTAACAAGGTAGAAGCGACGCCTTATCCAGAGTTCATTTGAAAATTTTGTCAAACCCTATTTTTATCTTGTCAGAATGTCAAATCTTCAGACACACAGAGCTTTACATTTTTACATTTGCAAAAAAAGAGTGCGGAACCTCTTTCGCAAATTACAATACCAGGCGCCGAATCAAGGAGGTGTGATTTAATTTTGATAGTTGTAGATGATTGACCTTGAATTCAACAGCTGTTTACTGTCATAGTGGTGAATAGTGTAGTGCCAATTCAAATTGGAAAAAAGTGTGACTGTATGGTTTTCTTAAAATTAAAAATTAAATCATAAACATACAAGACTAAAAATGTCTGGAACTAGTTTAAAACCATTATCACAGTTAGCACAATCGATATGGATATAGGTATTCCATTACACCTTGTATAAATAATATTATTTAGGTGATCATATCACAGCTAAAGAAAACTATATTCACTAATACTTGATTTAATAGAAGCGTTTTACCTGAAATAAAACGCATATTAAATACTTACCTTATTTGAAACTTTAGACATATTGAGAGAGGCTATATGTTTTCTGCTGTCTCTTTCTACCTATATAGTGCTGTCTCGCTCGCACGATCCCACCATCTCACCGGGCAGGTGGCGGGGCGCCTCAGTGGCGCACGCCGGTTTTGAAATCATTGAGTCGAAATATACCCAGGCAGGATTGAAACTAAAGTTTCAAATAAGGTAAGTATTTAATATGCGTTTTATTTCAGGTAAAACGCTTCTATTAAATAACTTGACCGTTATTTGAAACTTTAGACATATTGAGACGTGTCTGTTATCGCCTGGGTGAGATGATGATGGGTGAGAAGACGCCAATGTGAGATGGGTAAAATTTAAAATGAATGAATGAATGATGAAAGAATTGATTATATATTATCTTCTCCTAGTAGTGACTACAGGGAAATGCGAGCATGAAATAAAAATAAAAAATATAACAATAATATTCTTTATTATTTCTAAAGAAAAATAATCTATTTAAAGATTTAAACCTTGATTTAATAACAAAACTAATATCACTTTGATATGAATTAAATTTTTAATTAGAAACATTTAATTGCAATAACTTAATTAAAGCAACAAACAAATTAGACATCTTTCTATTAGAAGCAATCTGCACCACCTCCCGTCTGTAGAATTGTCTTAAGATATTACAGGAACGCCAGTTGCTACGGGATAGGATTTCAGCAACAGGAATATTCTCAAACCAGTTTTTAAATGCAACCGTAAACCGATACTTCCGGGCAATCCGTTGATGTTAGTTTGATCCATCCGCCATTGAAAATGCGTGAAGCGTTAGGATGGCCTTTCAGGTTTATAAATAGATTTCAGCAGCCTACCTCAGTGCCTTTATTTTCAAGGAGAACAACACAATGTTTCACCCAAAAAACTGGATGTAGTCTTCTATTAGCATTGTTGGCTAGTAGTTTCCATCCCGATTGCCTGTAATCAGAGTTATCTGTTTTTGATCCAAAGATTGGCCACAAAACAATAAATCATGGAAAAGCTGGAGATGCTCATTATCCACTGACGATAATGTCAAATCGTGTACATGACAACCGGAGCATAACAAAAGTAGGTAATACAGCTGTATGCCTACTCGTTGAAAATATTGATCAAATTCATACATTGACATAAAAATGAAACACAAGTTCATCCTCGTTCTATACTGATTTTTGGTGGTGCTATAGACTATGAGGTGTGCTTAACCATTACACATGAGAACTTAACTGACTAGAAGTATAAGCACTACTTAATGTTGAAACGACAGAATTTTGTAGTAAAATTGTATTATATGAAAAAATTACTATAAGATACATCTTATAGCATATATAAATATTTAGCTGATTTACAAATCAGCTAAATATTTTACTAAATCAGATCCATTTGGACGAAAGGGATTGAATTGATGTCTATTACACCAGGATACACATCTAGTATATGCTGTCTTATAAGTCTTTTTGGTAGAGGGCCTCCAAGACACGCTGAGTAGATTGAGTTGAAAATTATTCCAATTTATTAAGCTAGGCCACCCCCACATTTCCTCACTTCCAGGGTCATCTCATGAACTTTGGGACGAGGAAGCCCTGTTGCAACGTCTATCAGGGATCGTGGCAGGTTGTGGAACGAGAATGGGGCAGCTAGGGCGCAGGACTTCAGATCTGCTCTTCAAAATAGACGTTCCCAGCGTGGCACGTTCGGAATCAGGGAGGACACACCCAAGCAAGGCTGTAGTCCCAGGCTTGGGAGAAAGCATCGTCATCGGGTTGAATGTCCAATGGTCTAGTGAAACATAATTTGCGACCATGTGGGCATTCTTCAAAGCAAAAAGGTCTATCAAAGGAGTACCGAATTTCTGAAAAATTATTTCCGTGCTGGATGGCAGCAGGAGCCATTTTGGGACTAAGCGGTAGCGAGACAGATCTGCGTGCTCGTTGTACTTCCCGGGAATATGTTGAGCAGATATCTGAATCTGAGAACGAACTTTTTGATGTTACGTCCGTCAGTGCAGACGACTTCGTGCCGCGCCCTCGTTGCGTATGTGAGCGACCGCAGTTTTGTAGTCGCATTGCCATAAAAGAGTTGACCCCCTTGAGTAATAATGTTCAGTTTCCAACATTTTTGAACCTGAAGGAGTTCTTACAGATGGCAGTGCAGTCAACATTCGTGGTTGTTCAACTGGCTCAAGAAAGACTGGTTGTCCAATACCACCAGGCAAGGTCTTTTATGGCTTCGTTTGGTATGTGATATATTCTTGTGTCTGTCACTTTGGTCAAAACATTGAGAAATGCTAGTAAGGCTTATATCATGCTATAAGAAAATAAAGCTGGCGAAGTATAGAAGGCCCACTTAGATTTGAAGACCTTTGAGATCTATCAATATACTAGAATACGTAACCCTTGTTCTCTTTATTTTTGATTTTATTTTAAGCTCTGTGCCACCCAGTTGGTCAGGGAGGCGAAAACTTTCGGAGCCGAACTGAGGCTAAAGGGTAAACATGTCATCTCTAGCAGCTGACCCAAAAAGTGCGCTGTACATTTACAAGCCGAAAATTGACTTTCATTACATAATCGTTCAGTAAGGAAAGATTGAAAATCGGGCGGTGAGTACCGTCGCCCTCCGGTATTAGAAAAATCGTTGACACATAGCTTGGAGACGGCCTGACCACCTCTAGAACACGTTGCTTTCGCATTTGCGATAAAACTGTTGACATGGCCTCTGACACAGCGGTGTTTAGGCGTTCACTAAGTGTGGCATTACCAAAGGCGGTTTTTGAAAAAAGGTATGCGATACCCTCTTTAAATGTTTAGTATGTATGGTGGCGCACAGAGTCGCTCCCATCGCTTGTGAAATAGAAGTAGTCGACCCGCCTTGAAGTGATTGTTAATACTTACCACCACGATTTCGACCTCGCGTTTTCGAGTCAGAGGATGTTCCTGCTGATTTTCTATTTTTGTACTCTTGCGATCTATTGGTCTGGCGGCCCCCTCTGGTGCGAAAGGAACCTCTGGAGGTATTAGGTGCGGAACGAAAGTCAGCGTTGCCAGAATGATGTCCCTGCGGAGGACAATATTCACAACAGCCCTGCGGGGGGGGGGGGGGTTGCTTGGCATGGGAAATGTGAGATGCACACCATCCATGTGGGCCCTGCGGGGGCCCATTGCAAGTCGCCTGCCCCTGCGCGGGGAGGCGAGTCGGTTTGCTCGAGTCCACCTGCGTGGCCGAGGCATTGGACTTAGAATCCTGTTTATGCAAGGGTATGAAGTTCTTCTTGACTCCCCCAGCCTTCTCGAGTACAGACGTTAAGGATTCAGCATTAAATAAATGTTGACATGAGGGTGGAACCTTACGCAATGCAGTTTTCATAAGAGGGTCCCGTGCGTAGTTAATAATGCCATCTCTTCTCATTTGTATAATTTCCGCCCGGTGTCCACAGATAAGTTGAAGTAGTTCCGAGGAAAGTTCCGAAGAAAAAAAAATCTCCCTTTAAGAACAAATTTTCTATTTTATCACGTAGTGAATCATGACCCACTTCCGATTCTCGAGCCCATTGTAAAAGATCGCGAAAAGAATTTTGTAAAACATCACGTTGTTTAAGAACACATGATGTTAAAGCAGCATAGGATCTTTCGGAATTCGCTAATTGACGCGATGAATCATAGGCTTTTAGCTCATCGTTAGATTCTAGTTCGATAAAACCCGGTGTAGAATTATACAATTTCTGTGTGTCCGCATATCTAACTTCACACCATTCAGTGTTATCAAAATGTTGAATATCCTTTAAAATATTTAAATACTCCGCGGACGTTTTGGGAACAGACGGTTCTTTTAATTTAGTATCGATATCAAAAACTATTTTAGATTCCATTTCAGATGAGGGTAGATTTAAAATCGACGGAACTGGGCTATTACGGTCATATAATTCGCCACTAATGTTACCGTCAACAACATAACCGTCGTTGTGAAAAGAAGAACAGTTTTGATTTCCCTCGTAAAGATTAACTTTTTTGCGGAGGTCGTTTAATTCACGCGATATTTTACTAAAACGACGGTCATCATGTTTGCGATAATCGTGTCGGCGATGATTTCTGCCCTCTACGCTTATTATTTTCAGACGAACTAGAACTAGATGATGAACTAGATCCACTACTGCTTGAAGAAGCGCTACTACTTGAAACACTACGCAACCGTTTTCTTTTTAAGGGCTTTCGGGAATTGGTCTTAACGTTGGAATTAGCGTCAACATTGGATGGACCCGGCCTAGGCGAAATATTAACCTCGTCAACATTTGCCATTGTAAATTAACTGTATAATTATACACTTCACTGTCACTGTGGAAAAAACCTGTATTATGCACAAAAAAGACAAGCACAAAAATTAAAGAGTAATAAATTTAAACACAATGAAAACCGAACGGAAACTCCGTTAAATCAAATGTTTTTTTTTTTTTTTTTTTTTTAAAGGTAGATTGATATTACCATCAAATAAGAGAATTTACTTTTACTAGTTTACTAGTGAAATAAAATGAAAATTAAGGAAATTTTCAAATTTTACCAGAATTATCCTTGGCACGTCCGTGCGCTGCAGAAAACAAGACGCCAATGATTTCAAAACCGGCGTGCGCCACTGAGGCGCCCCGCCACCTGCCCGGTGAGATGGTGGGATCGTGCGAGCGAGACAGCACTATATAGGTAGAAAGAGACAGCAGAAAACATATAGCCTCTCTCAATATGTCTAAAGTTTCAAATAACGGTCAAGTTATTTAATAAATTTAATATCAACGTTCCTACCATTATAAATAATGCTATATGTCCTATAATTTTAACTAAAATACGATATTTAGGATTAACACATTTGATAAATTCAAAGTTGAGACCAAAACAAAATTGAACTAAAATAAAAAAAATTATTAGGACTTTTGATATTTTTAATTTTTGTTTGGATTTATTTCCAAATTGTTGCATTTGAGATTGTATATTCATTTTTTTGCTTCAGCTATATTATGGACAGTAGGTTCACTTGTTCGTCTAAATTAAGTTTGATGAATGACTCATCAAACTTAATTTAGAAAGTCGTTTGACGCCATCCAGATGTTTCATTAATTCATTATTTTATCATATAATTGAAGTGGATGTTCGATTGTTATTGTACAGGGTGGAACTTTTCAAACTCACCTCTAGTATTTCTTCTTTGCCTCTAGGGAGCTATTCTAGATGAGTATATTAGAGATATTTGATCTTTATAATAGCCAGAACCCTATATATTAATACCCTAACAGCATAAGTACGACGTGATGTTTTTTTTATTATTAATTCAAAATCCCTAAAATCCTGAACATGTATTAATTATGTTCAGTTCTGAAAAGGTGTGAATGAGTCTGGTGACTTGTAATAAAAGAGATACTCCTACCTAGCTCAAGCACCAGTTCTCTCCACTAAACAGTTTACAACATCCTAATTAATTTGTTCAATTACAATTTTTTATATGTAAAGAGAAAATAAACGATTTTATTATTTTAAAAAAAATGACAAGACATAAAACCGGTCAAGTACGATTTCCGTACCTTCTTAAGATAAAACATTACCTTTACCATTCCTTTTACGGTAAAGTTAATAATTTAGTTTAGTGTTAACGTTTGTTTAGCACTTAATATAATTGGTAATAACACACTAATTGAATGGGTTGGAAATTAAAATAATAAATGACACGATTCTATTCATTTGAAACCTGAAAACAAAAGTATACTACATTCTTGTATCTTTATTAAAATGAAAGACTCAAATAAAATTCATGTATTTGAAAATAAATCTAAATCAGAATTAAAAATTCCAAAGACCATGACAATATTTTTTGTTATGATTGAATGCTGTTTTGGTTTAAGTTTTGGTTTCATCAAGTTTATTAAAAAGGAATTTCAGGCAGTCCTAAAATGGTTTGGTCGTCTTATGGTTTTCTTAATTTTGGGTATTTTTGCAAGTACTTTTATGAACTCTAATATATATGATATCTCGTATTTTAGTTGTGATTATATCACTTACATCGTGTTTTTTATATATAGCATCTTTTGTAAATACACTATGTGTGATTTCATTACTGATATTAAAAAAATCAACAAAGACCTCAAATGTGACAACTTATACAAACGGAGTGTGTATTTTTTCTTTTTCTTTTATATTTTAAAAATATCTTTAGTCTTTGCATCTTGTATCGCCTTGGGTATATGTTATAACAATTTTTTACCTTACTATATAAATTATATCGCTGCCAGCAGTGTGGATGTCCTCCATATAGCAGTCATCATCATATTGTTTCTAAAGTATTTTTCTGTAAAGAAATTGAGGCTTTCAGTGGAACATTCGATAAAATTAGAAGAAGCAAGTAAACAATACATGCTAATTGCTGATTGTTTTGATGGTGTCAAACCTCTTTACAGTTTTTTGGTAAGGCATTATATTTTGTTTTAGGAAGGAATATTATTCAAGTCGTTGTCTGAATAAATCACAGTTATTATTGTAATAAATACATTCCGTGAATGTAAAATAAATATGTTTTTAAAATTAAATTTCCACCAATTTTTTCGCATTCGTTAAGTTATTATTTATAGATAAAAATACAATATGTAAAAATTTCAGATAATCATGGTACTTTTAAATAACATTCCCAAACTCAATTTGAGTATGGTTTACTACTTGGTATATTTGAAGTTTTATGTAAGTATACGGACGTATGTATATACATTTTATTAAAGAATAAAAATGAAATAGCCACATAGTGGTGTTACTTTTCGTTTGTTTCCTTTTAATTTGTGCAGTAAAATTGCAATGACATTTTATATATTTCAGAACTTTGAAGCGCTCACTCTAATAAGTAACTTGGCATATATAATTCAAATGGTTATACAACTAGTAACGCCATCTCTTATTGGGGAACAAATGGACAGCGAGATAGAAAAAATAAAACTTTTACATGAGAATAAGTTGATGGAGAAAACAGGTAACATAAAACGTCCTCATGACTTTCTTTGCACAACACAATTTTCTACATTCGTTGGTAGGATTGATATGTAAAAGTTACTAAAAGATATATAATAATATGAGTAGTTAAATATCGTATTTTTTATATCATTCCAACAATTGTCTCTAGATGAAGCAACAGAAAAGGAGATTCTTCGCTTTCTTCGCTATATGGAAGCGCGGCCGTTGAAGCAGCGAGTGTGGCGCCTGCTGTACGTGGACCTGAGTCTGCCAGTGGCTGTACTTAGCTTCTGCGTCACATACTTGATTGTCGTCATTCAGTTGGCTCATCTTGACCAGTGAGCCTAAAAAAACTTAGCACTTTGTGAAATAAGTCAAATGAAAATTAAAAAAATTCAAACATAACAGCTACATTATTTATTATACATCTCTTATTTTTCTGCTTTACCTTGTCCCAATTTTGTGTGGGATCGGTACAGTATTTACAAAGTACTTTATTATTTGCCATCTCATTCTGGAGCCTTAGCCAAAGTCACAAGTTAATAACGAACACGAAGTTTGAAAACGAATAATTAATGCGATTGACATAAGGCCGGTTACGTGGTCGATCGTCATCGTTATCGGAAGTTCGTAGACAAAGTTAGAATAATTTGTAACGAAAACAAAACCATAGACTAAATAATTGTTTAATCTCTTACTTCCATACAAATGAGTAGACAAGCAGCACAGTGTCGTAACGAATCGATGTAACTTTGACTCAGCCAGTACCTAATGAAATGAAAATGATGTGCAGAGCAACTACGGTCTGCTACCAGAAAATGTGGCAGAGAGAATCCGGACAAACGAAGCGGCGGGAAGAATTCTGTACCGGAACTTCACCGGGAAAAAACCACCGGTAAAAATAAGTACCGGGAAAAAATCTCCACGCGGCACCACGTTTGCCCGACTAAAACCTAACTAACTTAACGCAGTCTGCTACCACCGTAGCTTATGAAGGGAGCTACAGGGCCCTATATAATAACCTAACCTATAAATTAACTAAACTAAAACCCACTTACCAAACTAAATCTTCTTTTTCTTCGGATCCAAACTTGAGTGTCTTCGGGAAGGGGGAATTCCTAATCACCCTACCTAACCCATGAGATCTCAATTCCCCAGAACAAATAAATAGATTTCTTCCCGAAATCGGCTCGGCAACAGATAGATGTGAGCGAGCAGCCACGCGTCACATCCCACAGGAGAAAGTCACAATGACGGGTACACAAACACAAAGTTCAATAGTTATTTAACAAACAGGAAATTCACAAATACAACTCAAGCTAATTAGCCATCAAAGAACGCGGGACCTCTCGCGTATTAAAAATCTAACCGATATCGCATAGGACAATGGCGACCGTCCGCGAGCCATCTTACGCGAGCAATGTGAGAACCCCAAAACGCCTGGCGGCGATAACAGGAAACGCCTGCGTTTAGTTTTACCCAATATATTACAAACATCCCCCCGTCCCGGTCTGAGAAGCAGACCGCTAGCTTACTCTACGGGAAGGCGGGCGAGAGAGGTCACACCTCTCCTTAAAATCGAACCGTCGACCAACACCTCAGCCACACGCGGAGTGCCATCTCCGCCAAGAATCAAACGTAATATGCGAGCTCGTCGCCAAAGCAATGAGGGCAAATTTGCCTCCTTTAACAATACTAAATCACCCTCCCTGGGAGGCTCAGTCCTATCTGTCCACTTCACTCTTTGCTGCAGCAAATGCAAATATTCAAGCGACCAGCGACGCCAAAAGTCCTGGCTCATTTGCTGCAACATTTGAAAACGCGACAACCGATATACGCGTTCATCCTTCCACGGGTATTCGGGCAGGGCATTCAACGGCCCTCCCACCAAAAAATGACCAGGGGTGAGAGCTTCCAAGTCATTTGGATCTGGAGATAGCGGACAGAGAGGACGAGAGTTGAGGACCGCCTCAACTTTACAAAACACTGTGGCCAGCTCTTCAAAAGTTAGAGCCGTTTCTCCGATAATGCGGCGGAGGTGGGTCTTTGCGGATTTCACAGCCGCTTCAAAAATCCCTCCCCAATGGGGGCAACTTGGGGGACTAAACTTCCAGGTTATTCCCCTTTGGGCAGCAATTTGACTTAAACTAGTACAATTTTTATCAATAAACACAGAAACATCCTTAAGATAATTTACAGTTCCTTTATAGTTTGTGCCATTGTCAGACCTAATAAGGGAAGGTAGACCTCGACGCGAAACAAAGCGATCCAACGCGGCGACGAAGGCCTCCGTAGTCAGAGCCGATACCACCTCCAAATGGACAGCCTTGGTGGCCAAACAAACAAATACACACAAATAGCCCTTCACAATACGGGCATTACGAAAGGGAGA
Source organism: Ephestia elutella (assembly GCA_018467065.1). Classification (NCBI taxonomy): domain Eukaryota; kingdom Metazoa; phylum Arthropoda; class Insecta; order Lepidoptera; family Pyralidae; genus Ephestia; species Ephestia elutella. The sequence continues at coordinate 16,493,555 of CM031570.1, forward strand.
AGCCTTGATCGAAAAGGGACCGGCAAAATCGGTTCCAACGCCGTCAAACGGTCTCGAAGGTCGGATTCGATCAGCGGGCAAATCACCCATCTGTGGTTGCATCGTGGATGCCTTCAACCTATAACATGCAATACATCGAAACAGGACACTACGGATTGCTCTTCGGGCTGACAAAATCCAAAACTCGCGTTGCAAAATAGCCAACAAAGCATTGCACCCAGCATGGGCGTTACGAATGTGTCGATCAGACACCAAAAGCTGCACCAAGGGTCCGCCCTTGGGCAACAACAGAGGATGGCGAGTCTCATATGGAAGATCCGCCTTCCGGAGCCTGCCTCCAACCCGAAGAAGCCCATCCGAGTCGATGTACGGGTTCAAACGAGCGACCGCGCCCTTCAACTTAGCGCGTGCTTCGCGCAAAATATGAAGCTCTGACTCAAACCGTCCGGTCTGCACGACACGGACCCAATGCAACAATGCGCTCCGGCGCTCTTCTGCACCTGCAATCGGCTCCAACCGCTTTGCCTGTGGGTTTCTACAATTATGTATGAAACGCTTAATCCAACTGGTGACACCCAGAAGCTTATCCAAGCTGCTATACCGAGCAAGTAGCCAATCCGGCTCCGACGTCGTCTCAGCGACTACAGCATGTACACGGAGCCCAGTCAAACTCAAAGAAGTAACATCTGTCTGACAGACAGGCCAAGAAGTTTCTGATCCCATCAGCCACTCTGGACCCCACCAGAGCGGGTGTGACACCAATTCTGGTGCCGTACAACCTCGGGAAGCACAGTCCGCTGGGTTAAGCTCTCCCGGCACATGTCTCCATGTTATATCAATTCCGATATTCTGGATTTGGGAAACCCGATTTCCCACAAAAACCTCCAAGGTATGTGGGGCCGCGCGCAACCATGCAAGCGCGACCTGGCTATCCGACCAGGCGAAGATGTCCCGTATCTCGACCGTGGCCGCCAGCTCACATGCAACGTGATGCAACAATTTAGAGAGAAGGTGAGCTCCACTCAACTCAAGCTTGGGAATAGTCAGCCTAGTCCTGATGGGGGCGACCTTGCTCTTCCCTAACAAAAGCGAGACATTGACCCGGCCATCGGCGTCAACTGTCCGCATATAGACTGACGCGGCGTAGCCTCGCTCCGACGCGTCACAAAAGCCATGCAGGCTGGCTCGATATTTCCCGGGGGCAATATTCGACGAGGCAAGGCAATCCGATTGACTTCCTTAATCGATGAAAACAACTCGAGCCAATCATCCAATGGAGAGCCAAACAGCGGCTCGTCCCACGAGACGCCCAAAGTCCAAAGTCTCTGAAGAAGACACTTCGCAGAGAATATCACTGGACTGATCCAACCGCTTGGATCAAACATACGGGCTATTACGGACAACACCGTTCTCTTAGTCCAGACCTTTGGTATTTCCAAGTCCACTTGGAATGTAAAAATATCGGTTAGCGGCTGGTACTGCATGCCCAGCACCGCTATCCTGTTGGGATCATCCACATCCTCAAACAGGTGAGGGTTCTGTTGGTGATCCTCCGGGATCCCTTCTAGAACTTTAGGCTCATTAGACAACCACTTACGTAGCTCGTAGCCACCTGTCTTCAATATTTCAATCAATTCATCCCGCAGTAGGAGGGCCTCCTCAATACTTTGGGCTCCGGTGCACACGTCATCAACATACAAGTCACGTGACAGCACGGAAGCCCCACGGGGAAAGCGGATCCGTTCCCGCTCTGCCAATTCAAGCAATGATCTGATGGCGATATAGGGACTAGATTTCAAACCATACGTGTTTGTGTTGAGTTCATACACCGTCACAGGATCCTCAGGGCGCTCACGCCAGAGTATCAACTGGAATCGCCTGTCCTCAGGATGTATGACTGTCTGGCGGAACATCATCCGGATGTCCGCGCCAAAAACCACTTGATGTCTTCTAAAGTTCAAGATGATGTCAATTATGTCCCTATGCAATTTGGGACCTGAATGCAAACATAGATTCAACGAAACCCCGTTCGAAGTGGGTGCGGACCCATCGAAGACGGTCCTCAATTTGCCTGTTGAGGCCTTCACCACCGCGTGGTGGGGCAAAAAGTAATGCTCAGTTGAGCTCCAATCAACTCGAGACGGAGACATGTGACCCAAATCCTCGTACTCGCGCATAAATTCAATATATTTATCGCGAAGTACGTGGTCACGCTGCATACGTCGCTCCATGGACAGCAGTCGTTTCTCCGCAAGCGCCCTACTTTGCCCTAGGCTAGGACGAGAGGCAACAAAAGGTAACCTAGTTACAAACCGACCGGAGGGCAACCTCTCCGTGGTTGATCGAAAAAGGGCTTCGCACTCAGCGTGTTCCGGATCCATCCTGGAACTCATAGGTGGCTCCTCCACCTCCCAAAACCTTTGCATGGTCTTGGCCAAGGACGCAGATGCGACAACCGGTGGCTCCTCCGCGGTGCCATTATCAAACACAGGGCCCATCAGGGCAAAACCAAAAATCGTAGACACTGCCATCAGTGAAGACGAACCCAGAGCCTTCTGTGTACCCAACAAAATCCAACCCAATACGTCCGAGCCCAGGAGCAAGTCCACTGGGCCGGGATGAAAGACAAAGGGGTCGGCCAAATCCAGACCCGAAACCAAAGACAACACACCCGGCGGTATGTCTGTCGAGGGGTGCCAACCCGCAATGGTATCCATTACCATAGCCGAAGTCGTGATCCTCATTGTGGAGGACTTCAGCGAAGAAAAAGTGACAAGTGTCTGGCCCGTCAGACACTTCACTTGTATGCCACCAACTCCAAGAAGTGGCACAGGCGAGTCTTCCACGACTAAACCTAACTGGCGTGCCACTCGAGTGGTAACCAAACTGCTTTGAGCCCCTGAGTCCAACAGAGCTCTCAAATTAATGGCTTCCCCCACGACCCCATACGCGGACCACCGCGGTAGGGAGCAGAACCGTCCGCGGCTCTGTCCCAGCAAGGGAGCAAGCTAGTTACGGGCTCCCCACTCTCTCCAAACCAGGGGCGCGCCACTGACCCGGATAATATGGCGGGCGAGTGCACATCCCCATCTGAGGGGGGGCATAACCCGCGGCCCGGCCATACCTATGGTACGGCGGGTGGTACTCCAGCCGTGGGTACTCGTGCAGCGGCGGAGAAAACCGCTGCGGCTGCATGTGGTGGGTAGTGGTAACCCGCGTGGAGGGGGGTGTCCCCACTCTCCCGTCCGATCTAGGGCCCCCGCCCATGGGGGCCCTATCCGGGGCCTGGCCAGCTACATACTGGCCATGACCTTGGGGCGCGTGGTCCCGGTCCGCCAAGACCCGCGCAGGTACGCGACCCGTCGCACCCCCCCTCCCGAGGGGGGGTGCGACGAGCGAAGCCGCGTCCTCCGTCCGGTGGTGGAGGGCTTCGCGCAGGAGCGCCCCCGCCCATAGGGGACCCCTGCCTCAACATCCGGGGGCCATCCCCGTTCCGGTTCATGCAGAGCATCGCGTGGTGCCGCCCACGGCATGCACTGCATGGTATGGCACTGGGACAGTCACGTGCATAGTGACTGCCCAAACAATAAAAGCAAAGTTCATGCCGCTTTGCCATGCGGCGCCTATCTTGTACTGGCAGTCTCTGCCAGTCCCTGCATTGCAGCAGGCTGTGGCCCATCCGGCCACATTGCAGGCAGTCCGCGTCCCTCGCGACTGCTGCCGTGTGTGCAACCCGCACACCAGCTCCACGCGGTGGCGGTTGCCGTCCCTGTTGGGGCTTCCCTCGCCATGAGGGTTCCAAGGGCCTGCGTTCAGGCGCTCTGGATGGCGCTGAGTCCGTCATGGTATTCTCAGCCGCCCGTGCCTCAAACTCCAAAAACTTCACCAAGTCAGTGAATGTTGGTAGGGTGGTGCTATCCCGTTCCGCATTCTCGCGCTCAAATCGCGAGCGGATGTCATTGGGCAATTTGCCCAATACAATGTGCACCAACAAAAAAGACCATTGGTCCACCGGCAGCCCCAGTGTGCGGAGCGCGTTACAGGCCACTGTAACGGGCGTGAGCAACTGCAGGCGCAACTGTGCCCTGTTGGCCACCTTGGGCAGGGCCATCAACTGTGCGGCGTGCGCATCCGCTAACAAACGTAAGTTTTGGTAGCGGGAGTTCAATAACTCCCAAGCCGTATCGTACTGGTCGTCCTCCACCCGGAGGTGCTGGATGAGCGACCGCGCTTCATCCTCAAGATTGGAGAGGAGGTAGGCCATCTTCTGGGCCTTCGACAAATCCTGTCGTGCTACGACCAGGGACTCAAACATATTTTTATATGCCACCCACTCCTCCATCCTACCCCCAAAGTGGGACAGCTGAAGGGTGGGGAGCCGACCAGTAACCGCTGGTCCTTCCTGTCTAACAGGTGTGCGAGGGGCTGGTCCGCCAGCCTGTCTCGCCCTTATTGCGGCCGCCGCCTCCACGATGTCATCGTGCAGACTCAGGATCTGGTCCAGGTCCGCCACGTGACCTGCGTAGACCTCCGGGGTAAGGTCGGCTTCGGTAAGCGCCGCCATGGCCGCTTCCGCGTTGTCCAATCGTGAGCGGAGCTGATCCGCTCTTTCCAGTATAGCGGCCTCCCTGTCCTTCCGGGACAGGAGTCCACCGGCCGTCACAAACCATCTCAATTCGTTGGCGAGTGTCGCCCTAGCATTGGGGACCTTCGCCATCGCGTCAAGTCACAAACAAAAAATAACAAAAGTGTGCAGAGCAACTACGCTCTGCTGCCAGAAAAGGTGCGCAGAGAGAATCCGGACAAACGAAGCGGCGGGAAGAATTCTGTACCGGAACTTCACCGGGAAAAAACCACCGGTAAAAATAAGTACCGGGAAAAAATCTCCACGCGGCACCACGTTTGCCCGACTAAAACCTAACTAACTTAACGCAGTCTGCTACCACCGTAGCTTATGAAGGGAGCTACAGGGCCCTATATAATAACCTAACCTATAAATTAATTACAATTGAAAAGCACTTACCAAACTAAATCTTCTTTTTCTTCGGATCCAAACTTGAGTGTCTTCGGGAAGGGGGAATTCCTAATCACCCTACCTAACCCTTGAGATCTCAATTCCCCAGAACAACTAAATAGATTTCTTCCCGTAGTTTCACTCGGGAACAGCCAGATGTGAACAGCCAGCCACGTTTCACCTCTCACAAGAAAAAGTCACAATAACAGAGTTTTTCACAAACACAAATTCAATAGTTATTTAACAAACAGGAAATTCACAATTATCACTCAAACTAAACAACAAGCAAAAGACGCGAGACCGCTCCGCGTATTAAAATCAAACCGATATCGCCCTGGACAATGCAATGGCGGACCACACGCGACGCCATCCACGCTAGCAGTGTGAGAACCCCAAAACGCCTGGCGGCGATAACAGGAAACGCCTGCGTTTAGTTTTACCCAATATATTACAAACATCCCCCCGTCCCGGTCTGAGAAGCAGACCGCTAGCTTACTCTACGGGAAGGCGGGCGAGAGAGGTCACACCTCTCCTTAAAATCGAACCGTCGACCAACACCTCAGCCACACGCGGAGTGCCATCTCCGCCAAGAATCAAACGTAATATGCGAGCTCGTCGCCAAAGCAATGAGGGCAAATTTGCCTCTTTTAACAATACTAAATCACCCTCCCTGGGAGGCTCAGTCCTGTCTGTCCACTTCACTCTTTGCTGCAGCAAATGCAAATATTCAAGCGACCAGCGACGCCAAAAGTCCTGGCTCATTTGCTGCAACATTTGAAAACGCGACAACCGATATACGCGTTCGTCCTTCCACGGGTATTCGGGCAGGGCATTCAAAGGCCCTCCCACCAAAAAATGACCAGGGGTGAGAGCTTCCAAGTCATTTGGATCTGGAGATAGCGGACAGAGAGGACGAGAGTTGAGGACCGCCTCAACTTTACAAAACACTGTGGCCAGCTCTTCAAAAGTTAGAGCCGTTTCTCCGATAATGCGGCGGAGGTGGGTCTTTGCGGATTTCACAGCCGCTTCAAAAATCCCTCCCCAATGGGGGCAACTTGGGGGACTAAACTTCCAGGTTATTCCCCTTTGGGCAGCAATTTGACTTAAACTAGTACAATTTTTATCAATAAACACAGAAACATCCTTAAGATAATTTACAGTTCCTTTATAGTTTGTGCCATTGTCAGACCTAATAAGGGAAGGTAGACCTCGACGCGAAACAAAGCGATCCAACGCGGCGACGAAGGCCTCCGTAGTCAGAGCCGATACCACCTCCAAATGGACAGCCTTGGTGGCCAAACAAACAAATACACACAAATAGCCCTTCACAATACGGGCATTACGAAAGGGAGAAGCCTTGATCGAAAAGGGACCGGCAAAATCGGTTCCAACGCCGTCAAACGGTCTCGAAGGTCGGATTCGATCAGCGGGCAAATCACCCATCTGTGGTTGCATCGTGGATGCCTTCAACCTATAACATGCAATACATCGAAACAGAACGCTACGGATTGCTCTTCGGGCAGACAAAATCCAAAACTCGCGTTGCAAAATAGCCAGCAAAGCATGGCACCCAGCATGGGCGTTACGAATGTGTCGATCAGACACCAAAAGCTGCACCAAGGGTCCGCCCTTGGGCAACAACAGAGGATGGCGAGTCTCATATGGAAGATCCGCCTTCCGGAGCCTGCCTCCAACCCGAAGAAGCCCATCCGAGTCGATGTACGGGTTCAAACGAGCGACCGCGCCCTTCAACTTAGCGCGTCCGTCGCGCAAAATACGAAGCTCTGACTCAAACCGTCCGGTCTGCACGACACGGACCCAATGCAACAATGCGCTCCGGCGCTCTTCTGCACCTGCAATCGGCTCCAACCGCTTTGCCTGTGGGTTTCTACAATTATGTATGAAACGCTTAATCCAACTGGTAACACCCAGAAGCTTATCCAAGCTGCTATACCGAGCAAGTAGCCAATCCGGCTCCGACGTCGTCTCAGCGACTACAGCATGTACACGAAGCCCAGTCAAACTCAAAGAAGTAACATCTGTCTGACAGACAGGCCAAGATGTTTCTGATCCCATCAGCCACTCTGGACCCCACCAGAGCGGGTGTGACACCAATTCTGGTGCCGTACAACCTCGGGAAGCACAGTCCGCTGGGTTAAGCTCTCCCGGCACATGTCTCCATGTTATATCAATTCCGATATTCTGGATTTGGGAAACCCGATTTCCCACAAAAACCTCCAAGGTATGTGGGGCCGCGCGCAACCATGCAAGCGCGACCTGGCTATCCGACCAGGCGAAGATATCCCGTATCTCGACCGTGGCCGCCAGCTCACTGGCAACGTGATGCAACAATTTAGAAAGAAGGTGAGCTCCACTCAACTCAAGCTTGGGAATAGTCAGCCTAGTCCTGATGGGGGCGACCTTGCTCTTCCCTAACAAAAGCGAGACATTGACCCGGCCATCGGCGTCAACTGTCCGCATATAGACTGACGCGGCGTAGCCTCGCTCCGACGCGTCACAAAAGCCATGCAGGCTGGCTCGATATTTCCCGGGGGCAATATTCGACGAGGCAAGGCAATCCGATTGACTTCCTTAATCGATGAAAACAACTCGAGCCAATCATCCAATGGAGAGCCAAACAGCGGCTCGTCCCACGAGACGCCCAAAGTCCAAAGTCTCTGAAGAAGACACTTTGCAGAGAATATCACTGGACTGATCCAACCGCTTGGATCAAACATACGGGCTATTACGGACAACACCGTTCTCTTAGTCCAGACCTTTGGTATTTCCAAGTCCACTTGGAATGTAAAAATATCGGTTAGCGGCTGGTACTGCATGCCCAGCACCGCTATCCTGTTGGGATCATCCACATCCTCAAACAGGTGAGGGTTCTGTTGGTGATCCTCCGGGATCCCTTCTAGAACTTTAGGCTCATTAGACAACCACTTACGTAGCTCGTAGCCACCTGTCTTCAATATTTCAATCAATTCATCCCGCAGTAGGAGGGCCTCCTCAATACTTTGGGCTCCGGTGCACACGTCATCAACATACAAGTCACGTGACAGCACGGAAGCCCCACGGGGAAAGCGGATCCGTTCCCGCTCTGCCAATTCAAGCAATGATCTGATGGCGATATAGGGACTAGATTTCAAACCATACGTGTTTGTGTTGAGTTCATACACCGTCACAGGATCCTCAGGGCGCTCACGCCAGAGTATCAACTGGAATCGCCTGTCCTCAGGATGTATGACTGTCTGGCGGAACATCATCCGGATGTCCGCACCAAAAACCACTTGATGTCTTCTAAAGTTCAAGATGATGTCAATTATATCCCTATGCAATTTGGGACCTGAATGCAAACATAGATTCAACGAAACTCCGTTCGAAGTGGGTGCGGACCCATCAAAGACCGTCCTCAATTTGCCTGTTGAGGCCTTCACCACCGCGTGGTGGGGCAAAAAATAATGCTCAGTTGAGCTCCAATCAACTCGAGCCGGAGACATGTGACCCAAATCCTCGTACTCGCGCATAAATTCAATATATTTATCGCGAAGTACGTGGTCACGCTGCATGCGTCGCTCCATGGACAGCAGTCGTTTCTCCGCAAGCGCCCTACTTTGCCCTAGGCTAGGACGTGTAGCAACAAATGGTAATCTAGTTACAAACCGACCGGAGGGCAACCTCTCCGTGGTTGATCGAAAGAAGGCTTCGCACTCAGCGTGTTCCGGATTCATCCTGGAACTCATAGGTGGCTCCTCCACCTCCCAAAACCTTTGCATGGTCTTGGCCAAGGACGCTGATGCGACGACCGGTGGCTCCTCCACGGTGCTATTATCAAACACAGGGCCCATCAGGGCGAAACCAAAGATAGTAGACACTGCCATCAGTGAAGACGAACCCAGAGCTTTCTGGGTACCCAACAAAATCCAACCCAATACGTCCGAGCCCAGGAGCAAGTCCACTGGGCCGGGATGAAAGACAAAGGGGTCGGCCAAATCCAGACCCGAAACCAAAGACAACACACCCGGCGGTATGTCTGTCGAGGGGTGCCAACCCGCAATGGTATCCATTACCATAGCCGAAGTCGTGATCCTCATTGTGGAGGACTTCAGCGAAGAAAAGGTGACAAGTGTCTGGCCCGTCAGACACTTCACTTGTATGCCACCAACTCCAAGAAGTGGCACAGGCGAGTCTTCCACGACTAAACCTAACTGGTGTGCCACTCGAGTGGTAACCAAACTGCTTTGAGCCCCTGAGTCCAACAGAGCTCTTAAATTAATGGCTTCTCCCCCACGACCCCATACGCGGACCACCGCGGTAGGGAGCAGAACCGTCCGCGGCTCTGTCCCAGCAAGGGAGCAAGCTAGTTACGGGCTCCCCACTCTCTCCAAACCAGGGGCGCGCCACTGACCCGGATAATATGGCGGGCGAGTGCAGATCCCCATCTGAGGGGGGGCATAACCCGCGGCCCGGCCATACATATGGTACGGCGGGTGGTACTCCAGCCGTGGGTACTCGTGCAGCGGCGGAGAAAACCGCTGCGGCTGCATGTGTTGGGCATTGGTAACCCGCGTGGAGGGGGGTGTCCCCACTCTCACGTCCGATCTAGGGCCCCCGCCCATGGGGGCCCTATCCGGGGCCTGGCCAGCTACATACTGGCCATGACCTTGGGGCGCGTGGTCCCGGTCCGCCAAGACCCGCGCAGGTACGCGACCCCCCTCCCGAGGGGGGGTGCGACGAGCGAAGCCGCGTCCTCCGTCCGGTGGTGGAGGGCTTCGCGCAGGAGCGCCCCCGCCCATAGGGGACCCCTGCCTCAACATCCGGGTGCCATCCCCGTTGCGGTTCATGCAAAGCATCGCGTGGTGCCGCCCACGGCATGCACTGCATGGTATGGCACTGGGACAGTCACGTGCATAGTGACCGCCCAAACAATAAAAGCAAAGTTCATGCCGCTTTGCCATGCGGCGCCGATCTTGTACTGGCAGTCCCTGCCAGTCCCTGCATTGCAGCAGGCTGTGGCCCATCCGACCACATTGCAGGCAGTCCGCGTCCCTCGCGACTGCTGCCGTGTGTGCAACCCGCGCACCAGCTCCACGCGGTGGCGGTTGCCGTCCCTGTTGGGGCCTCCCTCGCCATGAGGGTTCCAAGGGCCTACGTTCAGGCGCTCTGGATGGCGCTGAGTCCGTCATGGTATTCTCAGCCGCCCGTGCCTCAAACTCCAAAAACTTCACCAAGTCAGTGAATGTTGGTAGGGTGGTGCTATCCCGTTCCGCATTCTCGCGCTCAAATCGCGAGCGGATGTCATTGGGCAATTTGCCCAATACAATGTGCACCAACAAAAAAGACCATTGGTCCACCGGCAGCCCCAGTGTGCGGAGCGCGTTACAGGCCACTGTAACGGGCGTGAGCAACTGCAGGCGCAACTGTGCCCTGTTGGCCACCTTGGGCAGGGCCATCAACTGTGCGGCGTGCGCATCCGCTAACAAACGTAAATTTTGGTAGCGGGAGTTCAATAACTCCCAAGCCGTATCGTACTGGTCGTCCTCCACCCGGAGGTGCTGGATGAGCGACCGCGCTTCATCCTCAAGAGTGGAGAGGAGGTAGGCCATCTTCTGGGCCTTCGACAAATCCTGTCGTGCTACGACCAGGGACTCAAACATATTTTTATATGCTACCCACTCCTCCATCCTACCCCCAAAGTGGGACAGCTGAAGGGTGGGGAGCCGACCAGTAACCGCTGGTCCTTCCTGTCTAACAGGTGTGCGAGGGGCTGGTCCGCCAGCCTGTCTCGCCCTTATTGCGGTCACCGCCTCCGCGATATCATCGTGCAGACTCAGGATCTGGTCCATGTCCGCCATGTGACCTGCGTAGACCTCCGGGGCAAGTTCGGCTTCGGTAAGCACCACCATGGCCGCTTCCGCGCTAATCAATCGTGAGTGGAGGTGATCCGCTCTTAGCAGTATGGCGCCCTCCCTGTCCTTCCGGGACAGGAGTCCTCCGGCCGTCACAAACCATCTCAATTCGTTGGCGAGTGTCGCCCTAGCATTGGAGACCTTCGCCATCGCGTCAAGTCACAAACAAAAAAACAAATAGGAAAAAATAAAATAAAAAAGGTAAATAAAAAACAAAATCAAGCAACAACACGAAAAACCGCGGTAGGTATGAGAATGGCACAAACCCGGAACGCACGGTACAAACCGCAAACAAATACAAAAAAGGTTACAAATATTCTTATACAAATAAACTAAGAAAAATCTAATAATTTTTACAAACAATTAATTATTTTTTACAAACGAACAAATAGAGGGTAGATAAACTACGCTCTGCTACCAGAAAATGTGCAGAGCAACTACGCTCTGCTGCCAGAAAAGGTGCGCAGAGAGAATCCGGACAAACGAAGCGGCGGGAAGAATTCTGTACCGGAACTTCACCGGGAAAAAACCACCGGTAAAAATAAGTACCGGGAAAAAATCTCCACGCGGCACCACGTTTGCCCGACTAAAACCTAACTAACTTAACGCAGTCTGCTACCACCGTAGCTTATGAAGGGAGCTACAGGGCCCTATATAATAACCTAACCTATAAATTAATTACAATTGAAAAGCACTTACCAAACTAAATCTTCTTTTTCTTCGGATCCAAACTTGAGTGTCTTCGGGAAGGGGGAATTCCTAATCACCCTACCTAACCCTTGAGATCTCAATTCCCCAGAACAACTAAATAGATTTCTTCCCGTAGTTTCACTCGGGAACAGCCAGATGTGAACAGCCAGCCACGTTTCACCTCTCACAAGAAAAAGTCACAATAACAGAGTTTTTCACAAACACAAATTCAATAGTTATTTAACAAACAGGAAATTCACAATTATCACTCAAACTAAACAACAAGCAAAAGACGCGAGACCGCTCCGCGTATTAAAATCAAACCGATATCGCCCTGGACAATGCAATGGCGGACCACACGCGACGCCATCCACGCTAGCAGTGTGAGAACCCCAAAACGCCTGGCGGCGATAACAGGAAACGCCTGCGTTTAGTTTTACCCAATATATTACAAACAAAAAGGTAAATAAAAAACAACAAAATCAAACAACTACACGAAGAACCGCGGTAGGTATGAGAATGGCACAAACCCGGAACGCACGGTACAAACCGCAAACAAATACAAAAAAGGTTACAAATATTCTTATACAAACAAACTAAGAAAAATCTAATAATTTTTACAAACAATTAATTATTTTTTACAAACGAACAAATAGAGGGTAGATAAACTACGCTCTGCTACCAGAAAATGTGCAGAGCAACTACGGTCTGCTACCAGAAAATGTGGCAGAGAGAATCCGGACAAACGAAGCGGCGGGAAGAATTCTGTACCGGAACTTCACCGGGAAAAAACCACCGGTAAAAATAAGTACCGGGAAAAAATCTCCACGCGGCACCACGTTTGCCCGACTAAAACCTAACTAACTTAACGCAGTCTGCTACCACCGTAGCTTATGAAGGGAGCTACAGGGCCCTATATAATAACCTAACCTATAAATTAACTAAACTAAAACCCACTTACCAAACTAAATCTTCTTTTTCTTCGGATCCAAACTTGAGTGTCTTCGGGAAGGGGGAATTCCTAATCACCCTACCTAACCCATGAGATCTCAATTCCCCAGAACAAATAAATAGATTTCTTCCCGAAATCGGCTCGGCAACAGATAGATGTGAGCGAGCAGCCACGCGTCACATCCCACAGGAGAAAGTCACAATGACGGGTACACAAACACAAAGTTCAATAGTTATTTAACAAACAGGAAATTCACAAATACAACTCAAGCTAATTAGCCATCAAAGAACGCGGGACCTCTCGCGTATTAAAAATCAAACCGATATCGCATAGGACAATGGCGACCGTCCGCGAGCCATCTTACGCGAGCAATGTGAGAACCCCAAAACGCCTGGCGGCGATAACAGGAAACGCCTGCGTTTAGTTTTACCCAATATATTACAAACAAATGATTTTATTTAAATGGGTTAAAAAAAAAAAGCATTAAATAGCTTTTAAATCGTTGTTTACTTGTTTTTTAATTAGTTGACGTCATAAAATTACTTAAAGCTAGGGTAGTTACTACCGCCTCCAAAGCGCTCCAGAAGTTGCTATTTTTGACTTGACACTATCGATCCATCTTTTTTAGGGTTCCTAGTAGAAGTCGGTGCCAAGTGTAAATGCAAATTGGAGCACAACTTTGTGAAATATATATATACCTAATTCTTATATTTGACCACCCACCCTCGAAGTACAAAGGTTTATTATACTTGGCACAGATTTCTACTCAAGCAGTTCCTAAGTAGTCTTATTATTTCTCAATTTTGAGTGTAGTATTAGATTAAAAGAGTAGCGCGTCGACGATATTAAAAAGACGGCAGGGCCGACCTGGACCAGGATCGCCGCATCAAGATCGGAGTGGAGAACCATTCAAGAGGCATACGTTCAGCAGTGGACGCAAATATGCTGAGAAGAAGAAGAAGAAGAAGAAGAGTGTAGTATTGAAGTCGGTCCAATTTTTTTTTGGAAAAAGATTTTATCAATACAGAAAATTTATTGGTATTTTTTAATGAACTATTTCCATCACGTATGATCATTTATCAACATATCGATAAGACATTCCATTTAGATGATTGTAAGTGAAGTGACGCTCCTTTCACAATACTGAGTTTACAAAAATATATAAAAAAATAAAATAAAAAATAAAATATTATTATTAAAATATGTAAATAATAGTATAGTAAAATTGAAGCTTCGGAAAATATATGTCAAACAAAAAGTGAAATTATCTAAAATTCTTATCACATTCTATTTATTTATTGAATCCTTTTTTGGTCTCCATTTTGGTTATATTAATTTAGTAAAAACGAAATATCAGTTCGTGTTTCAATGGCTTAGTCATTTAGCGAAAATCATTATAATTTTAATTTTGATGACCAGCTTTTATAACATGCAATCTTTAATATTTTGTACACCATTTTGGATATGGGAACTATAAACTATAGTGTTTACTTTATTTTTGGATATTTTTGTAAGTTTTCTCTGTGTGATTTTATGATTGATATATAAGGTGGACTCAAATTAACTACAAATATTTTTAGGGCTGATTACTGATATTATTTAGAAAGGATATCAGTGGTTTTTTCAATTTTCTACACGCTAGTTTTCGAGAAAAATTAACTTTTTGTTTTTTGAAAACCGTAACGTTATAACATCCTGTATCCTATAACATGAAACACGAGAGACGATGTTTCAGTCCTTACCTCATTGGCCAATTATTTTAACCAATTAAAATGAAACTACCTACACGCGGCCACAAACAAAAACCGCCGCCCACCGGCGCGCGCGTGAGTCCGTGTTGCTCTATGGTGCCGCTCTATTATAGAGTAACTATGGAATGGAGCAATCAATCATAGGTCTTTTTTATAGGTTTTTTTTAATATTATTATTATTGGATTATTCTATTATTGGGAAGGTCTCTTGTCTTGACAAACAGAAAATAAAGATATCTGAAAACTTTTCATTTTTCCTTTCCAAATCAAATCAACAACCGGCCAAGTACGAGTCGAACTCGTGCACGAAGGGTTCCGTAGCATTCTAAAAATCACGTTTGGTGTATGGGAGCCCCCTTAAATAATTGTTTTAATTTAATTATTCGTATTATTAAGATGTGTTAGTAATAGGGTCCCGTTCGAACACTAAAAAGTGAATGTAATTCGTCCAGTACCAGCGTCTACGGATCGAAGGGCGAAAATAAAGTTTGGCTTTTATTTATGTTTTAGTGAGAGCAAAAATGATGAACCTTTTGATAGATCTACTAGTTGGTATGGCCTCATTCGCACTTGACTTTCTTTTATCATCTACGTATTTAATTGTTTTTCCGACCTAAAACTATTGCACAATAGTAACGACCATGTTCTACGAGCTATGTGCCCCGCCCACTGCCACTTAAGTTTCACGATTCTGCGGGCTATGTCGGTTACTTTAGTTCTCCTACGGATCTCCTCATTTCTGATTCGATCACGCAGGGAAACTCCGAGCATAGCGCGCTCCATCGCCCTTTGGGTGACCTTGAGCCTTCTTATGAGGCCCATAGTAAGCGTCCACGTCTCTGTTCCGTATGTCATTACTGGCAACACACACTGGTCAAAGACCTTAGTCTTGAGACACTGCGGTATTTTGGACGAGAAGATATCGCGAAGCTTCCCGAACGCTGCCCAGCCGAGTTGGATTCGACGGTTGACCTCTTTCTCAAAGTTGGACTTACCTAACTGAACTGTTTGTCCCAGGTATACATAATTGTCAACAACTTCGAGTGTAGAGTCTCCAACCTTCAGAGGAGTGGGTGCGACAAGAATATTAAAAATAATTTTCGTCTTGTCCATGTTCATTTTTAGACCCACTTGTTGAGAGGCTCTACATAGCTCGTAGAACAGATAGCCGTTGGGGCAGAAAAGTTCTCAAGTGGCGACCACGAACCGGAAAACGTTGTGTTGGCAGGCCTCCCACTCGGTTGACCGACGACCTGGTAAAGGTCGCGGGATGCGCATGGATGCGGGCAGCGCAGGACCGGTCGTTGTGGAAATCCTTGGGGAGGCCTTTGTCCAGCAGTGGACGTCTTTCGGCTGAGAGAGAACGACCATGTTTATTTAATAAAGATGTTAAAATCCTTCCTTATCCTTGACATGAGACAAAACATTACATACTTTGTCGACTCTGCCGATAGATACTCTGTGTATTCCCGAACCGGAAAATTTAGGTGCGCTAGGGATCTCCAGTTTCACAACTCGAATCTCCTTATCAAACTCCTTCATCTGAAACCATAACTCCACAACCGCAACTCCGTCGTAGCCTCAGGCAGAGGCAAGCACCTCGTCGATTAATCGAAGAAATGATTTAAGTTAATTTGGGAGGAATGTTACAACCTCATTTTGATATACTCTGTGCACATACCAGAGATATACCATAGACGTTGTCTTGGAGATTGGTCTAATAAAAAGCTATGACATGAAGTTGTATGTTGTAAAAACTGCCTTACCGATATTCAAACCAGGACTACCTGAATATGACAATCTGCTACCATGATGCAAATGAAATTTGTACTCGGGCGTGCGAGATTTTTTCGAGAGGTATGGTCTGCGGATCAACCCAAGAACTATTCTTGGTGCCGTGCAGCGTCACCGCGAGACCGGCAGTTTCCGACCCAGGCCTGATGCAGGCCGACCGCGGTATCCTGTACGGCTGGAAGAAGATGTGTTGGACTTTTTTTAAGACACCCGGTGGCCAGCGCTGAAGATGCCGCACGTGTCTTCTTTGTGTCGAAATCATACATTTTAAAAGTGTTGCATAGCGAGGGATTTCATCCCTATCATATTCTGAGGGTTCAGGAGATGCTCCCGACGGACTATGAAGACAGAGTGGAGTTTTCGCAGTGGTTGTGTAGGAACCGAAATAATAACATTTTGTGGACAGATGAGTGCACGTTTACCCGGGTAGGCCTGTTCAACATTCACAATGAACATTATTGGACGGTTGAAAATCCTCGGATGGTTCGCCCCGATCATTTTCAACACAGATTCAGTGTGAATGTTTGGGCAGGTTTCCTTAAGGGAGAATTACTCGGGCCCGTATTTCTAGATAGACTGAACGCGGACACTTATTTAGACTTCCTACAAAATACCCTTCCGCTTTTGCTGGAAGATGTGCCTGTGTGCTACCGGAGGTGGATGTATTATCAACACGATGGCGCACCGGCGCATTTCAGTGTGCGCGTGAGGGACTACCTCACTGAGCAGTTCCAGGGACGCTGGATTGGACGTGGTGGAGTATCGGCTATCGAGAACAGGTCTGGACCAGGCATCGCGTGGCCTCCACGTTCGCCAGACCTCACGCCACTGGACTTCCATGTGTGGGGTAGGGCCAAAGACCTTGTTTACGGACACGACGGCCACACCATTAGCTCAATCGACGAGCTGAAGTCGCGGATAGTGAGAGCCTTTGAACTAATGCGGAGTGACACACATGTGCTCCAAAAAGTGACAAGACACTGTGTTGATAGAGCCATGATGTGTATTCTCGAAAGAGGGGGGTATGTGCAGCAAATCTTTAATTAATTTAGGTTGTGATTTAGGGTGTACATAAACTTGTAAATAGACTTTTAAACACGCCGAATTAATGCAAATTCAAATAATCTACCTATTGACATGTCAGATTATTTTTTAATTCCTATGTATTTTCGTTAGCTACATAGATAGGTACTTACAATTATTAATGCACTTAAACAACTAATTTGCATTAATTTGTCAGTCCACAGCCTGAAAAAGTGTGATGGGAAGTCATTATTTTATTGTAAATTGTAAACTTATTAATAAATTTGATAAACCAAATTCACGTGTTTGCTTTCCTAGTCGCCTTAAACCCCAAAACTTACACTTAAATTATCATCTTATTAGTTATTAGGCTATATTAGGTTATTTGTGTGTGTGTGTGTGTTAATCCACACAAATAAATAAAACGGAACGAAATACACAATCATGTAGGTTTACATTGATACGTTTAAGTTTAATAAATCGCTTGTCATCTCTGTCTTCCACGCACTTTTGATAAAAAAGAGGAAGACGGCAAATCAATTTCATTCTACTATTATTTGGTGGGTGGAGCTTTCTTCTATTATTTGGTGGGTGGAGCATATAGATGAATGAATTGTCTAACATGTATCTACAGTATGATACTAAATGTCATCATTTTATAATATCTTTTTTGTTAGAAAAAATAAAATAAAAACTAGCGTATCGATTTTTAAAATTTTATCTCCAATACGTTTATTTAGCCTCCTGGAGCCAGTCCTGAAAATATTTGTAGTTAATTTGAGTCCACCTTATATACATGATCAACAAAAATATTGTGAAAGATTATATTGGAATTATGACAATGATATACTCTATTTTTTTCTACGTTCTTAGAATTTATATCATAATTTACTGTCGTTTTGCATATAAAGGTACATGCTTCGATAAATATTTACCAAATTACTTCTATTATAATAATATAATAATATAATCCGTAATGCAACACTGGAACACCAAACTAATTCTTTCCAATAGTAATACAAACATTGAGACCGAAACTATCAATATACGCAGAGGAATATTTCTAGGTGATGCACTTAGCCCACTTTGATTTTGTTTGGCCTTAAACCCCCTCTCCAACCTTCTGAAAGATAGTGGCAAAGGCTTTGAGATAAGATCCAGTAACAATAATCATACTTGGACGATATCAAGTTATTTGCCAGTTCACTAGAAGACATAAATACTTTCACACATAACAGAAACTTTTTCAGTTGACATCAAAATGGAATTTGGCATTGATAAATGCAAAATTAAGTCAGTCCATAGAGGCAAATAAATAAAAAAATAAAATAAAATAAAATGTCATTTATTTCGGGCACCAAGTCCCATATTATATAAATATGTGTTCTTATATTATATTACATTGATTAAATTAAATTATATTATATTTTTATTATTATTATTAGTACAAATTATGTTCAATTTTAAAAATAAAATTGAAATAAAAGTGATTATTAGAAATTAAATAATTATGTCAATAAATATAATAGAATACAATGTCAATAATTGTACGATTGTGCAATGAAGTTTTTGTCGTACATATAGTAATTTGTAAATATACATTTAATTATTGGATTATTACACTTCAGGAGTCTTGTGTGGAAGGAGGCTTTTGCTTTGCGCATTACTGCGCAGAAGTTATCCACCCGGTTCCGAGTGTACATGCCTGACGCGCTACACCGCCACGGCAGGCGAAGCATTGCCCTGAAGGCGTTGTTATACTGTACTCTAATAGTGTCATAAGAAGTTGTTTTAAATGTTTCCCATAGGTGAGCGGTGTAGAACGCTCGGCAGTATGCATTAAACAATGTTATTTTAACAGCTTTTGAGCTTAAGAAGAACCTTCTCGCGAGCATGTTGCTTTTTACAGCAATTGCCCTTCTCTGCCTTTCTAGGTCATCGTCATCACTAAGATTATTTGTCAGTATGTGACCAAGATATTTAAATTTATTGACAATCGACAAAGGTGATCCAAAGTAGAAAATAACGTATACATACTACACAATGATGAACAAATATACCCAGTAGATCAAACGGTGGGATACAAATATCTTGGATACCAGCAGACTCAACAAATCCATCAAAAAGAAACCAAAGCAAAGTTAACAGATGACTTTAAGTCCAGACTTCATAAAATTCTCAACGCTTATTTAAATGCACGAAATACAATAAAAGCAATAAAAACATTTGCCGTCCCTATACTTATATATTCCTTTGGGATCATTAACTGGTCGCAAAGTGATTTACAAAACTTACAGCGAAATATTAACACTTTGATGACTAAATATAGGAAACACCACCCAAGATCTTGTATCCAACGGTTGACCTTACCAAAAAAAGAAGGTGGGAGAGGTATAGTTGACATACAAAATCTACATAATAAGCAAATAACAGCTCTACGTTCATTCTTTTTTCACCATTCACAAGGTTCACCATTACTAACGTCTATTATACAGGCTGACAATAAATATACACCCCTTAATTTGAAAGATTTACATCAACAGAAGAAAGAAATACTAACTACAATGCAACAGAAGATAGATACCTACACCCAAAAGTCTCTGCATGGCTGACATCGCCTCGACTTGATGAATCCAAATGTTGACAAAGTTGCGTCAAACGCCTGGCTCAAGAGAGGAGAGTTATTTCCAGAGACCGAAGGGTTCATGCTGGCCATACAAGATCAAATAATAGATATTAAAAATTACAGAAAGCACATTATTCGAGATACTCAAAATGATAATTGTCGCCATTGCCATAGTAGTTCAGAGACCATTCAACATATAGATAGGTGCCTGTAGATCAATAACACAAACAGATTATAAACACCGTCATGACCAGGCTACCTGGTCATGACGGTGTTTATAATTATACACCAATATCTTGCCAGCAAATATAATCTCATAACAGAAAAAACCCCATATTATAAATATTGTCCACAAACCGTATTGGATTCCACTGACTACTAACTTTACTGGGATAGAACTATAATAACAGATAAGACCATTCACCATAACAGACCAGATATAACACTGCACGAAAAGACAAAATAAAACAGTTTACCTGATTGACATTGCCGTCCCAAGCACCCACAACCTAGGTTCCACGTATACAGATAAGTTGACAAAATATACCGATTTAGCCATAGAGATTAAAACACAATGGCGTCCAGAAGTCGTGAAAACCGTCCCCATAGTAATATCCGCCACAGGTGTTATATCTAGAACCTTACACACAAGCCTTAATATATTTCAAGTACATCCACTCACTTACATTCTAATGCAAAAAGCAGTCATATTAAATACGTGTCGTATAGTTCGCAAATTTCTATCATCTGACTCTTAATTTCCTTCTTAATTTGCTTACGTTTGGCCACAAGCCCGCGTATGCAACAACTCCCCTCAAAATGAGAGAAATATGAAAAAAACTGTATAATAATAATAATAAATCTTTATTTCGGACTAGTCCATATTTTGTTAGTATACAATTGTTCTTAGTACTAGTGTTAGTAACGTTTAAATTTAGGTACAATCGGTTTAATTGACCCGATGTACGCCTCTATGCATAAGCGCATCCACCCAGTGCCTCACAGAAGGCCCATCGATTTTACCGGCCAGGGTACTAAGTATACTATTGGGAATCCCACGAAATCGACGCACCTTCGAGGCAGCCCGCTTCCGCATAATAGCAAAAAAGTCTCTAATCTGGCTTTAATTATATGGCATCAACTGGTGTAGATATATTACCCGGAGTAATAATCATAATATCTTATTATATGTACTTATCTACAAAAAACATTAGGTTGTTACTTGAAAAATTAACAAAATTGGAAATCGTTAGCAAGGAATACATGGTCTTTGCTGATTGCTTTGATCGAACAAAACCTTTGCACAATTTATCGGTAAGTCATCATCTTCTTCCTAGCTCCGTCCCTCATTGGTCAGATGATGGACAGTGAGATTTCCACTATTAAACTTATACTTCACAATAAATTGATGGTAAAAAAAGGTATTTAACTGTTTAAATTTTATGTTTTCATTTTTAGTTTTATCTTGACAAAATAAAATTCAATAATCCGGCGACTCGGACTGTGGGTCGAGTAAGCTTTGATCCCAGTCGCCGATATTCTCAGATATTCGTTTTCATAGCATATCTCCCAAATAGGATAAGAAACAAATTATAAACTACAACATTTTTTCAGATGATATAAAAGAGCAGGAGACACTTCGTTTCCTCCGTTATGTTGACGCGCGTCCTCTAAAGCAACGGGTGTGTGGCCTGTTGCTGATATATCTCAGTCTACCGGTGTCTGTACTCAGCTTCAGTGCCACCTACATGATTATTGTCATTCAGCTCACACATCTTGACCAATAAGTTGGTTATATTCATTGACCGAGCGAGGAGGCCTCTATTTCAACTTGGCCTAAATAGATTTGGTATATCAGTGTGTTCTCCTCAAGAGGTCGCATTTCTGATTGAACTGATTCCTGTCAAATTTTGGAAGCAGATTCGACAAACATAAAAATTGATAAGCGAGCCATATTTTGCGTTGGCACACATGGTCAAAGCACCTTTTGGTTTTATGGATTTTACGACCATTTTGTAATATCGCGAGGTCTACAGCTCACAGAGACACTAGCTTTTTGCATATTTTTTAATTGAATGTAAATGTAAAGAGTGCTTTGTGAGAAATATTATATATTCAATTTATATAAATGTATCGCGTTTCACTATTAGAGTAATTGTTTTGGTAGGTACAATATGGACCTGTCATATGATCTGTCGGGCATTATCAAAATGAAGAAAGATAGAACGGCAGGCGGAATTATATTTTTTATTTTTATTTTTTTTATTTATCTAATAGGTTCCACTGCTGGGCAAAAGCCTCCCCCTTATCTCTCCAACTGACACCATCCATCCTCTTTATACCTAATATGGTACGCTCCATCGCTCTCGGGCAAACGTGCAACTAGATTTGTGCACCGTAGGTTAGGACGGGCAAGATACACATGTCTTTGAGCCGCTTCTTCAGGCATGCTGGTAGGTTGTCCATTAAAATAATGTTTATATGTGTAAATTTAATATTATTAATGCATTTTAATGTAGTTGAGATTGATATATACATATATTGTAAGATATGAAGCTAGTTACATAAAATAAATGACATTTTTGTATTTATTTTTTATTTGGCTACTAGTTCCCATTTCTGGGGAAAAAAATCCTCTTTCTGTCTTCAATACCACCGCTAAAGTTGTATATGTTATTATACTCATATTTAAAAAAAAATATCACTTCATTCTCAGATCGAGGTCAACAAAATCTACCTACGACGATGATAGCTTCCACAGAAATTTGTTCAAAAATGATTGCATTACTTATAATACCTAATATAAAAGCACCATAATATAAACATTATCAAAACCTTAAATATTTTGTTCTTAGTATAATCGAATCGGTTTCAATTTTTGTTTTCGGTTTTAATTTTGGTCTAGATTCTTAAAGAAATAATAATTTATCTTTGCCTTGTGTGCTCCAGACAAAATCCAGTTTCCGAACATACATATAGGTTTAATCATATAAACCGTACACGAAAGATAGTTTTACAGTTACATTAGATGCATTTCAAAAACACATAACGTGTCTAAATGGATAACAAATCTTTTTGAAAATAAATTTTAATGGATGCCCGACTATGGCGAAGTTGTATGTGGTTAGAATTGCGACCGAAATATTATCGGGATGATTTATTTTTTATGAAGTGAGAAGTTCGTATTGAAAATGGCTGTTTAATTTACTATTGTTTAATTATAATAAATGGAAAACTAATAACGACTGGACGGTCATTTGATACAAAAAACACCCTACTATTGTCGATTGGGATTGTTATACATTATGTTTGTTATACTCGTACATAGTACGATTTTATCAATAGATGGAGTGAATAGTTCTATTGGAAACGCCAGTATTGTATTTGAATTTGCCGCCACTTTTGTTGCTACCATTGCGAATATGTCAATTGAATAATCCTACCAAAATCCTATTTTTCTGCACCATTCCCTCACGCACAACCTTGCTGCATTCGAGTGAGACAAAAACTCACAATATTCGCGTTTGACAAGTGAAATGTCATTCTTTCGATATAGCAAAAGACAGAAGCCTTTTCTCACCGCGTGGAGAACGCCGTGTGCCGTTAAAATATTGATAGAACAAGCTAAATAATTCTTTGAGCCCGTGTATAGTGAAAGGAGACGATCGTGAGCTTGGTGGACGTTTTTGTGCTAAAAGAAGTGCCTGCAGATGACAACGACGACGGCTGCAGACGACGGCTGACATAACCTCAAAAACCACGCCAACTCCTCATCTTTCATCACAAGGTTAGTGCAATTTCCTTTATCCGCGGCTGCCTTCCAACTAGTATAGTCCTTACCCAGGGCAGTAGCAGTTATCAGGTTTAAAGGACATATAGCAAACATACATATATACATACAGTCCATTAATTTGATTATTCCACAACGGCATACTGGCGCATCCATCTATAAATAGCCTTTTTCTTTGTAATTCATTTTCTGTGTTTTTCGGGTGCTAGTTACGATCATGTAAATTAATTTTACGATATCGCGAGGTGCAATTTTGGGTTTTGAAAACTATTTCATTTTTAAGAATTTTGCCATTTCTCTTGGTGTTAGGAATATTCATAACTAGTTTTGTAATAATGTATGTAGATAATGTATCTTTCCATAATTTTGATATGATCACTCACGTTACTTTTTTTTTTGTTTCAGTATCATTTGCAATTTTGAGACAATATATCACAATTAAAACTCAGAAAATCAATCAACAATATAAAGAATAACTCAGGAGGTGTAAACTTTTTGTTTGTAGCATTACTTATGGGATTTCATTTACTTTTGTGTGATGATATTAATACAAACAAAATAAATATAAAAATAAATTCTACACACCAAAAACATTTATTAATCATGAAACTTGAAGGTTCAAAAGTTATATCATAATAATATTTAATCTACTTATCTAAATGAAAAAATTGAATGATAACAATCATGTAAGTGACGCAGAAGCGAAGTACAGCCACCAACAGACTAAGGTCCATATACAGTAGGCGACACACGTGCTGTTTCAGCGGTCGAGCGTCCATGTAACCAAGCAGGTGGTGAATTTACGACTTTCTTTCTTTATCTGAAAGATACATAATATCTATTCTGAACATCTAATACAAAAGATGAAATTATTCAAAACATAAATTAAAATGCTAATAGTAGTATCTATAAGTGGATACTTACACACAAGTCTTTATAAAATAATAACAACCTTAACCTACTTTTTTCAACCACCAAACGATTGTGAAGTGTAACTTTAATAGATTCCACCTCATTGTCCATCAGCTCACCAAATATCGGTGGTAATATTTGATGGAAAATTATAATACACATGGTCATTATTGTATGAATTAAAATTGGAATATTTGTTCCCTGTAACAAATATTTACGTATAATCTTAATGTCTTTGTGGTAAAAGCTATTTTTATTAAATACAAATTAAAAAATATATATTGTTTTTAATTTAGGTACTATTTATTTTATCTCTTCGTAAATTTTACAAGGCATGACCAAGCAATAGAAGAAGAATGATTAAATAAAATAATTAAATTAATCATTAATAATGTGTACAATTATAATTTAAAAAAATATATGTCGGATATAACACATCGACACCAACATCAGAATCATCGGATCATGGGTTCAGGGGGATGTCGGATATAACACATCAACACCAACATCAGAATCATCAGATAATGCGTTCAGGGGGGCCGAGCTCAGAAATAGATAACCAGAGCGGTAAACACAGTACAGGTACTTCAAAAACGGGTTCACGTGGAAACACGCGTATGTGGTCATTAGACTCAGATCAAAATAACTGTCAGGATGAGGGTATTTCTTAAATAACGTGCATAGCTTATAATAGACAGGGTTATTAACGGATTCATCGGATATTAACGGATTAAGAAATCATCTAGCACTATGAGAGGTCATTTGGTCCACATGTCAACGCTAGGTTCCACCCCTAACCTATCCACGGCAAGGACCGTGCCCCACCATGCACGGATCAATCCATTTCAACCATTGAGTTCTACTGAATGGTCTTCCGTGCTAACTAGCCAAACACAGTTTAACCATCAAAACTGTCCAACAACGAAGATCTCCAATATCTCGCTGATAACACCAACACTCATAATCACATCGTTACATGAACTAAGTAACACGACAATAACACTATATTATCACTGACTACATAGCTACAGAGAATTCAACACAACCGGACGACACGTCCGCACCGCACCGCGCCACAAATAAGACTACCTCGTTATAATTCATATCGATCGCATGTTGGTTTTATCACAAAGAGGGGGTGACAAAAGTGACAGTGTCACTATGACACATTTCCGACACGTACCGTCTTGAAAACTATTTTAAACCATTGATTAACTGACAAAATAAATCACAGTTAATTTAAGTAATGTAATCGCTCCGACATATTACATTAAGGAAATTTGTCAAAAAAAAATTTGTGATTAAAGTATAAAAAGTATATTAAAATCTACTTCACTTACTTTTTTCCAAAGTTCAATAAATAATGATATATCACCATCATATTTTCTTTTTTTTTTCATTTTCAAATATTAATAGTTATTTTTTATAATGTAAGTTTTGAAATATATATTACTAGCTTGTGCCCGCGAACTTTGTCCGCGCGTAATTTACTATTATTAATATCCTAGGTTCTAAGTAATGTATCAAGATGAAACCTACGCCAGATTTTAAGACAAACCTTCAACAATACAACAGTAAAAACCGCATCTAATTTTGTCTATTAGTTTTTTCGTAATGAAATAAAATAAAATAAAAATGGCTTCTATTGGCCCTATAAACTCCCATATTTTTTTTACTTAAATATCTCTTATTTACAGACACAGACCATTTACAGTTTTATTATATGTATTGATTTATATTGAAGTATTTGTCAAAACTTTCCAAAATTACATGACTCTAAAATCACTTACCAATAAATGATATACAGTTTAATTCGATCAATGCAATCGGCGTAATTGACATATTTCTTTCTAATTGCAGTTCTAACCTTCAAATTCCGGGATTGTTCTAATATCTGTCTCTCATTTTTTACGCAAATATATATAGAATATGATATGATTGTAATCCTCCAGATGCAAATTCAAAAAACATTATCCCAATTATATTGTTATTAAAATAATAATTTTCATTGATTACCAGTAAATTTATGAATGTTAGAAATCTTAACATAAATAAAATAAGCGACAACGATAAATTAGAACAACTACATCATTCGCAATATTTTTGTGTGTTATTTTGTTTAAATCAGTCATGAAATCAAAGGATTATATTTACAATATCGGGTAAATATTATGAAAATACCGTAAGGTACAAAGTCATTGATAATAAACCATCTCTTTAGTCGTATTTCCTTATGACTGAGGGTCGTGGTCATTATATGGAATGAAACACACACAACGACTCTCTTTGCAATGTTAATGGAGTGGTTTACCATTGCCTTCTCCATTTCACACACTAGCTTTTAAATTAAAAAACTTAACCCAAACATGCATTCTAATGTCAAGAAAAGTATAACAACGATTCTAGATATAAGGGCTTTTTGATTGAAATAATTTCTATTAATTTGCATTTTAGGCTTCATAGAATTTTTCTTATTTTTTGACCAAATTCGATCCTTCAAAAACAACTAGTGTCACTTACTGATCCGTAGATAGTATAGCGTAAGTATTGATATGAAATTTTTCATTTTAGTTAATGTAGCGATCAAATTATTGGATATCATAATTACATTAAGTTGCAATCTATAATTAAGTATATATTATACTTACTTGTAATTTAGTAACAGAAAATATATTGTTACACGTGCAGTATACATATAATATACTTGTATCAAGTAACTTATTTTTTTATAACTATGAATTAAATTTTCCTTTAACATACTTATTTTATATAACAACATGATTTTAATTAAACTACCTACTTCAGTTATGTTATTTTTCTGCTACTTTGTTCACAACAAAGATCCATTTTACTAATGACTATCATAAAAAGAAATTTATTATTATTGTAAAAATTTTAGGTCACACTGTAATAATTAGGTATATCTTAAAAATTAATAAATTAAATACTACTATTCTAATACTACCTATAAATAAATACTATATATTAAAAATCTAACTCTAAATTTGGTGTCGTTGGCAAGGTGCCCATCACACAGGCAGCATTCCCGCGCTGAACAGCAATAGCTAATCGCTGGGCGAGAAAGCTGCCCGCACGAGGGTCACCTGTTGCCTCCTTCAGGCGTTTACTGAGCTCCCTGTGGAGCCCCCGTGCGCTACTGCCCCATGAGCCTAGAGTCTCGACGCCAAAAGCCACAAACTGGTATTGTGCGCCGAGACAACTATATTTGTTGGTCTTTAAGCGTTCACGGGCATCTGCCGCCGCCCGGCTTGTCTGTTTGTTGCGGGGAGGTAGGACGCAGCCAGGGTATCTGCGCAAGTGGCATCCCAGACTAGCGCTCTACCCATATTCCATGGGATTAAAGACAATCCGGGCAATCCGGGGCTCGAGAGCTACGGGGACTTTGGCACTGACGAGCGCCCTTCTGAGGATGTCATTCAGGGCAGCATGACGGGACTGACGGCCGGCGCCCGAGGTACAGGCAAGTCCGTGGTGACCAAGACCATCAACGGCAGCACCACAGGAATTACAGTTGTGACTTACGCATACATCAGTTCCGAGTCGGAGACATACAGCTATGCGGAGTGTTAATGGGTCTATGAAGGTTCCGAGTGCAGGCGAGGGGTAGGCATGGAGCCAATGACCAGACTCTGGCCTGGATACAGCCAAAAGTCTTACCCGCTCCCTCCCTGAGGTAGAATTTAGAATTGATTGAAACAAATTAGTTGATGAAATGGTGTCCCAGGCTCTTTGTTTATACAATTTGGATGGTAAATTTTGACCCGGTCCAGCTAACCATGCATTCGAGGCCTCATCCAAGCATGCAATCTCGCAGTTTGTTACCGAAGTGGTATTAAGTATTTTACCTGCGAGATTGGAAGTGCTATGAATTGAGGACAGGAATGCTGGTAAAGCAACACTTGAAATTTTGCGGGTTCCCAAGCCACCTAGCCTTATAGGCAAAGAAGCTTGAGCCCATGCCTGCTCGCTTAAGTGAATGTTTAAAATAGCATCAATTTGGGATTTCAAAAGTAAGTCAATAGGTAGGACAGCAGCGAAGCAGGTAGGTGAATTTTGGCATTATTAAACAAAATTTTAAAATAAATAAAGCTGAATGACTACTAATTCTAACAAGGCGGTCCGAATAGTCGCTAAATTTTGAAAATAAATTTCTTAGGAGGGAAGGTATGGCATCTTCAAAGATTGGTGAACCCAGTAGATGAAAATTCTCTTTTGTTATAATTTTTAAATTTGGGGCGATGATGTTAAAATTCTGAATAATTTTTGATGCCAAAGTATTATCATTTATGTTAATGAATAATTCACATTTATTTAAATTTAAATCTAAACCAATTTCTTGAAATTTGTTTATTATTTGTGTTAAATCGTTCAGAACGGTTTGTGAGTCTCCACCTAGTGTTCCATCGTCGAGATACCATACATTTAATTTGGAATTTAGACTATGAATTATGGAATTGATAGCCAAACTAAAAATTGCTGGACCGAGGGGATCACCCTGCTGACAACCTACTGCCGAAAGAATTTCATTATTTTTATGCATCAATTTCGATGGACTATGATAACACTGAATCATAAAATCGTAAATTTCGGGTATGTGATACTTTATTTCATTCAGCAGGGTGTCTCTGTTGACCGAATTAAAAGCATTTTTGACGTCTAATTTTAAAATAACTTCGCACAGGTTGCTCTGGGCAAACGTGCGCACGGCGTGTACTGCTGCCTCACACCCGCCACGTGTGCCAAAACCAACCTGTACGGGTTCAAACAGGTCTTGAAGTTTTTGGCGGGTAATACGCACGCAAATTTTGGCTGCTAAACGTCGAAATGTTGTGCCTACAGCAATAGGACGCACGCCACCGTCCTTCTTTGTCAGAGCTATGAGGTTCGCCCCATAGAGAATCGGCGTCACGTCCTGGCAGACATCTCCACGCAGCATCAGGTTAACCAGCTTAGTTATACAAGAAATTAATTTTTGACCAGCCACTCCTGTGCCGTGACTGGTGAGATCTACCAGATGCTGCGGTAAAATCCCGTCCAAGCCAAAGTTAAGACATTACGCCATGAGTCAATGCTGTTGGCACTCACGCAATTTGAAA
Organism: Ephestia elutella; assembly: GCA_018467065.1. Lineage (NCBI taxonomy): Eukaryota > Metazoa > Arthropoda > Insecta > Lepidoptera > Pyralidae > Ephestia > Ephestia elutella. The sequence continues at coordinate 16,523,136 of CM031570.1, forward strand.
TTACTTCTGTGAGTGCCTCAGCCACGGCAGTTCTGGCCCCACGTGGGATGCGTTTAATAATTTGGTTTGATTGCTTGAGTTGCCCGAGGAGAGACTGTAATGGGATGGAATGATTACATGGTGGTGATACAGAACTTGTGCTGATGGAAGGGGAAGAATGAATTCGTACCTGATGTGCACGGGACTGATGTATGTGTAAACCTCTTAGTGTTGTGAAAGTTCTAAGACAAACACAATACTGCATGAGGGTTTGATAAAGCTCCTGAAATTGCCTAATACTAAAATTATTCTAAAACAATATAAAATAATAAAAAAGACGTCACGATATAAAAAAAATCCTCAGATATCTCATTATTTCTCATAGGTATTGCTGTTCATCATCATGATATTATGTACTATGTTCATCTTCTTTGTTTCTGCATAATCTAGAAATTGAATTAATGATATTACATATGTGACAGATTCCATCAATGATTTTTTCTCTCTGACGACTTAGAAAAAATTGTCTTTTTAGATGTTCTTGATTTTTATTACATTCCCTTTGCTAGCACCGCACGAAGTTAAAAGCTGAACGAAATTCTTATTTTCTTCTATGTAATGCCGTAAACGTAATTTCGTAGGTCGGCCAAATTGAGAATGAGGTTATTTTTTGTTCAAATCAACTCGTATATTGGAAATTTTGGTATCAGTATATATATTCAGAAAAATGTCCTTGAATATTTAATTCGAAAAATACTTTTTCACGACCATATATTAAATATAGAAAATTATTTATTTATTTTCGATTTTTAATCAATCAAACATGACAGCCGACATTTACGAAACATTAATTAATTACATTTAAGTCATAAAAATAAATTATAGTTTTAAGTTAATTGGTTTGAGTCATTTATAATATTACAATTAATCAAATTCCAGATAACAAGAGTAACAATAGATCATTAAGATAATAATATAAATACCACGTCCATAGACATAAATTAATTACAGGTCGCCGCATGTAGACCTTCTGTGTCTATGGACATATAATATTTACTAATGAATTGTATACTAATTGTCTATAATATTTCATATTCATTGATTGGACCGTACTAATAAAGTATATTTTACGGCTCTTCTGACCGTGAATAAATTTTCAAAAGTTATTTAGTTAAAACATTTGAGGCTGAAATATCTATAACATAAAGATTCTCAGCGCATCTTTATGTTATATATATAACTAAATAATAAAATTAATGTTGAATATGCAATAACCCATCACATATTAAAATAGGTAAAATAATTTGAACTTCGTTGACGCAAAAACTACCGAATGGATGGAGTTTGACAAAATGTGTATGAAGGGACAGCCTTAAATATTTATAAATTCCTTGTGTTCCGTTTTCAACGCAAATCTTGTTTACCTTTCAATTTGAATTTCGCGCGCCTTACCGATGCACTTATCAACCATCACAATTCGCTGTGCCGCAGTTCTATTTAGCCAATGGGGCGCCCGGACTTCCGCTGGCGCATGCGCAGATCCTACCGGTGTCTGAGAGATCAACGCCATAGGCTGGTAGCAGAAGGCTGGTGGCAGAACCAGTAAAAACCTCTCCGTGTCTGTACGTGAAAGCGAAGGCGCGCGCGCATCAAACATTACATTTTACTCAATTATTCTTAATAAAACTTCAAGTGCTCAACAGTGTTTTTGGAACTTTATAATCGTGTGTGGCTGGCCGGCCAGGTGTCTAAAGGAAGAACTATTCGTGAGGAATCGTGCTAGAAGCCTGCCTACGTGGTAAGTGGTTTGTGCATTGTTCCTATTGTCTAAATCGTCTGTAGCAACGCTTATTAACGGCGAATGCTTTCAATAAGTATTCGATCCAATGTGGTGATTGATAGTGTACTCTAATTTCTTCTTATCGAATCAATTTAGCCACATTTTTTGGTGCCGAAACCCGGGAACTTTGGATACCTACCTTCAGTCTGCCGCCAAATACCAATTCGATTTAGTAATTGCTACTTCATTTACCGTATTCCACGCTTATTATACTTACTAGTACAGCTAAAACGAATAAACATAACATTTTGTTTCAATTACTAATCGGAAAACAAGTCTTTGTTCCATTTTGTTTTGTTGAGTACCTTACCTACCGTTTATCGATTTAAGATGGCTTCCATCAGTTTCTAGAATATTTGTTGAAAATAAATTCTTTTGTCGTTTTATACTTATTAGCATAAAATTATCTACCGTTTTACCGTTCGCAATAATACAATATTGCAAATCCACCTTCTCATAATTTTATGTTGATAGTTCGTTATAACTCGACTACTTTTTCCAACCGTTCAACGTTTCCTCTTGATATTTATTTATCGAAAATTTATTTCGTTTCAAATTACGAAATATTTTTTATCGTGACGTTGTATCGTTTATCGTATCATATTTTCAACGAATTTTGGTGCGTTCACATTTTCATTATTACCGTTTTAGGTTAAAAATCATAGTTTTTTGTTTTTACAAAAAAACTGATTTTTATTTTTTTATTTACCGTACATTAACGAATATCGCAAACCGTTTTTAGTGTTCCTAACGCTCATTTAATTCATCCTTATCAATTTAATTTATTTCAATTTAAAACTCAGGTGACCGAGGTGACAATATTACCTGTTGTCGTGTAATACCGCCCCAGTGATTCTCGTCGATTCTTGTGAACGCGGTCTCGCTGAAGACGTTCGCAACTAAACTTTTTTATCGAATCCGAATATTTGTTGCTATCAGGTTTTATTGTTTTGATATTAATTATGTCTTTACTATCAAGGCGTAAATCTAAACCTACTATTAAAAAGGGTATCGAAAATACGTACACTATTAATAATTTGCCCAGTTTGCGACGTAAACGAACTATAGCATATAATCGCTTAACGAAGGCTTTGGAAGTAGGTACCTTAGCCAATACCGATGAATCACAAGTAGGGTTATTTCTTTCATATTGTCATGAAATAAAAACGATTGCTGATAGTTTTCATGACTCCCATTTTATTATTTTGGACCTTCTTAAGGATGATGCCGATGAGGAGGACGATGAACTTCAGGATCGATTTGACGAATTGTATTTTCAAGTGTTGGCAATTCAACGAAAATTTGAACAACGTTCATCTCAACAAGCTGACACTTCGAAACATAATTCATTGACCGGTTCGCACAGTGGAAATATGCGGTTACCAAAAATTTCGTTGCCAACTTTTTCCGGTGCTATCAAGGAATGGCCTGAGTTCATTGCAACTTATAACGCGTTGATACATGATTCTACCTCCTTATGTAATATTGAGAAATTTCACTATCTCGTGTCAGTTTTAAGTGGTGATGCTTTATCGTTCATTAGAACTTTTCCTGTTGCAAGTGAACATTATTTAAGTGCGTACGAGGCTCTCAAGTCCCGTTATGAAGATAAACGCGAATTAGCGTTTACGTGCTGGCGTGATATCTTGGACGTTAGTTTAAAGACTTCGAACGCTCAAGATTTTCGACGCGCCTTAGACACGATCGATGAGAACTTAACAATTTTAAAAACTTTAAAATTACCTACCGATAAATGGGATTTTGTTCTTTGTTATAATGTTCTGGCCAAACTCGATACCAAATTAAGACGCGAGTTTGAGGAAAAACATACCGATATTGAGCTTCCACAGTATAACCATTTAAGGGCATTCTTACACTCTAAAGGTGAAGCATTAATTCGCGACACGCACTTTTCGAATGTTACCAATAAAACCGCTAACGTTTCAAAGGACACACCGGGAACTTCACAGAAGTTCAAGCGACATAACGTCACGCATTCGCTTGTCGCTCCCACCGTCACTACTCATAAAAATGTTGGTGATAAACAACAAGCGAAACCTGCTCACAATTCGAGCACTCCGATTCGTAAATGTGCCTACTGTCGCAATGAACATCACATCTCGGCCTGTAATGATTTTTTGGCAAAATCAATAGATGAGCGCATGGCTGTGGCCACTGAAAAGAAATGGTGCTACAATTGTCTTAACGCATCCCATTCAGTGCGAGAGTGCACATCAATGTTTTCATGTCGACAATGTAGACGTAAACACCACACTTTGCTACATAAGGAGTCGGCGGCAAGCTCGGCGACCTTAGTGGCTAAGGATTCGTTGACTCAGTCTGATCCAACCGTAACCACAACCGTGTTACTGGCAACAGCTCTAGTCCAGATTCGTGATGCTTCTGGTGAATTTCATACATTTCGCGCGTTATTTGACACCGGCAGTCAAAACAATTTTCTCACGGCTCACGCCGCTCAACGATTAAATCTAAAACCTATAACTGGTAATATCAACGTTTATGGGTTAGGGGGCAGCCCTGCCTCAGTCAGTGGCTTTGTTACATGCGACATTGGCACCAACTGTAACGTAAAGTTTCGTCTGGGAATGCTCGTCATACCGAGCATTTGCGGAGATCAACCGATAGCAAGGCTAAATACGAAAGGATGGGAGGAGGTCAAAACACTACCGCTAGCTGATCCTGGTTTTGACATCCCTGGTCCAATCGACGTCTTGTTAGGTGCCGACGTCTTTGCTGAGTCACTTCTCGAACAACGTCTGAAGGGTAACGCCTCTCAACCGCGAGCTTTCAACTCAGTCTTCGGCTGGCTTCTTCTTGGGAAGTCCAGACTCGCATCGTCCAGTCTACTAGGAGTAGCCCCTTCTACCGTAGACGATAGTTTAAACAAAATTGTTCAACGTTTCTGGGAAATCGATAACGTTCCACAATCTTCCCGATTGACCCCAGAAGAGCAACGCTGTGAAAATAGTTTTCTCAGTAATCACTACCGTGACGAGACAGGTAGATATGTAGTTTGTCTCCCCTTCAAGGACGACGAGGAGCCAGTCTTTGAAGGTTCTCGAGAGATAGCCTTACGACGCTTTCATGCCATTGAAAGGCGTCTGTATCGCGATCACAATTTAAACCAACAATACGTGGAGTTCATGACTGACTATATCGACAGTGGTCACATGACTCTGGTACCTGCCAAGCAAATGGGTCAAGGCAAGTATTATATACCGCACCATTGTGTGCTACGTCCCGACAGCGCTACAACGAAGCTTCGCGTTGTATTCGACGCCTCGGCTAAAGATGCAACTTCCAAATCGCTAAACGACTCGCTGCTGACGGGACCGAAGCTACAATCAAATATCGTAGAGATCCTTCTTCATTTCCGTGAGCACGCAATTGTCTTCATGGCAGACGTGCGCCAAATGTACCGTCAAATCAACCTAGCTCCTCAACATCGTGATTATCAACGTATTCTCTGGCGAGCTCACCCAGATGAGCCTCTTCAAGAGTACGTATTAAATACCGTAACGTACGGAGTGTCTTCCGCTCCATTCCTGGCGTGCCGCTCTATTCAGCAACTGGCCAACGATGAGGGTCACAAGTACCCAAAGGCCAAAACCGTTTTAACTTCCGACATATACGTTGATGACGTCATATCCGGAAGCTCATCGCTGAAGGACGCCAGAGAAATCAAAACTCAACTCATCGCTCTTTTCGGTCTTGGCTCGTTTGAGCTCCGAAAATGGGTGAGTAACCGACCCGAGCTACTTAGCGATCTTCCCGCGGAGGCGTGTCTTTCAGAAGCAATCACTTTTACCGAAACTGAAGACACAACTATCAAGGTTCTGGGCCTTAAGTGGGAGCCTGCTTCGGATTCGTTCGTCTTTACCGTTAATCCATCTAATCAACCGTGCACCAAGCGAACGATTTTGAGTGAGGTTGCCAGAATTTTCGATCCTCTGGGTTTTCTATCTCCTTTGACAATTCATGCCAAATGTCTTATTCAAAAGCTTTGGATTCTAGGTCTTTCATGGGATGATAAGCCCCCACCGGAAATTATCTCTCAATGGGAAAAGTTCTCTGAACAGCTTCCTCAAGTTAGGAATCTTAAAATTCCACGTAAATACGCTACCGATAGCGCTCAATCATATCAACTGCATGGATTTTGTGACAGCTCCGAAGCAGCATATGGCGCCGTTATATACCTGCGTGTTATCGAGTCTGACGGCTCCGTTCGCGTCTTTCTCGTATGTGCAAAGGCTCGTGTAGCTCCTTTAAAACGTCAATCGTTACCTCGCTTAGAGCTGTGTGGTGCAGTTTTGCTTACAGACCTTATCAAATTTGTCAAGGACACGCTGCGGATTCCTGTCCATGACACTTATCTGTGGTGTGATTCCACCGTTACCTTATCCTGGTTGCGAGCTCCTTCTTCTCGCTGGGTGACATTCGTTGCAAACCGCGTAAGTCACATTCAAGATATCGTACCGACCGAGTGCTGGAGGCACGTACCATCTGTCACAAATCCTGCAGATGTTTGTTCGCGTGGGCAATTGCCTCACGATTTGCTAAACAATGCCCTATGGTGGGCGGGCCCAGAATGGTTGTCTCAACCACAGTCTGAGTGGCCAATCGATACATCGAAAAATCGTTCAAACGATGACAATGCGGTGCTCTCTGAGCAGCGTCGCACCACGGTTCTCGTTTCGGATCAAATCGAAAGCGTTAATCACACGTCTATAATTGATCGGCTATTCGAAAAATATTCTTCTTTAGATAAAATCTGTCGCATTATCGCTTACGTTCGCAGGTTTTGTAATAACATGCGTAACACTGTTCCGCGATCAGATAATCTTTTCGTAACGGACGCTGAGCGTCATCGTGCGTTACTAATTATCGTCAAACATTTCCAACATCGTTGTTTTTTGGATGTCATATCCAAATTACAATCAAAGATACAGTTACCTCGCAGTTTTCGTAAACTAAACCCGTTTTTGGACGAGCAGGGTATACTCAGAGTAGGCGGGCGCCTATCGCGCTCCGATCTTGACTTCGAACATAAGTATCCCGCATTATTGCCCAAAAAGAGTGTTCTTACATCAGCTGTAATCGAATCTATTCATCGAAACAATTTTCATCCCGGTCTGAACACAACCAACTATCTGATTTTACAACAGTTTTGGATACTTGCGGCAAAGCATGCTGTACGTCATCATCTTTCAAGATGCATAAGATGCTACCGTCTTAAACCGAAACCTTTGCAACCCTTTATGAGCGACCTTCCGGCCTTTCGTGTCAATCAGGCAAAACCCTTCTCTGTCGTAGGTGTCGATCTAGGAGGGCCTTTTCGAATTAAGCTCGGGCTTCATCGTGGTGCTAAAATCGATAAAGCGTACTTGTGTTTATTCGTATGCTTGAGCACAAAAGCAGTGCACCTTGAGGTGGTTTCTACTTTATCGACTGACGGCTTCATCGCGGCATTGCGTCGCTTCGTTTCTCGTCGCGGCCGCTGCAATGTTATTCACTCTGACTGCGGTACGAATTTCGTTGGTGCAAGTTCACAACTAGCGTCAGGTATCGAACAAGCCTCTCATGCGGAAAAAATAGATTTTAAACGTAACGTACCTTCTGCTCCCCACTTTGGAGGGGTGTGGGAAATCCAAATCAAAGCCGCAAAGAGTCATTTGTACCGTATTGTTGGCGATCAGGTCTTAACGTTTGAAGAGCTTACCACACTCTTCGCTCAGATCGAATCAATTTTAAATTCGCGGCCTTTGTGTCCATTGAGCTCGGATCCCAACGATTTGAACGTTCTTACGCCCGGTCATTTTTTAACGCTGGAACCTCTTACAGCAGTTCCTGACTTCGACTACAAGGACGTAAAAATCAATCGACTAAATCGATGGCAACTTATCCAATCTTTTCAACAACAATTTTGGAAACGCTGGAAAAATGAATATTTACATGGGTTAACTCAGCGAGCAAAATGGACCACGGACTCAACACCGTTAATTGTAAACTCAATCGTACTTATAAAAGAGGACAATCGGCCTCCTCTTCAATGGGCATTAGGACGAGTTGTTTCCTTGCATCCTGGCCCTGATGGGGTAGTTCGAGTCGCAACCGTTAGAACAGCCAGGGATCACTCGCTTAAGAGACCTTTGGTCAAACTATGTCCTCTACCCTCCGTATAATCGTTTCAACTTATCATTTGTTAGCTTTTAAGTTTAGAATAATAACTTAAACATATTTATCGTTAATTACCGTTTCTTATTCTTACTCTGGGAAAATCCTATTGGTATTTTGGTGGGCGGAATGTTCCGTTTTCAACGCAAATCTTGTTTACCTTTCAATTTGAATTTCGCGCGCCTTACCGATGCACTTATCAACCATCACAATTCGCTGTGCCGCAGTTCTATTTAGCCAATGGGGCGCCCGGACTTCCGCTGGCGCATGCGCAGATCCTACCGGTGTCTGAGAGATCAACGCCATAGGCTGGTAGCAGAAGGCTGGTGGCAGAACCAGTAAAAACCTCTCCGTGTCTGTACGTGAAAGCGAAGGCGCGCGCGCATCAAACATTACATTTTACTCAATTATTCTTAATAAAACTTCAAGTGCTCAACAGTGTTTTTGGAACTTTATAATCGTGTGTGGCTGGCCGGCCAGGTGTCTAAAGGAAGAACTATTCGTGAGGAATCGTGCTAGAAGCCTGCCTACGTGGTAAGTGGTTTGTGCATTGTTCCTATTGTCTAAATCGTCTGTAGCAACGCTTATTAACGGCGAATGCTTTCAATAAGTATTCGATCCAATGTGGTGATTGATAGTGTACTCTAATTTCTTCTTATCGAATCAATTTAGCCACACCTTGGTAGGGACACAATATTTTATATGTATGTATATGCTATACCTACTTATTATAATTACATCGTAAATTGTCATAATACGTTTTACGGCCAACTCTCCCTGGACTATAATAAAGCACGGTCATATACACGGAACATATGAATGTATGTTAACTTCTAATGTGAAACTTCTACACCTAAGACCATAAACTATTTGTGCATAGTCAAGTAGATTAATCACTCCTACAGGTTTAAGGTTTGTTAAAATCTGTGATAACAGAATAGGTAATTTTAACACTAAATGTTAATAAAGCTGTGTGAACTGAATGGCAACAATCAAGTAAGTGATACTGATGTTGAGGATGAGCACAGGAAAGGTCCAGTCCATGGGGATGATGTTGCAGACGGTGAACTTGAAGGGCCTGGCTTCGATGTACCGGATGAAACGCTTGAGATCCCTGCTTCTAATGGCATCTATAATCAATAATATTTATTTCGAAATATCAATTTTTGTTTTGGCATGAAGAAACATTGCAATCAAGCCTTTTTGGAACAAATTTAAGATTTTAACTAATTAACGGCTCCGGTATTATTGATGACGGTTAGAGTGGACACTTCATAATTTTGCTGGGTCCCTCATAACCGACTGGCTTGGCTTGGCTCAGATGATTTTAACAGGATATAAATACAAGCAAAATTTTCATACCTGTTTCATGCAATAAAATGTTGTGTAAAGTCAGTTTTAATTTGTCCGTGTGTGAAAGTAGTTTTCCAGCAAAATATGATGGCAAAAATATCAAAATCATGGCTTGTATTATAGCAACAGCTGCAGAAATATACAATGGAGGCGCCTGTGGAAATTATAGATTTGTGGTACAATTGTTTAGAGAGAAAGTATCGAGGATAATTCAAAATAATGTACTCACTGAAATTCCACCAATATCATTATTTTTGATAAGAGCTAGTACAAAGTAAACCGTCATCATAACTTGAGGTGTGTTGCATAGAAAACAGATGATAAACTGAAACATTCACATACATAATAATCTGTGGAAATGGAAGGCAATGATTACAATTTTTTATTCTCTAATGAGAAGTAGCGTAAAAATAGAATAATGTTAAGATAAAATGACTAAAAATAAAACGTATAACTTTATACATTATACTCACTAAGACTTCAAATATTTTCATAGCTTTCTGGGTAGAATCAATCATGGATTTGTAGATGTACTCACAAGAGACTATATCACTTCTATTTTTTTGAACGAAATCTACAAATTTTATTACACGGCAACTTACAGAATAAAATGAAAACATATAAATCACCATAATAACATCATTCGTAAGATATGGAGGAATGTAAAAGATGATAAAAAGTGTTAACAGCAGAGCATCTCCATTGGATAAGTAACAAAAGAAATAGGAATAGATAAACCTCTCCAATACAACAACAGTTGACCAAAATATCATCTTAAATTCCAAGTTGTAAGAATGACTGTCGGTCCCAATTTCCGAATCAATTGCAAGCAAGTCGTTTTGGAGGTTATAAAATGATTTATCACATTTGAAAAAAGATAATACAATCACAAAGAGGAAATATTCGATCGTGTAACAGATGTACCAAACATCCATAAACGTGTTCATGGGAGTTGTTAAAATTGAAATAAAACTAATGACACAAACAAAAATGCACTGAATCACATTGATTAATTTTAGGATGACCCTCGCTCTTAAAGATCTGAACTTCATAAATCCGAAATCCAGAGACAAATACAAGTGTATCACTTTGAAATAGTTAATGATTGTTTTTGACAAACATCGATTTTCCTCAATGGATTTAACCAGGAAATTTATTTTTGGACTTTTTGGTGCAATTTTGTTTGTCATATTTGGTATTAGATGTAGTTTATTTTGAATCTAAGCAGCTAGATCCAGCAATAATTGAGACCGTTATGAATGTGTTTTAGTGTAAGAGTAATACCATTAGCCGTTTAATTAGTTTAATAGCATCAATTTACTTTGGTACAATTTTACCATCTGTAACCTTGCTTGATATCGATTCTGCTAAAGTTGTAATCGTGTCTTAACATTTCCCCCAAAAAAGGGCAAAATGATTTGTATGGTAAATGAAGCCATGCGTACTCTCCACGTGCGTTGAGGTCCTCGTTGATCTACAGGTGAAGTTTATGTCTAATACCATTTGATCTTTAAGTTGCATAATAGATTGGACAAATTTAATAAATTATGGTGTGTGCCTTGGCCTTTCTTTATTATTAATTTGTCTTACTTGAAATATTTTACTGTTTAAAGGCATGAAACCCTAAAAAGAATGTGTATTAAGAGCTATAATGTTAAATCTCTTTGCGCATGCGAGGGATCTATCCATACTAATATTATAAATGCGAAAGTTTGGATGTGAGTTTATGAATTTGTGAGTTTGTGAGGATGTTTGTTACTCAATCACGCAAAATCTACTGGACGGATTTCGATGAAATTTGGTACAGAGGTAGATAATGACCTGGAATAGCACATAGGCTACTTTTTATCCCAGGAATAAGCACTGTTCTCGTGGGAAATTCACGCGGGCGAAGCCGCGGGCAAAAGCTAGTATTGTAATAAATATATTTCATCGTTTTGAAATATATTATCAATGTGTGTGGTATGTACCTATAGCAATTTTAAATATAAGATTAAAGCAATAAAGAAGATGGAAGTTTAAAAGTTCAATAACAACGTTTTTGATAAATTTAAGGTATATTTAAGCCATTGTGTATCCACCGGCTACTCCAATTTTGTGTTAATTATTTATAATCAAACAATTATTTTTAGCTTGCCTTGTGTTGTAAAATTTTATCTAGTAAATAAGATCGATGACAAAGATCGCTGTCGGACTAGGTAATTATAAAAAAAAAATTCTACGTATATTTATTTAATGGAAAATGAAATTATAGTGAAAATAATTGTTGAAAGCATTTATTACAATAAAATATAGTGCTGCGTCAACCAGCTTTCGATTCAAAACCACCAAAAATTATATATTTTTTGAAATATGGATTACAAAATTAATTCAAATGCATCAAGACCTAAAATTTTAGTCAAATCTGTGGCTAATAATGGGCGTTTGTCTAAAAAAATTATTTATTTTTATAAAATAATACACATTTATCTTGCCCTTGATTTCGGATTTATACGGTTCAAATCTCCAAAATTAAAGTTTATTATAAAAGCAAAAGCAACCATTCAGTGTACTTTTTTATTTATGAGCACTTTGATAACTTATTTTAAATTACTGAATCCGTTTATGGCAACATGGTATAGCTTTTATACAATTAGTTATTTCTTGAACATTATAATAACAACCTTTGGCTCCGGAAAGTCATTTTACGAATTTCAGAATGATTTGCTCGAAATCGATCCAAAAATTAGGGTTGATAAGATTCAATATTATAATTTAGAATCCAAAATGATACGTTTTTTGACTGCTATATTTATTGTTAGAATAGTGTTTATGTGCATCTCTTGTTATTTAGATGAAAATGTTTGGTCCATGGTACTCGAAATTTTTGTTTATACTCCTCAATTACTAACCAATGATATGACTATCGCGACGTATACCTACGCGTTTTATTCCGTGTATTATCGGGTTGTAAAATTCGGCAAATTCGTACAAAAAAGGAACACTGATATTTTATCTTGTGAACGCATTTACAAATCAATGATTGATTCAACTCAGAAGACTATGAAACTTTTTGAAGCCATGGTAAGTGACACACATTTTTGATTTAATTTAAAGTATACTTATAGATATACAAGAGACGGAATTACATAAATCTAGTATGGAACATAATATATTTGTTTGTGTAGAAAGATTATAAATGTGAAAGTTTGGATGTGAGTTCGTGAATTTGTGAGGATGTTGGTTAGGTTCAATCACGTAAAATCTACTGGACAGATTTCGATGAAATTTGATAAACGGGTAGAAAAATACCGGGAATAGCATATAGTTTACTTTATATCCCGAAATTTCCACGGGAGCGAAGCCCCGGGGCGAGGCTAGTATTAACATAAGATTAATCATAAATATTTTTTTATTTCAGTGTATGGTCTGGTTCCTCTGCAACATTCCCCAGACTATGATGTCAATCTATTCAGTGTTAACATGTGTACTAAATGCTAAGAATGTTCCTCAGACTGGTGTAAGCATCGATTCGAAATTTCTGACAATAACACCGTTTTCTTTATACAATTTGTGGGGAAACTAAGAAAATCATATACTACACAGCACAAAATATTTTTACCTCTACTCTATTGCAAACAAAATGCTTTTATTTATGCATTGAATATCTGGTCTACCTGATATTGCTTTATAATATTTTCGAAAAAAGAGAAAATTCGTCGGAATAAATATTTCTACAAAAATATTGATACTGAATTTTTTATTCCAATAATATAAAATTTCGACTACAATATCGCCAATCTAAAACTTGTATACTTGTTTTCAGTTGTCGCTATTCTTGACAGATGTGGCTTTAAGTATGGGACCTACATTGATTTACTTATTTTTGCCAGTATATTTTGCTGGAAAACTAAGTCTTGAGACTGAACAATTAAAACTACTCTTGCATGATTTATTATTGCAAGAAACTGGTAAGCTATCAGTGACTGAAAGATTTAACAGTTAATATTAATCTGTTTCAATATACATATGTGAAAGTAATATCAATTATATGCCTCTTATAGGAGTGAGTTCCGCTTTTTCTAAAATATGTAATAATATGTTAAATACCATCATTTGTTTTCAGATCACCCATACAAGTTGTGTTTTTATTACAACTTTATCAATTTTATTGCAGATGATATCATCTGCGCCGACTTGAAGCGTTTCATCTGCTACATCGAGGCCAGGCCCTTCAAGTTCATCATCTGCAAGATCATTCCCATGGACTGGACGCTGCCTGTTATCATCCTTAACTTCATTGTTACATACTTAATCGTAGCTATACAATTCACTCACATTTACTAAATCGTTTTCACCAAGCTTATGTTCATGTGCTTAATCCATTTGATTGTCTCATCATTGTAATGCTTCATCCGAAACGCTAATGCAATTTAAATATGTGATTTCTTATTATGCAATAAATTTTGGTGTTATCTAATTATATTTGTCTTTCTGCTAATAATATTACGAATATAAATTTCAATATATGCAAGCCATTATCTACAGATAAGTTTCAATAGCAGGAAAAGTTCAGTTTTTATTCTACAAATAAAATTTCCTTTAAATCCGTCCATATAAGAGTTACTACAAACTTCCGTTTACTCATTATTTTGTTGAATTTTTTGCTACCGATTTACTACCGAACATTTTTCCAAAACAGGAAAATATAAATGAATAAGCTAATGAAGAATGTTAACTAATTTTGATTATTAGCACTCCATATTCTCTGCCAAAAATAAAAAATACTAGTGAAAGAATTACTTCGATACGTCAATTAGTTTCCGATTTAGAAGTAAAACAAGTTGTAACCGTACGACGCGGGCCGCCGGTTACGGTGTGACGTCATCGTACAACACCCTCAGTCTGGCTCACTCAGTCCGCTCGCAGTCGCGCGTCTGTGCCGTCGAAATTATACCTGAATACTTTTGAAAATGTCCAATCCAAATACTAGGAAATCATGTGTACCTAAATGTAAAAATACAACTACCAATTCGCCGGAAAAGTTGTTTTTTATAGTTCCAAAAGAAGTTAAACCTACGTATCTACATTTAACCATACATATATCACCTACTCTTTTTACTTGAACATAACCAATAGCATCATCGCCATAGCTGTCTCTTGCCGATCTGAAATAAGTTTCAAATAAAAATAAATGGCCTTACGTATTTTTTAAGTAAAAAAAATAAAAAATAAAAAAAAGGTTTAGTACATCTGTAACGTTCAACCCACTCTCTCTCTCAGCCGAAAGACGTCCACTGCTGGACAAAGGCCTCCCCCAAGGATTTCCATAACGACCGGTCCTGCGCTGCCCACATCCATGCGCATCCCGCGACCTTCACCAGGTCGTCGGTCCACCGAGTGGGAGGCCTGCCAACACTACGTTTTCCGGTTCGTGGTCGCCACTCGAGAACTTTTCTGCCCCAACGGCTATCTGTTCTACGAGCTATGTGCCCCGCCCACTGCCACTTAAGTTTCGCGATTCTGCGGGCTATGTCGGTTACTTTAGTTCTCCTACAGATCTCCTCATTTCTGATTCGATCACGCAGAGAAACTCCGAGCAAACTCCGAGACCTTGAGCCTTCTTATGAGGCCCATAGTAAGCAACCACGTCTCTGTTCCGTATGTCATTACTGGCAACACACACTGGTCAAAGACCTTAGTCTTGAGACACTGCAGTATTTTGGACGAGAAGATATCGCGAAGCTTCCCGAACGCTGCCCAGCCGAGTTGGATTCAACGGTTGACCTCTTTCTCAAAGTTGGACTTACCTAACTGAACTGTTTGTCCCAGGTATACATAATTGTCAACAACTTCGAGTGTAGAGTCTCCAACCTTCAGAGGAGTGGGTGCGACACGGATATTAAACATAATTTTCGTCTTGTCCATGTTCATTTTTAGACCCACTTGTTGAGAGGCTCTACAGAGGCCATCGATCATTGTGCCTAGGTCTTCCAAGGTTTCAGCCATGACTACGATGTCGTCAGCGAATCGAAGGTGAGTGATGTACTCGCCGTTGATATTGATACCGAGTCCGCTCCAGTCCAGAAGCTTGAAAACATCTTCCAGGGCGGCGGTGAACAGTTTCGGAGATATTACGTCTCCCTGTCTCACCCCTCGCTGCAACTGGATAGGTTTGGAGCCTTGATCCTGGAGACGGACCGACATGGTGGCGTTTTCGTACAAACACTTCAGCGCTTCGATATATCGATAGTCAATTTGGCACCGTTGGAGAGACTGTAGCACAGCCCAGGTCTCAATCGAATCGAAGGCTTTCTCGTAATCTACAAACGCCAAGCATAATGGCTGATAATACTCCTCAGTCTTCTGTATAATCTGCCGCAGCGTATGTATGTGGTCTACGGTACTAAAGCCTTTTCGGAAACCGGCTTGTTCGCGAGGCTGGAAGTCGTCAAACCTGCGAGCGAGACGATTCGTAATGACTCTCGAAAACAGTTTGTAGACATGGCTCAGAAGTGAGATAGGCCTATAATTCTTCAATAGGGTTTTGTCACCTTTTTTGAAGAAAAGTACCATCACACTTCTGTGCCATGCCGTAGGCGTTTGTCCCTCGAGTATGACGGAATCAAATAGCTTCTGAAGAGCTTTTAATACCGGCGTTCCACCTGCTTTCAGAAGCTCAGCCGTGATTCCATCATCATCCGGTGCCTTATTGTTTTTTAACTGTTTGAGAGCCATTTTAATCTCATATAGGCTGACGTCCGGGATATCTTCGGTGTAGTGTCGGGTCAATCTGGCTCTTGGATCTTTGGCCAGATTACTGACAGGTGTGCGTACGCTGGTGTATAATTGTCCGTAGAACTTCTCAACCTCTTCCAACAGCTCTGGCTTCGACGAAATGATTCTGCCATCCTCAGTCTTCAGCTTGGTCAGTTGGCTTTGACCAACAGACAGATCCCTTGCAAACACTTTTGAGCCCTTATTTCGCTTGATCGCCTCTTCAATACGGTCAGTATTGAATTGGCGTAAATCGCGAGTTAGGGACTTGGAGATCTGTCTGTTTAGACGTCGATACTGAGCAGCATCGTCAGAGGACTGCAGAACCAAGTTTCGTCTTTCTTCCATGAGTTTGTTGGTGAGGTCCGAGATCTTTTTGGTTCCTTTTGAACGGCGGGTTTTGAAAGCCTTAGACCCAGCTGTTTGGACAATTTGCACAAACCTGTCATTATAATCGTCCAGATTAACCACTACATCTACATTTTTTCTGGGGCGGGGGGGCACAAGGACCGTGGCGGACTATGCATGTTTGGGGGGGGGGGACAACAAATCGACATCCGTCCTGCCTGATGGTGTTGCTGCCCGCCTTGAAACGATCTCACTACGCCACTGCAGAAGGACCAGATTTGCATAAAATCAAGGAAAAAATCTGTTATTTCTTAATTTGATATGCACTGTTAAGGAATTTTCTCTCCACAGTAGGTACACAAAAACCGTCTGGGGGGGCACGTTTCTGTTATTTCTTAATTTGATATGCACTGTCATGGGAACCCCCTTCACAGTAGGTACACAAAAAAGCAGTCTGGGGGGGCCTCCGTGCCCTCCCCCTAAATCCGCTACTGAGTGTGTGTGTGTTTGTTATCTTTCACGAAAAAACTACTGAACGGATCTGGACGAAGTCTGGAATAACACATAGGTCACTTTAATCCTGGGAAAATGTACAGTTCCCGAGGGAAATGGGGGCGAAGCTGCTGGCGGAAGCTAGTTTGCAATAAATCAATGTACCTATGTATTCATTTAAATTTACTAAGAAGGGTGGTAGCTACCTATATATACATACGTACCTACCAATAGCTACCAAACTATAATACCTACGTATTTGGTGTCTTTAACCACAGGGCGGGAGCTTCATAGAAACGGGGCGTCAAATATACCTACTACTACTACAAATGAAACTGTACATCCGTGAACGCGTCAATGTGTGTGTTAAACAACTAGGGTCGCCGAAAAATTCTAAAATATGTAATCATGATTATGTAATCAGGGAGAGAGAGGCTTAAAATAAAACTTAAGTTTACGTTATATAAACATTTATTGAGCTTTTTTAACAAAGCTATAACAAATATACAATACAAGCATAGAAAACTTATAAAAATATATTGTACAAAAAGACGCCGCGATGTTGAAAATGACAACTCCGTTCGTTCCATTATGTCTGCCATGCTGTTTGATATCAGCGTCTTACTGGATAATAATTTTACTCAACATTTATTCAGAATGGCAGATTAGGATGATAAGCAGAGGACAAAGACATGAAAATAAAATTTAATTCTCATATATTGCTCCCATTTACCCACAAAATGGCTTAAAACGAAAACATGAATATCTAATGATGTGAAATATTTTTATTTACTTTGCTTACCTGTATTCATCCTTCGGAAATTTATAAAAACGTCCTTCTTGGTTTGTACTAGATAAACAAAGGTTAACTGCGCAGTACCTTACCATAATTAATTTCAATGAAACGACGTTTCTCTCTATCTATAAAAGCGAAACGTAACAGTAGCTTGAGATACGCTTCGCAGTCGCAGCTGCTAACCCTGTTTCATAGTGTCCCTCGACTCAAACGGGCGGGGTAGAAGTGCGGGGTACGCCATATTGCGGGAAAGGCAGCGAGCTTCCTTTCTGTATGTAGTACTTATATTAATTCTGTGCTTTAACGTAAGAATTTAATAGTAGGTATTTACTTTTACTATTTGAGTTACATTCTTCCATTATGACATTAGTTGGGTATTTTGTTTTGATAAAACAATTTAGAACAGTAAACTATTCGGCGGCAACGAAATCACTATTTCTTGTTAAATAATGCGCAACCATTAATCCATCTATTTTAGGTAGATTATCCGATTGCCCTTTTTCGAATCCTTCATCCATTTTATTAATCGAATAATATTTATTATTATTAGACTATTAACTTTATACGCGGACGAAAACACAACAAAATACTTTGCAAGCTATTACACCAACTACTATAACCGCTGGCGACATACTAAGCGGGCCGCGGCCCGCGCGGCGCGTTGTGATGTGACGTCACAAGCGGTCACGTGACTGTTAGCGGGACTCGATATTTTTCGAAATTTTGAATGCCTATAAAATCAAAACTACTAGGTATTTTTGACTACAACAAAAACTAAAGTGTTTGTATACATACAGGCTTTACTGAGACAACATTTCAAGCGATTTGGCATACCTAGTAACATTCTTCATTCTAAACAAAACAAAGGCAATGGTAAAAATAAAATTATGGACTCTTTTTTTAAATATTTTTTTAATACTGATCATAGACACAATACACACTAACACATATCAAACATTATAATAATTTAAATATGCTAATTGTGCTGACATTTATTATTTATCAATACATATAATAAAAATATAACTCTGTGTCTGTACATATTACGAGACATTTAAGAAAAAGCTATGAGGGCAAGAGGGCAAATAGAAGCCAAAACCTTAAATTTTATAATTTTTGTCTGTCTTTGTGTTTGTCTTTATGTTTTTACGCGTAAAAGCTTTTTGACCAAATTTAATAAAAAAAAATGAAAAAAAACGCGCGAAGGAACGCGCGGGAAGTTGCGGGCACAAGCTTTTTAATATCACAAGCGTATGCAATGCAATAACATAAGAGTTCTAATCCTTCACGAGTTACTTCTAACCCTTGGGTACATAGTACTTATATTAATTCTGTGCCTTGGGTGTCATTTGTAGAATAACAATAATGTTATTTATTATCACTTTGAGAACTTTTAACACTAGCGTCCAGTCCAAGGGAATAATATTAGCGATGGTGAATCTGAATGGCCGAGCTTCAATATAATCGATGAATTTTTTTATAGCGACGTAATGATCTTTGTCTGTAAAACAATTAATAAGATTGTAGTTATAGGCAAACCAATACTATATCCTACTAATATTACAAATGCGAGAGTTTGGATGTTATTTTGGGACTTTGTGAGTTGTTTTGTTTATGTTTGTTACTAAATCACGCAAAATCTGACAGATTTCGATTAAATTTGGTATACGGGTAGAAAAATGCTGGTAATAGCACATAAGGTACTTTTTATCCCGAAATTCCCACAGGAGCGAAGCCCTGGGGCGCAGCTAGTAATACATATATGTCATTCACTAAATAATGATTTCACTTTAATATGTACTTAAAATAATAAATTCCATCTACCAGCCATTGTCCTTGCTGGCTTTGCTACCTGGATTTAATGTATATTATTTAGAATTAGTGATGCTAGGACTGAAAGTTCACCTCTGTCTTGCAAAAGTCTATCCAACAATATGATCTTCAGTTTGTCCACTTGTGACGATAACTGACTGGCGGTATAAATTGGAGCAAAAATAATAATAACGCGCGGAACACAAAGGATGCTTGATGCTATGATGTCCAAGATAGTTTTCTCTGTTGATTGTATAGCATTGTCGGTTGGCGAAAATATTTCCAAAAATATCTAAAAACAAATTTACCTAATATAAAGTTAAAAAGAACCATACTTAATATGACTAAAGAAGAAATCACGTGGCCTAAAAGTTTATAGTATATATTCAAATCACGATTATCGTGTAAAATTAATTTAGCGATAATAATATATAGATAAATAGGTGTCAAAGAACTTTTAGGCCACGTTAAATGATTTGTACGTTTATATTCTTACTAGTTACTGTTTTATTATATGTATCGAGTATATTATATATAATTGAGCAAGTTGCAACTTAAGTTAACTTACCTCACAATTAATTTTTAGTTCATTTAGCACTGCTGCCATTATACTCGCAATGAAAAATATCAAGGACCAAAAATACTGAAAAATTAATAAAAAAAGGGTCAAACCAAAGTTATTTAAATAAAATAAGTACATTAATGAATATTTTATATTATGTACTAACCATATAATTAAAGTTTTTTCGTCCCTTCTCCGTCACTTGGGACAGTTTTTGATAAGCATCTTGGCAAAAACTGAAGTCAGTACAATTTGAGATCAAATTCGTAAGAGAAACCATTCGACAATAAACTGAATAAAAAAATATAGTGAACACTATGTTTACAGTGTATGACACAAGTATTGGGCTAATAAAGAACAATGAAAAATAAAATGGAAACATACAAAGTTCTAAATTATAATTACAATAATATAATGTTATGCCTATTTGAAAGGAAAATGACGATATTAAAAGTAAAATGAATTTCAATTCGATCTTGTATTCGCAAATAGAAAAACCAAATTCTTCATCAATTGATTCTAAGTTTTTGTTGAAGCTAAAGAAGCTGTTTTGTTCATTCGAAGTATGCGTTACAATGACGCTAATCAAATACTCTATATTGATACTTATATACCAAATAATTGTTAGGACTTTTGGATCATACGAAATACTAGAATATTTGAACAATACCACTAATATAGTTGGTATTAATGTAAGCATTTGTATTATTTTCAAAATTAACTTAAATTTATCATGTCTGTATTTGACATATCCAAAGTCCAAACATAAAAATAATGATATCAGTACAAATACAAAATTAAATAGCTTCCGAGCTACGTAATTAGTGTTTAGAATTGATTTTATAGTCATTTTTGCTTTCAATTCGTCTGTAACTGCACTAATATGCGGTAAGAATTAAGAATGAACTGGTTTTGAGTTTATTATGTGCACTTATTTTAGTGATTAGGTTTTTTCCAGAATGAATATGAAAAAAGTATTAGGGCATAATTATACAACAACATCGAGGCTGCATGTAATTATATTGACAGAACAGATAAAATTGATCTATATAACTGATTATTTGGAGCAAGCTATAATTATTTTTATAAATTAACTTTAATTAAGGATTAATTTATTTCAAGAAGAAATCATTTTGAAAGTCTTGATAATTTAAGGGATCTCAACATATTGTGTGCAATAAATGTATTATTGTTACGCTAGAGCATTTCAGTCGGTCATTAGTAGACACAAGCATCTAGATTTGAATTTGAAAAAGTCTAAAATCTAAAACAAGATAGACAAGAATTTGACTATTTAAAAGTGCTATTTTTAAGCCTGTTTAAATAAAAAAGATTGACTTAGACTTTGAAGCTGTAAATGGCTTAAAAAAAATTAATTTACGAGAGATATAACAATTTTCGATTAATTTTACTAGACTTTTAGTGTACTTCAGTATTTATGTTTTTAGTTACAGTACTTCATTTATGAAATTTTATTCATCTTTTTAAATTTTTACAAGTCACTGTCTACTTAACTGATATACATAATAACACCCTATAATAATACCCTATATATTGATTTAAAAAATACAACAGTTCTTTTTTCTAGTTGTCTTATATCATCGCCATAATTATTTGAAACCATATCTAAATCTTGATTCTTATCATCGTCAACATCTCTTCTCTTACTGATCGAGATGGGTAAACTGAATGAGGACAATAATGTATGTGATACAGAAGCTGAATACAGACATTGGTAGACTGAGGTCCACCCACAACAGTCGCCACACACGGTGTCTCAGGGGCCGAGCCTCTACATAGCGGAGTACTCTGAAGATCTTTGCTTCTGTGCATGCATCTGGAAGTAAGTGATTACAACTCACTTTTGCCTCGACTTACTCGACTCTTAGTGTTGGACTTTCTAGACTTGCTTTCGTGGTGCTTACTTACGCTATTTGAAAAACCTCTCTGCAAAATTTCAGTGAAATTTTAATACAACATAACTGTATATCTTAAATTTAGTGAACGTTAACGTTCCTATTACCAGATGAAGGAAGTTGCAGATTACCAACTTGTATTTACATCAATTTAAAAGAAAGCATTCTCGTTTTTTTGTAGTTTGATTATAGCGTCCTACTCCCTCTAGCTCGCCATTATTTACTGTTCGGTGTATTAGTACTCCAGTCTAAAGCCGTTGCGATCAGATTATCCGACATACTCATTCTAAGGCCACCCATTTTTCGATGCCAGATGTGGCTATTTAGATTTAGCCCACCTGCCCAGTGATATTTTGCAAACATAGTCTGCCCAGTCCCATTTGAGCTTTGCAGCTTTGCTTTTGAGGTTTCCTTACCTTTAGTTTGGACTAGTTGATTGTTCATCATCAGCTTGAGGTCATCGACCTCGCTGTTGATCATCTCGCCTAACACTGCAGGCAAGCTTAGCTGGATCACGACGTGCAGTACAAATATTACTTGAGTCGTTGCTGAATGCGAGTCCTGCCCAATAATATACTCAAATAAATACAGCATCACGTCCTCATCCCTTACGGGGTAGACAGAGCTAAGAGTCGCAAGACTCAAAGAAGACGTTTAGATGGATATTGGGCTTTTTGATGAAATTTAGATACAAATACAGTTACAGGTTGTAGTTTATGAGAAGAATCCCTAGTTTGAAATACTTGAATGATTTTTACAATCTGTCTTGGAATAGAAGCAGCTAGTACAGTAGGTATATGATTTTTGCGCTACCAGACCACCTTAGAAGTATTTTTTCATAGAACAATAATAGATAGATAATCATTCTAAAAATGTCTTGTACTTGTATTATCACAAAAGGTAAATTTTAAATAGCAAAAAAATCGCATGATTTTTATAAATCTAATGATACCTTAATTTTGTGAAACCCAGAGCCGCTTGAAATAAAATGAGGTACGTAGGTAGGTTCTTTTGGTAGCTAAAGAATATTACATCCTTTTCAGTCGGGTAATAACACTAAAATAAATTTACAAAAATCTAAATTTCCTAATGTACGTAAACTTTATTGAGCGTTTGCTGGAGTTTTTGTTTTTTTTTTATATTATAAACCAAATGATACATAGTACTCACATATGTCTTGAAATGCAAAATTATGAAAAATATCAACGCCATCAACTTTGGAACGTTTATCACTAGAAGCAAGATCACCTGAAAATATGCACATGACATAATGAAACCTATTTTACACAATTTACTAAAAGTTACAACTATCTGTGGCCCAGGGCTCCCGTAAAGATTCCAGGATGATTTTTCTACCAGTGTACCTAATTTTATCGAAATTCATTTAGTAAATTTTGCATGATTGAGTAATAAACATCCAAACTCACAGACCTCCAAACTTTCGCGTTTGTATACAAGCTGGCTTCGCTCCCATGGATGAAATTTCACCACCGGCATATTTTTTCTTTGCCACCGGTGTACCAAATTTTATTAAAATCCGATTTATTGAGTAACAAACATATTATCGAACTTATTTATTAGGATTATAGTAGGATTGTCTTAAAATTATGTTTTTTTTTATCTAGCCAATAGGTCCCACTGCTAGGTAAAAACCTCCCCCGTATCTCTTCAACTACCTCAATCGCTCGCTAGCTGCTGCCACCGCTTATCAAAGGCTGACAATTCATCAGACCATGTCAATGATGTTATAAAACTATAAAAATGATTGAGATTCAGTGCATATGATGTGTAACATCTGACATCTCATCTTAATAATTATAAGCCTTGCCTGCTTCGTTCCCACATATCGCAGGAAAGCGAGAGGAAAGATGGTACACATTAAAACAATAAACATAAAAATAATATAAAAAAATGGATTTTTTTTTAAACTTTATGTTGAAAACTTACCATTATTCCATAAGTTGGTTTAATTCGATCGTAACTTTCAGCTAAGGCGGTATATTTTTTTAGCAAAATGTCTAAATCCGTAGATTTTTTCTTTAAATTTAGTAAACAAAGATATACATAATACATTATTACTGTTATTACTATATGAACTATGTCTAAAGCTAACGAAGGAGAAAATAAAATAAATCCAGGTATGGCGCTCATATAACATGAATTTGACAAAATACAATGAAATACAAAACCGATAATCCACTTTCCGAAAAAACAAAAAACAGCGTATACCATAGTAATAATATTGATTGTATTGTTAGATTGAATCGGATAATTTTTTTTAATATCAATTACAAATTTGTAAAGCGTATATTTAGAAAAGAGAGTAAATATGGAAAAACATGCATAGAATATAAAATCCAGAGCATAATACCAAGTTTGTCTAGTATGGTTAATAATACATGACAGAATTAATAGTGTAAGCATAACCAATAATGCAACTATACTTATGCATTTTTGAAAACAGCGATATTCTTTTTTAACAATCTCAGAGAAGCCAAAATTGAATCCGAAACAAGTTTCGATTAAAAGAAAAAATATGAAAAATACTTTAGGCACTTCAGCTCGATTAATTTTCTTCACTTTGGTCATGTTTTTAGAAAAAATATTTTGTTGTTTCCGTCAAAGACACGTTAAGGTTTGACAAATGACGCAGTATTAAGAAATTAGGCTGTGGTCATTGGTTATTCTCTTACAATTACGCTAATTGGTATGTCCTATACCTACTTGTATAAGTAATAATTTAGAAGTTAAGTCGCCTAACTTGAAACTCAATATGTTCAATGAAAGTACCTATATAGAATTTATATTATTATCTAGTTAATTTAATCCGTCTACCGCAGTGTCTCAAGACTAAGGTCTTTGACCAGTGTGTGTTGTCAGTAATGACATACGTAACAGAGACGTAGTCGCTTACTATGGGCCTCATAAGAAGGCTCAAGGTCACCCAAAGGGCGATGGAGCGCGCTATGCTCGGAGTTTCCCTGCGTGATCGAATCAGAAATAAGGAGATCCGTAGGAGAACTAAAGTAACCGGCATAGCCCGCAGAATCGCGAAACTTAAGTGGCAGTGGGCGGGGCACATAGCTCGCAGAACAGATAGCCGTTGGGGCAGAAAAGTTCTCGAGTGGCGACCACGAACCGGAAAACGTAGTGTTAGCAGGCCTCCCACTCGGTGGACCGACGACCTGGTGAAGGTCGCGGGTTGCGCATGGATGCGGGTAGCGCAGGACCGGTCGTTGTGGAAATCCTTGGGGGAGGCCTTTGTCCAGCAGTGGACGTCTTTCGCCTGAGAGAAGAAGTAGATTTTTCGTGTTTGAGTAACAAACATTCTCACTAACTCACAAATTTACAAACTCACAGACTCACAAACTCACATCCTAACTTTCGCATTTTAAATATTAGTAGGACTATAATCTGTTACACTGTAACACAGAACCTTTCCAGCGTTAATTAATACAACAATTTCTTCCGTCTCCGCCTGCATTTCTGCTGCAGACGCGAGTACCGTCGACAGATAAATCATCTCATGACGGCTCGCCCCGCCCCGCTTCGTTGAGAGCTTTTATGTACTTTTTGTTTTGCTGGCTGTACCTGAGGTGATGGTTTCGTTTTAAGAAAATATTTTTGAGCAAAATTTTTATTTTCATATACGAAAATAAATTAAAGTAGATGTAAAATATAGATACTTAGGTACTAGTTCTACTTTGAGGAATTTTTTGAAATACATATTTCTATAACTATAGGAACATAATGTGTTACAACTTATCTCTCATAATATACATTTTATGTTTAGATCTGAGGGGTTGATTTCAGGAAAAAGGACGGAAGTGCATAACATGAGGCCAGGAAAGCGCGCGCTTTTTTATTATTTCTATGCTCGAACTGAAAACAATTTTTTCTAGATGTCTTAAATTAAAATATTCAGACATGTAATAGTACATTGTTACCGAGTGGGTGAAAGTAACCTTTTTTAAGTCCCGAGACGGGGTTTGGGGCCAATAGTTCGAGGGACTTAAAAAAATCTTTCACCCGAGTTAAACACTGTGCTTTTCATTACGAATACAAGGAAAGTAAAAATAAAAACATGAATTAGCTAAAGAAATGATAAGTGAATTATACGGAAGCATAAACAAAACTCTAAACTTGAAAAAAAATTATCGGATTACGGCTTTAGCTTCCAGCATATATTTTTTTTTCTGTGGCCGACTAACTATTTAGCTATTAGATTCTTTTCATTTGGTTCCATCATTGAAAAAATGATAAAAAAATCTATATTATAAAAAATTATAAAAAACATATTCTTTAACTTCATGTTATTTCAATTTTACTTAATATGTTGAATGGCTGTATAGGAAGTTGGAATATGGTTCAATAGAATAACGTGAAAATAGAGCTAGTTTTTTTTTTAAATAATTTGACAGCTGTCAGTTGAAAACAATTCTCCCTAGGGCTGAAAAGTATTACTTTCTCCACGCTCCTCAGGCAACTTCAGACTTACTTTTAGAGTATGAGTAATGAAAAAGTACTTTAATATAATTTCAGAAAATTGAAAATATTTAATAACTAACAGTAGTTATATAATGACTTGATTTTAAAAGTTACTAATCATAAATATTTAAAAAAAAACCATAAGTTATGTTCAGATTTTTTTTTATTTATTTAACAGATGTAATTTTTTATTTATTATTTATTCTATTTTATGTTCAGATAACATCGTAAATACAATCTCTTCTTCCCAAGTAAAGAAAAAAGAGGGAAGAAGTTTCAAAGAAAATCACTTCCCTACATTAGTTGGCTCCAGCGTTCAGCTAAACGATGATATTATTTATTTTTCATAAAGATGCGTCATCTGTATAATGACAATGATATAAGTGGCGCAGAGTCCGAACAACGTCACGGGTAGCCGCATGTCTAAAGGTATTATACCCCACACCTTGCGGCGCAGGGGCCGCGCCTTCATGAAGCGAAGCAGAGAGATGATTCTCGCATCTTCATCAGAGTCTGGAAAAGGCAATTCATCATCATCAACAGCTTTGCGTGAACCATTGCTGGGTGTAGGCATCCTTCCGTCTACGCCAACCTTCTCTATCCTGGATTATCCTACTCCAGTTGTTGTCAGCAATATCCTTAAAATTATCAATCCATCTGGCTACCGGATACCAATGGCAATTGATAACAAAGTACTAATTAAAAGCTTCTTACAAGCTCTCATTGGATAAGAATAGAGATAGTTTAGGCATATTTAGAGGACAAATGATAAGAGTCTTAAGAAAAGTATTAACTCGTGTAAAGCAGAGATAAATAGAAGTGTTGGCATAGCAATGCGATCAGATTTTTTGCGGAATGAAATCGTATATTTTTATTTTTTTACTTTCTCAAGTTTGTAACAAGTTGGAAGCATTCGAAACATCATAGATAGAATGGTAAAATGAAAAGGGGGCCCAGGACGGCAAAAACAGAGTCATTTGAGGAAATAAAGGATTTTTTTCATTTCATGAAAAAAGTAAAAGAGACAAAGAGAGAAAAATAGAAGGAATTCCACAAATAAGAGAGATTGAAAGACATAGTTTCAGAAAAGATCTTACCCTTAGCATCAGCACATACATATAGTCTAACACATAGCATCTTTTTAATGCTAGCCATTTCAGTATTGATCATCTCAGCAACTACTGACGGTGCCGAAAAATGTATGATTGAGCATGAAGTGTATACGCATTGACTGAATATGTAGAACCAATTACCCTAAAATCAATAGTAACTTTTGTAATTAAATTGAAGAACTATAATTAATACCTTAAAAAAATAATATATAAATTTAGTCTCTCTCAGCCTAAAGACGTCCACTGCTGGACAAAGGCCTCCCCCAAGGATTTTATCCGTGGGGGGTTTTGCCGTAATCGCTACGCTTGGCAGGCGGGTTGGCGATCGCAGTGTGATGGCATAGTACGCGGAAAGATGCTGCTGCCCATCCTCCGGTGTTTTTAATCCCTTAGTCGCCTCTTACGACACCCACGGGAAGAGATGGGTTGGTGCTATTCTAGGGCCACACCACAGGCCATATAAAATCGTCATAATTTCAATTATATAAATTGAGTAATATAATTAAAATTATGACGCTAAAAGTAAAGAAATTAAATATGTATCATTGCAAATTGAATATAATAGTTTACTAGATAAATTTTGAGTGTGACATTTGCTGTATAAAAATGTATAAGGTAGAATAATAAATGGCCTTTTTGTTTTTTTTTTTAATTTTATTAATTAAATTGAATATATTTAAAAGTTTAGACTACATAATTTATGATTTTATGACAAATAATATATATCGTATAATCCCAGTAACAACCACCACTGAGTGCCCGACTAAAATCGAATTATTTTTGTTTTTATTAATTATGAAAGTTTTTAGCATCATAATTACCTTTTTTCGTATCATAATATATATATAAATTAGATTTTTTATTTTGATGTGTTTTGATGGATACTTCCGAGGCCCGGAAAATCTCGTACATAAAGCAAAATTGCTGTGTTTTTATATTGTATTAAATAAATTAAAAAAAAAAACATACTTAAAAAAGTATGAAATTTTCTTTGTAACATGTTTTGAATAGATAAATAAAAAAAGGAAAACTTTTGAAATAAAACCATTTACTTATTTGTTTACTCAAATGTGAAATAAAGACATAAAAGTACCTTAATTCGGATGAAGAACAGGCTGTGATACAATTTGAGCATGAACCTTGGTCCATCTACCAATAATGATACCAAAAGCTGAAAATATGCAAATAAATCAAATGCAGGTAGATAATGACATCACACAAAACTACTTATAGCGAAGAACTCTCGTATCGAAAACCTAGATCCGGAGTAACGTAAACTGTACCCGTACCGTAAAAGTAATAAATACAATTATTAATTAATTACTTTGTTATTATTAATTAATTATTAACTTTGTGAGAAATTAGGTATTTAGTTTTTACTACTCACCAATTTACCATGAAACGATAAAACCTGATCAAACGAGTCCACTATCTGCAAATATTGCTCTTGGACAAACTTAACATCAAAATTATTGCTTAAATGTTTTTTGATTTGATTTACACATAAGTATAAATAATAAAACACGATAATTTGAAATATCGGCACTGTATCGACAGATACTTGAGGAATACACGTCAAAAATTTCGGTACATAAAAAACTAACTCGAAATAACAAGAGTCCTTCTGATTTTCGCAATAGTTAAGGCAGATAAATAGTTTGACAGTTATAACAATGAACGTGTAAACAAATATAAATTTGTTAAACCAACTTTTAATCAACCAGTGGTTGATGTTGAAGACTTTTACAATAAAATCATAGAAAAAGAATGTTGTTGATATTCTTGCAATAAAATATCCAATGTATTGTAAAATGAAAAGGATGTACCAAATGGGAAAGGTTTCCCAATTGGGTAGTATTAGAAGTAACAACATCAATAAGAGTACGAATCGGCTAGCTACAGTTGGTACCACACCATATTTTGTGCTCAAATATTTGTTAAAACCGAGATCGATACCACAAACAAATTCAGTTACAAAAAATAAAAATGAAATTAGGGGACATATTTTTTCACTTTTAATTATATTGTTCATTTTCTCCACTGTGAAATTCAAAACATTCATACTATATCTTTGTAATCAAAAGCTGTTAATTATCTTTTTCTTTACTACTTTTCGTGTGTCTCTGCTCGATGTTGGTTAAAGTGTGTGAATTGTCATCAGTTAAAGTCATTTCCGAGTCCAATTAAGTAAATGTATGGAAAAATATTGAACACGGAAATGACAAAACAACTTAGCTTAATTATTTTATTTGTTTACACAAATTGAGAACTCTGATAAAATAAAAGGTTGAAAATTTATAATTTTCAAAATTTCTTTACTAGTGCGCACTTACGCTACATAATTCATGCTTTCTACAAAATTTTAAGTCTTTACGATAAGCGGTTTCGTCGCGGTTTTGATTCAAATGTACATATTTTTTATATTTGTAGATATAGATTATTAAATTGAAACTTGTTTAAATAGAGTGTTAAAATAGAGCTAGAAAATATCCATTAGCAATTAGACGAATGTTTACTTTCCTACATATTAAAGTGAACTTGACATATGGCGCCATAATGAAAATTATGTCATTCCAAGAATATTTCGATACAAGTCGTACATCTTAAAAATGCCTGTGCAACTTAAAAATATTCAAATAGACAATTTTGTCAAAATTATATCAAAAAATCACATTTCTAAGTCCTTGGTTACATTATTTCTTACATTTGAACTTGTATTTGGTTACAATTTCGGATTTATAAAAGCACTTAATCCACATTTTAGAGTAGCTGCAAACATATTAAGGCGATGTATGGCTTTAATTGTTTTTGTATTATTTATATTCCTCTGTAGAAGAAGACTAGATTCAGTGTATTGGTATAGTATATATTGCGTGCAATATCTCGCTTATTTCGTTATACAATCTGCATCAAAGTATCATATTTTCGATTACATTACTGACGTTCAAAAATTCAATGAAGATGTAATCCAAAAAAATGTTGGCACAATTGCAATGATTGTTTTTGGTACTATAAATTTATTGAAATTTGTGATTTGTTTTTTCTATTGTATGTTTGATGGTGTTTTATGCAAGCCTGACTTAGTGACGAGTAAAACCTTAGAAGTCATCTTCTGCTTGATAACTTCATGTGTTGATATAGTTCCTCTTGCACAAATAATAGTTTTTTACTATTTGAACAATTGTACTAACAAATTAAGAGTTATGTCTGAAATTGCACTGGATGTGAAAAAGCTCCAACAACTATATATTAATATAGATACCTCTTTTGACAGTGTATTTCCTAATTATAGCCATACGGTAAGTAAATTTTGATGATATTTTGAATTTAAAAGCTTTAACATTCAGTCCATCTTTGAGTTGATTTCTAATAAGCTGTACCACGAGAAGATATAGGACACAGCAATTTTAAGTGTAGGAATATTGTATACCTCAGCAGTTCTGATCAGTGGGCGTACGTATTGTATGAGGATTGTTTGATGAAAATATGATAGATTTGTTCCAAATGTTTATAAATTTAAATATATTATTATAATGACATATTTTTGATAATATTTTTATTTTCAGCTAATTGTGCAATTAGTAGCAGATGTTCCCAGGCTGATGATGATGATATCTATTGCAATTTTCTTCATACAACGTCAGGTATTTAATGTTCTATTATTCTTGGTAAAGCAATGCCAATCAAACAATGTAATTCTTAGACGTTGTCAACGGTCATTAATATATAATTTGTAGAAATAATAAACTGGCAAACAAGAAAGCGGCCTACCTGCTGGCGTGCAGCGCTGACCCTGGAAAATCCTTTCACGCCTTTTTTAAAAACTCTATGTTGTGGTCTCTATTGTATCTATCGTCTTTGTTTTTTAGATGAACTTCCTAATCTTGAGTGAAGTTGTATATACCTCTGTTACAATATTCTTCATCGTGATACCAGCATTCATTGCAGAGCGAATCAACTCGAACATCGATGCAGTTAGAAAGAATCTACATAAGAAACTATTAATAGAGACTAATGTCGATTGTAAGAACTTTTTTGAAATAATTATAGTTTTAACTTGCCCTACTGACTAGATATGACTTAAAACAATTCTGGATTCGATGGAATTTCGTCATAAACATAGAAAAAAATTACAAAATATTTTTTTTCTTACTACATGGAATACTTTATCTTATTCTAGAGTAGCTAATCATTTCCCAGCTCAATAATATCAGACCGTCTCATATAATTACAATAATAATATATCTAGAAGGCGGTACTCTTGGACACGGCTTAGATTGTTGGGAGATTTTTCTCGTGGGAGCATCAAAAATATTGCAATCTGGCTCTGTGGGACTAGTTATCGGCGTCAACCGACGAAATACTCCGGCTTGGCCCCTGCATGCTGATATACCTTTTTATATTTTTAAATGATTTATTTAAAAATAAGTGGCTGACCATTATTATACTTACTTACTTACTATCCGGGCTCAGTGACCCAAAGTGAGACTTGGCCTCCAACACAAGAGCATGCCAGCGTCTCCGGTCCCGCGCAAGCTCCCGCCAGTCGTCGCCAACTTGCAGCTCGCGTAGTTCAGCCTCTACCACATCACTCCAGTGGTACCTGGGGCGGCCCACTAGTCGTAGACCATTCTTATTCGAATCATAAATTAAATCTACTTATTTCAGATCTGGAGAGAAACCAGGAAATCCGTCGACTCCTCCGCTACATGGAAGCTCAGCCACTGCGGCGCAAAATTTGGGGTGTCGTGCCGTTAGACCTCCGCCTGCTTGTCTCCATCATCAGTCTCTGTACCACATACGTGATTGTCATTATTCAGATGTCCCATATTTATAACTAGAATTTTAGTTTAATATTTGACTAGTATCACTATCTTTTAAACCTAATAGTTTGCGTTTTAATATGTTATTTGAAATTAAATACATTTTGGATTTGATAAAGATTTATAAATCTTAATGATGACTCCTTATTGTCTTATTTCATTTATTACATAAATATTATTATTAAATTTGTCAGTCGTTTAAAAAAAAAAAATATTGATGGTGCGCTATAAAGGTCATATGGATAAAACAAGATAAATAAGAGATTTGCAGTTTAGTTTATTTTAATGAATTCTTGTGAATAAAGTAACAATACACTTTAAATGAACTTGTTCCGAAATCCGTGCAAAACTAATCCAGTATTTCTTATTAGGTAAATCCCTATTGCCAAAATATTGACGATGCATTCATAAATAAGTAGAATGTCTTATTCCAGACACATGATAAGTTGCCAACTCATTTTTCGGAAGCAGTGAATACTTGCCCATTTCTATCCAAGGGCTGATATTAATCTTTGTATTCTTTATAGCATCAATAATCATTCGTGCAGAAACGTAAACCAGAGTTATCATTAACGATATTATAAAAATCCAATAGAACTACGTGATTCTCGACGACTTTGAAGATGATTATAATATATGCATCTCCCTTTCTTTGAAAATTTCGCTCGGTGATTCCATAGCGGAGAAAGGGATGGATATACAAATTAGCATGCTAATTATGGATAGGAGGATTGAAATGTATAGATTTAAAGTCTTATCCGTTTTTAGTTTGGTTTTGTACGTTTCTTGCGGTTTCTTGTGAAGTAAATTCATACGCAGTATTTCTTCTGGCGATGGTTGGTCAAGATGGAAGTATTCTATCAATCTGAAATCGAAAGTAAACACCAAAAATCTAAGTAAGGTAGAAATAAGTTTACGGCATATGCTAGAAAAATAGCTTATACTATGATCAAAATGTTGTCTGATAGATTGCAGGTTAAAAAAATACGAATGTAAAAAAGTATATGAAAATCCATTTCAGACCATAGGACTAAAAATAACCTGGCGGAAATTAATACTTCGCTGTATACTAAACAAGAGATAATAACTCTATGGATCTAAAGACATTTGGACTGGACAGTAGGGTGGAGCGCGGATGTATGGGGAATATTTTTTTTCTTTATTTTCAATTCTAATAGTGAGGGATTTGTGTTTTGCCCGAAATTAATACTATATGTCAATTTTGATATAAATCAAACAACATCTTTTGCCTCCGCACTGACTTCAAAGATTTAAAATTTTTGAAAAATTTGCTTTACCTGTCAGACCTTTTATTGACATGTAAACGGGTTCAAATTATGTGAATTAACACAAAATGTGTTAATTAAGCTTAAAATAATATGTTTTAATTTAAAAAGTAAAAATATTAACATTAAAAAAATAAAATTAATTTGCTCTAAAATGACACTTAGTGTCAAATTTCGGCATTTTCTCTCTTAATTCTAATTCAGCCTGTATGGCTCTCAATTGAGATGTTTTAGTGTAATGTTAAGTGGCTACTTCATCTGTGATCTTCACAACTCATTCAACAGATTGCATGGGACACAGAACTTAAAGAATAACAGCTGATTCTCGCCACCAGGCTGTACTATACTGCCAATTTCTCCAGTCAATAATTGTATAAAAAATGGTGGTTAGATACAATCGTTTTGCCAATATATTATTTCTATATCATTTAAAATATTGAAATTAATATCTGCCACTACAAAAAATGTTTGGGTTGTTGATGTAGAAATACTGCGTGCCTTCAAACTACGACGAGCATCCAACTCACGTATTTGCTTCTGCGTGACAATTAACATAGCCAGAAAATATTGTCGTTGTACATAAAATAGCCATTTCTTTGAGTGACTGGGTTCTAATATGCTTTCTAAATCTTCGTGTAAATAATAATGTTAAAAAGAGACCGAGAACCATCTTAACTCTGATGGTTTTTCTTTTAATACAGAACCACAATGAAGCATATAGTTTCACAATTAATGTAGCCGAAGTGATCAGGCCAAGTGATGATTTTGCCGTCGCTATATAAACCTAACAGTCAATTTTTACTTTTCAGTCAACGGGCATGCGACTATTTAACTGTAGATGTATCGTAATGCCTAATCTTCGGGAGAGTTGCCTGAAATTATTGCTGATACGTACAAAGATCTGTGAATATTTCTGGGAGCTTATTTCTTTACAATCAATAACATTTGCTCATGTTTTGGCACTTTCTTATATCTTGGACAATTGCAGTGAGTAAAATCTTTGCATTTGCAAGCTAAAATATCAAAAAGCATCATACTATCCCGTCGAAAACTTTTCAAGTCTGCTGATGAAATTAATTTGATGGACTTGAGCAGATTTTTACATTTTTTATGGTGTGCTGATAACAATTAAATATCTCTGGAAAGTATTACTGTTAGTATGAATGCAGTAAGCCATAAATATTTAATTTTTTATGACAAACTTAGCAATTTCCGAAAATATAGGCTGCTTTTTTGACGTTCTTATAGTTTACCTCGTCAACTCATAAAACTTTATATATCTTTGTAAGTTGGTAAAACATTTGACTTTAACATACAAAAATCTTAACTAATGGACACATTACAGGCAATCCGAGCTTTTTCCACTATAGTACTAAGAATCTATACGAATTTGTCAAAAAAATTGTCAAGCGCGTTTTCAATTATTCATGCGAATACTGACCCTCCTTTGCACCCCCGTACTCTTCTTTTACGTAGTATTGTACCTTGTTTATTATTTTTTATAGTAAATAAAGGATTTTACCTTTCTGAAATTAATATGAATTATACATATATTTGTCATTTTAATAAAATTAAAAATCTACAAACTTGAGTCTAAAATCGACTATTCGTAAAAGTTCAATGACCTTGCGGAGACGGTTACCCTATTTTTTTTCAAATAATATTTTAAATGTGTATGTTTGAGACCAAAAGGCATAAACTTTTCACTATTAGATATTTAAAATCAGAAAAAAGTAATTTCGCTCCACCCTACTGGACAGGTCTTTAAATACTTCTGGGTCCTTTTATAATTTTTCTCATAATGATACTAGCCACAACTTTTATTTTTCTCAGTTAAACTCAATATGTATGTACGCGTTTAAAGCAAAAACTACTGGACGGATTTGAATGAAACTTTTTTTTGTTGTATAGCTATTAAGCCTGGGCAACATATAGGCTATAATTGATTTTGAAAACTGGAACACCTGATGAAGACCCTTAACAGAGCAGCTAAACTATAAGAAATATGGAAATGGTGCCTTAACAAAAGTCGTTCAACCTGATGAGCATTTTCTGATGACGTATAAAAATTAAAGATCTGAAACATCTGATGAAGAACTGCAAGAGACCAGCTATACTATAACATATATGGAAATGGTGCCTTATTAAAAGTCGTTCAACCTGATGAGCATTTTCTGCTGACGTATAAAAATTGAAGATCTGATCTGATGAAAAGCTCCAAGAGAGATTTTTCATCTAAGCGAAACTCACGCGGGCGAAGCCGCGGGCGATAGCTAGTATTTTATAAGAAATCAGAAGTTCTTTATTGAAACTTGGCTTTTAAAGATATTATATAACAAATACATAAACTTCCAAGACCCAGGTCAATTCAAATAAGATCATTTTCCATCTTGACCCGACCGGGGATCAAACACGGGACCTCCGGTTTGGCATTCCGGCGTGATGACCGTTAGGCCATGGAGGTCGACAAACCACAGTTCAACCGCAGAAGAATGTTTTAACCAGTCAATCACTATCATTTCTAAAAGAATAAATAAAGTTATATAAATACACTATTCTTTGCATCTGAAATGATTTCCTCCATAAAGGCATATCCAATTTAGGAGAGGTAACTATTCAAACATCCCCATATTTAGTGAAGCCCTCGTTTTCCATATCTTTTCGAAGGTAAGTAAATTGTATGCGATTCGTCGTATTTTGCTAGTAAATGTGATACTTTGAGATTTGTAAGGGAACTTGTTTGTTTTGTTAGGAAAATAACTATAAGTGGTTTGGTATTTGTGTAACATTTACCTGATATTGTTGCAGCGTTTGATAGATATGCCTATCTGTTATTTATTTGTTTGTTATATTTTGATTGCACAAAACATCAGAAGAATACAAGTGAAGTAAATGAAAATACAACTAGTAATTTATGGAAGGAAAAGACATTTTGCGCCGATATAAATAGGAAAATTTAATAAAAAATAGATGGAAAATATTAGAACGTAAAAAAACTTTTTTCTTCTTTCGTAATTTGTAATACAAATATACTCGTCAAGTATTATACATTGAGTGCGATATACTAAAGAATTACAATAATAGCATCATCGATACTAATATTAGCATTAATATAAATAACAATCAGGGAAGAGGATACTAGAATCAAGCTTATAATTTTTACTGTGTATTTCATTGATTTAGTTCTATACGTCATGTAACCGAAATCTAAACTAAATAATATCGAAAATATTATAAATATTATTTTAAGTATTTTTATGACCACTTTAGAAGTATTTGGAGTAATGTAGACATTTTTGGATTTGATGATGTCTGTTCGCCAAACACAAACACGGGAATTAAGAAATAAATTTATGGAAAAATATATACAGGGTTATTTTGTAACTACTGGCCAAATTTTTACAATATCCTCAGTACTTGGAATACAACTACTTCCGAAAGAAACTTATAGTAAAAGAATAACATAAAATTTCAACTTTCCATACTAAAATCCCATCAGATGATCGACCAATTTGTATGGGAAGAAAAAAATTTTTTTTCTATTTTTGACATAGATTTTTTTTGAAACCTGCTCAATTTCATCAACCAAATCTGCTGCGAAAATTTGTCCAATGGTTTCAAAATAACCTTGTATAAAGTGCAATGATGATTAAAATAACTTATTCTAGTTATTTCTGTACTTAATTATTAGTCGTTCGAGGTTGTATGCATAGTTATAATTATTGATGTACCTAGCTTAGTAAATATGTATTAAGAGCTGTGATCCGGAGATCTAAATTAAGTGTTTATCTTTAATTTTGTACATATTTTGCGGATAACTATGCATAGGAACTGCGTTTGTATAATTGATCGCATAAAATTATGACACAAGTATGCTAAGGTCAAGTTCCTCTTTAGGTCGTCGAGCCATTGAAGTAACTAATTAATTAGTAAATTATAAGATAAAAACCTTAAACATACAAAGAGCACAGCTCCGCAATAAGAAGAAGAAGAACAATAAATTAGAACATTGGGTGGAGCATATACCTCCGCTCCCCAGCGCTGGACGTGCCTCTCTATCAGAAACTATACCCAGATGTGCTTGCTCTGGTGTTAGCAATCTTGTATGTGCTAAATAAGATTGTCGTGAATTAGAGCTGCTTAAGGAAAACAGTGGACAAGAAGAGGAAGAAGGACTAGATGATTGTGATGATGAGACTTTTAATAAAGATGTCAATTTTAGTAACTGTGCTTCGATTATCTAATTAATTTTAATATTATCTAAAGTTACTATGTTTAAGTATTATTTTATTGTAATAGCTCTGACCATGAGATAGAAAATAAAAACTCATAGGTTATCTTTTAATAAATCAATAAAGGTATATTAATTACTTGAATGTTGTTGCCGACAGGGTAATTTATATAAAAGAGTATGTATTTAAAGTGCATTTCTGTAAGTAATACTTATCTATCGGTTGTCATACTAAAATAATTTAAAATGGAATTGAACAAGCATTAAAAATATTACTTTTACAACTCATTATTGATACACCCGTGCTTGATATACGAACCCTATCTGTTACTAGAATCTTTTTAATTATGGTTAACAAAATTTCCCCAAAGTTATTAAAAATGAAATTTCTTACGAAATCTAGAGATAAAAAACGGCGTTCGTCTAAACATTTCATTTATTTCTTTAAAATATTACACGTGTATTTGGGTCTGGATTTCGGCTTCATGCAATTTAAATCATTATCATCAAAGATCATTATGAAAGCGTTCAATGTGATTCAGTACTTTATGGTATTTACGATCATTGGTCTCTATGGTATTACAATTTGGGTAGCTTATATGTGACAGCGTGGTATTTAATGTATACAATTCAGTATCTTTTTATTGCATTGGTAATATTTCTATTTTCTGGAAAATCATTTTTCGATCTCCAAAACGATTTGTTTGCCATTGATTCGGAAATTGGAGTTGATAGCCGCTCTTACAATTTAGAGCTTAAGATTATATTATCATTAACTCTTGTTATTATTGATAGGTTTTTATGTTCCTCTATTCTATTCTACATTTATAATGTACCTAATTATATTATAATATATTCATTTCTTTTTTTTATTCCTCAAAATCTGGTCATCATTGTTGCTCTCTTGATGTACACGTTTGCCTTTTATTCTGTAAGTTGTCGGCTCTTGAAATTCATTGGTTGTATCCAAAAGAGAGAGCGTAATATTGTGCCTTGTGAGAATATCTACAAGATCATGATTAACTCTACTCAGGAAGCCATGAAAACTTTTGAAGCCGTAGTAAGTATGCCAAATAGAAAATTTGATTAAAATAAAAACTATTGTTTTTATTAATATAATTCGCTAGATCTAATGTACTTTAATCAATATTCTAGATTTAAATTTGCAGGAGATAGGCATTTTTAATTTTATTTGTTTTTCTTTCAGTTTATGATAAGTTTCCTCTGCACCATTCCTCAAATCATGATGTTAATTTATTATGTACTTGCTATTACAAAAAACAATGATGTGACAGGAGTAAGTACTTACATTTTCTGAATACTTATGTGTACTATAATTTGAATAGAGAGTAATAAAAAAGTATAATTTGCAGTATGCACAGAAGTATCTTTGTTTATATTTGACTAGCAGCGCCCCGGGGTTTTGTTCCCGTGGGAATTTTGAGATAAAAATTACCCTATGTGCTGTTCCCGGTATTTTTCTACCCGTGAATCAACTTTTATCGAAATCCGTCTATTAGATTTTGCGTGATTGAGTAACAAACATCCTCACAAACTCACATCCTCATAAAATTCCTTCATATTCATTCAGTGTTTGAAATTTGGTCCATAACTGGATTCCTAAACGATAATATTGATTTCAGTTTGGTTCAATATTTTTGACTGCTGGTCTGACTATGGTTTCAACATTTTTATCAATATTCTTACCATCCTATTTTGGTGGGAAATTATCATCCGAAACTGAACAACTCAAGCTTACTTTGCACGATATTTTATTGTGGGAAACAGGTATATCAGGCAAATGATTTACTTTTTTTAAGCATTATTGCAAGACTCAATATAAAAAATTACATATTCTATATAAAAAACCTAGTGTATTAATTTATTCTTTGCCTTCATTTCACAGGCTCTATTTCTCGTCAAAATTAATTACAGAATTATATTTTATAAAATAAATATCAACCAACTAAAAAGTTCACTATTCATGTAACCTTTAACGGAAGGACAAGCAAATCTCCTCATCTTTTACTAGTGCATACCTTAATTTATTCATCTCATTGATTTTAGATCCTATTAGAAGCAGAGACCTGAAGCGTTTCATCCGGTACATCGAAGCCAGGCCCTTCAAGTTCACCGTCTGCAAGATCATCCCCATGGACTGGACGCTGCCTGTGCTCATCCTCAACATCATTGCCACATACTTGATCGTCGCTATACAGATTACACACTTATTTTAATATTATTTCATGTGCTTTAACAGTATTAACAATGTTAATTGTAGAGGTAATTTTATTTGTAGGTTTAACTGCAATAATAAGTATTATAATTTACTATAGCTTAGTAGAAATTAGTGATTGGTAGAGTAGATACTTTTAACACAAACAAACTTGAAGGTCGAAAGCATGTAACATCATGATTTTGAACATACGGGTATAAAATCATAAACTATCTATTCTATCTATCTAGTCTATTTTATTTATTTTATTTTCGTCTTCAAGCAATTTTTCAAATTGCTTACAGCCCTATGGCCTTTCTTTACACATCTGCCTCTCTTTTTAGTTTTAAGTTTACCTTATGTATATGTACCATCTTGTGTGCAAATAAATAACTTTTGTATTGTATTGTAAATTATATTGACTGTGTGTTTTACTGTTCACGTGCGTGAATTTAATAAAAACAAAATAATCGATGTCTTTTTTATATCTACCTATATACATTTTACCAACGGATTTTACAGAAACGGTCAATAAAGAACTATCAATGTCTTATTATTAAAACGATTTCAATTCAAAATCGTGAAAAAGCAAAATAAATCGATTTTTTGAGTTGTTGAGATACTAAATGATATTATTATAAACATTAATTGACAGTTTCATAGAGTAGGATTGCAAGACAAACATATATAGTACGTATAAAGAAAAATTCTCTATATCGCATTATTTTTTTATTCATTATTATTATTCATTTATTCATTCATTTAACAATATAATTAAACAGTTTACAATGTTACATACACCATATATTATATATTTTTTTTATCAATAGGTATCATTAAAACTACTCTTTTATGCCCAAAGAAATTGAAAATTGTATTTATCAATTTTCACCAAAATTAAGGTTTTCGCCCTTCTTGATTGAAAGAATGAATTTCAAGTTTATAATTACTACTTTCTCTATCTTCTTTTCGTTGATTTATGTCTTCGGAGTCAACTGCAGCAGAACAATGATATAGGTGACCATAACGTTGAGCACAATAGCCACCAGTGACCAGTCCAGAGGTATAATACCAGCTATTTTAAATCTGAAAGGCCGGGCTTCGATGTAGCGAATCAACTTTTGCAAAGCAATGTAGTTGTCTTTTTCTGGAATAAAATTATAAACATTATGGTTAAAAATGCGGAAGACATACGTGACGATTGTAAAAATCAACAAAACGATCGCTCAAATCTTTTGAAGGAAGCAAAAATATTAAACTCATACAAATTGGAATCATTAAAAATTAATTAATAGTACAAAAATAT
Source organism: Ephestia elutella (assembly GCA_018467065.1). Lineage (NCBI taxonomy): Eukaryota > Metazoa > Arthropoda > Insecta > Lepidoptera > Pyralidae > Ephestia > Ephestia elutella. The sequence continues at coordinate 16,564,646 of CM031570.1, forward strand.
TTACACAGGTACTAAATGTCCTGCTTATGATGCATGACAAACAATAATTGGACCAGACCAGTATTGCAGAAAAAATTAAGGTACAAGAGAAGCTTTCTATTTCTAGATTCTAGCTTTATGACTCATAAGAAGTAAAAGACAAGATTGAAATTTAGACACAAATATAGCCTTAGACGCCATAATTGAAGGATTAATATGACACGATGCATTCTTAAGAAACTCATACTTAATAGGAAAAAAAAACGGAAGAATAGGCCCAGAGAGACCAAGCTAGAGGTGGTTACATGAAGCAAATAAAGAAGAAAGCGAGGGTCGTCATGTTCACCGACAAGAGCTCCGCTCTTAAATTTCATAATTTTGGTTGCATGATATTCAACATGAGCAGGAAAGTAAAGATTAGGAAGGAAGGAAGTCCCGCACTCGCGGCAGCCTTCATAGCCTACGCTGGTGACTACGTTTTGCGCAAACCGACAAGCTACAAAAGGAATAAATGTCTAGCCCAAGAAGAACTGGCTTGACGTCGTCAAGGAGGATATGCGTGCCAATGATCTTACAATTAAGGATGACAATTATCGTGCGACGACGTGGAAAAGTAAAAGCAAACCGGACCGTGAGCTCCGACGCGTATGCTGAGGATGCAACCGGGATAGTGCTTAGATGAGAAAGAGAATAGGAAGGAAAAAAAATCATAAGAAAGACCGCTGTACTAACAATGAGACATTAAAATGGCTGATGATGATGTTGCTGATGGCTCTGCCTGGTTTGTCAGTTGGTTACCTCTGTCGCGGATGAGTCTATCGTACAACATCAACTTTAGCTGGTTCACTTGCGAGGACAGCTTGCTGGCAGAGACCACAGGCGCGAAGACGATGAGGAGCGATGGAATTACAGTCAGGTTCGCGGATATGTATTCGTGGAGGCCTTGCTGGAAAATTGTTATAGTGTAAGGGTGGGTCCCATACTTGTTTAGGTACACAGAAGTATTAAAATTAATTATATATTTGTTACACTTTGTACTTGCAAGTTGCAACACTATTATAAATGTTCGCAAAGTAACTCGTTAAATTTCAAAAAGTAAGTATGTGTTTACTTGTTATGTATACTTGCAATTTTACGGGTTATTTTGGAAAATATAGTATGCTAATTGTGTTTAGTTATTCAGTTCAAGTAATATAATAATAATTATGAACATTTCACTAACTGGTCAGTTAAGTTACCATGAACCAAATGAATACATACCATAGAATTAATTATAGTAAGTGGATAAAATACTGTTAGCATCGTATCTAACATGTAGAAAATCAAGCAGCAGAAAAACTGAAAACAAATTTTATGTAAATTATATTTCTTTTAATGTAATTGTCAAATTATAACTCTGCTACTGAAAAACATCGAAATAAACTTTTTTTGTACTATTTATCGATAAAATTATCATCACCATTAAAAATCCAGATACAAACTGTCTCGTAGTGGACACGATGAAATTGAATAAAAGCTCGAACTCAGAATTTAACTTGAATTAAATGAATATAAAGAAAGGAGCACAGTACAGTACGTGGCGTTGCTAGTGAATGTCAAAAGAGAAGATAAATATTATAAAATTTGTAGGTAGTGACATTATTTAATTTGATGAACTTGTTGCTTTTTGGAATCGTCTGGCGGTGTTCTGAACACAAATAAATAAATATTTTAGTAATAATACATGTCATGGCCGATGTCCACCAGAGCAGAGTGGAGATGTGTTTCACCCACCAATAGAAACTCATTATCAAAATTCGAGTTTTTAATAACGAAATCCTATTGGTTGTTAAAACTCCTTTCCTCTACGCTTTCATGGACACCGGCCCTAATAGTAATTAACATTAGTAAATTAAAGAACATATACCACATACATTAAAGTAAAAAATTGGCACTCAAAAACACATACTCAAAAAATTGGCAACGCATCAGTGACCTTTTTAGGGTCGTTAGTGGCTATGGACTGCGGTGATTGCTTACCATCAGGCAACCCGCATGCTCATTTGCTTACCTGGTATTTATATAAAAAAATAAATTAAACTTTGTATTAACACTCACCATGTAACTAAAACTAGATCTGCCCTTGTCTGTCACATCAGCTAGATTCTGATAGACATCGCAACAAAAATAATAATCATGTGTACAATTTGATACAAAATCGGTTAAAGCTTTCATACGACAATAGACAGAATAAAATAGATATGTATAAACCATTAATAGTGCGTCAGCTGCTACTATTGGACAATTCAAGAAAAAAAGCCAGTAACAAGGAGGTCGGCAATATTGTTGGAAAAATATACAAAAATATACGACAATACCCGTTTCGTAAGATATAATTATCAAAAAGGACACGACAAATTTTAATTCAACTTTGTAGTCATAAACAAATTTGCCTAATTTTTTATCAATCAAATTTAAATCGTCCATCAAAGTGAAAAAACTGCTTTCTTTATCAAACAAGTGCAGTACGATAAAACATGTCAGATATTGTATATTATTAGATAAATACCAAAATGTTGTGAGCACATCAGTATTATCAAAAAATCTTGAATAGGAATATATTGCTACCAATACTATTGGTAGTTCGATTATGTTAATAATTTTGACAAAATATTGTAATGCTTTCGATTTTCTTTTAATATATCCAAAGTCTAAACTCAAGGTTAGCGCAATCAAAATAAATAAAAAGTTGAATATTTTTTGGATCGTTTTGGGATTTTTTTGAATGGTCATTTTATTAACTCCTACCACCATTGGTTCAACTTATTCTGTGTTCACACGACGGACATGTTTTATCAGAATGACATATGGCAGAACGGTAAGTTTATTGAAGTGGGTGCTTTATTGATTGAGACAAGTAACGAGCATTGAGTTATGAAATACTGAATGTTTAATGAGTACATAATCAATTAACATTATTTATAATTATTATATAGGTTTGTGCTCTTCAAAACACAAATGAAATTTTTAACATCCTTTTGTTCTTTATTTTATCGACGGAAAATATTGCAAATAATCGAGTTAACAGACACAAACAACTAACTAATTTGCAGAACTAATTTCCAAGGTAAAATTTGCACCAACAACAAATATTATAATAATAATAATAATAAAAAGGCGTCGGGATGTGACGACCCCATCGCCCGCTGGATCTCCAGTGCAATCAGTCAACGCAGGGGCAGCTTGTGGCGAGCTGTTGGTGAGCGGCGTCACCACGGACCCGATCTCCATGGGGACCACACACACACGCACCTACACACAGTGACACACCCCCCGCCTCTGGCTTGCCTTAGCCGGCCGGCTCAGAGTGGAGTAGCAAGAGCGGAACACTCGCTCCAGGGTGGAAGTGTATTGCACGTAATGGCGTAATAACGGGGAAACCCGCTCTCGGGGCTCACCCCCGTGAAGGTGAAACCGGAGCCGCACCTCTCGACACCCTTAGCTGCTCACACTGTGTTGCGCCCTGGCCGCCAACTGGTGGCTTAATTAGGGAGGCCCACAGGCTGTACAGCCAAAGAGCAGCAAGTCACCATCTGCCTAACTTAAATTTTTGTGAGAGATTTAAAGGTAGATGTCCGTAACTCACTCCATAACCCAGCAATCCTGTCCACTAGCATCCCATCCACATAGCCCAAACCTTGTTAATCCCTACCTGGCAATAGTTCGGCAGCTGTGGAGGACTGTCCGTTAGTATATCCCTATGGTACACTAAGGGACAGATCTCCGCAGATGCAGCCATCTCACTTTTTGATTAAAAAGGTACAAAAAGGCCTCTTCATGTTGGCTTTGGCCCCATGAACGCCTCAAAGGACCGGGTCCCAATGGACCTGTGGCTCTGAAAAGCGTACCAACATAATAATAATAATAATATCATTTTATTTCGGAAAATACATCCATATTTGAGTTACAAATTACATTTAAATTATTACAATTTTACACCAAATAAATAATTCATAATAAAAATAATATATACTTAAAATGACAATAAATTAAATTAATAAATTAAAAATTAAATTAAATTATAAATTTTAAATTTATCAATAAGTTTTAATAATAATTAAATAATAATTAAATCTACCCAAACGCCGAGACACCGGCATCCGCTTACGTTGTATGCAAGCGAATCCAGTGCCCCAGCATTGGAGAGTCCCACCTGTCCACCAAAGCGTTGAGGATGCTGTTGGGGCTGGCCCGCAAGCGAGACAGCAGTGATGCGCACCGCTTTCTGATGACTGCCTGGAAACAGTCCACCCGTGCGGCTGCGAACATGGCCGAGGCACTGCAGTACCGCGGCCGCCGCAACATCGCTCTCAGCGCGTTGTTATATTGCACGTGTAGGGCCTTGTATGCCCCCTGCGTATAGTTGACCCAAAGGCTACACGTGTAAAGAGACTGACAGTACGCTTTAAAAAGCAAGACTTTCACCGCGTCAGTGCAACGTGCAAACCTACGTGCCAACATATTGCACCGGACAGACAATGCCCTACGCTCTCTCTCAATGTCAAAGTCATCTCGTAAGCTATCGAAGATCCAGTGACCCAGGTATTTAAAGCTCGTAACCATATTTAACGGAGTGTCGTACAGATATACCGGCAGCGAGTGGTCCCGGTCCTTAACGGTCGATCGAAATACCATGTACTCACTCTTAGCTATATTATACCTGAGTCCATGTACCGCCGCATAGCTCTCGCAAATTTTTAACATTTTCCTCAGGGCTTGTATCGAGGGACTAAGAAGCGCCATGTCATCTGCGTAACTTATATTGTTAACACAGACGCCACCTACGTGACAGCCTATACCGGTACTCTTGAGTTCCTCAATAAGGCCATTAATATATAAATTGAACAGACGAGGGGATGTCAGTCCCCCCTGTCTCACCCCGCAATCCAACCCATAGACATCTGAGTGGGCACCTGACCAGCGTACACAGTTACTCTGATTACTGTACCAATATCTAAATAGTGATATGCATTCCTTAGACACGCTTGTTTTGTTATTTAGTTTTTCCCAAAGTCTATCATAGTGTACAAGATCAAATGCCTTGGAAAAATCCAGATAACAAACGTAGACAGGTGTCCTCCGAGATGTGTAGTATTGGACAGTTTCCTTGAGGCAAAAAATTGCGCTTTCTGTAGAAAGTCCGGGTCTGAACCCGAACTGCACGTCATCTAGCTGTATGTGTGAGTATAGATGCTTATCAAGTAAACTGTCCAACAAAGGTGTTGGACAGTTTACTTGATAAGCAAGCTACAATTATGGCCAAGGGGCCATAATTGTAGCCAAAGAGATTGGTCTATAATTTGACAGCTCCGATATATCGCCAGATTTATTTTTGACAATTGGCACAACTACAGTGTGCATTAGTTCTTTAGGCAGATAAGAATGCCCAACACACAAAGTATAGAACATGGCTAGAACGCGAGGCAAGTGAAGGCCCGCAAACTACAGGTGCTCGATGCTGAGACCGTCATGGTCCGGCGATTTTCCCCGTGTCATATTCTTAATTATGTCTGAAACCTCCTTAGCGGAAAACCTAACTTCTAAAGCCGAACCAATAGTCGCAGCATCGGACACATGCAACGAGGGGCCCAGGGGCGACTCCACCTGAAAGTGACGCTTAAAGGTGTTCGCTATGTCTGTGGGATCATGCATGCCAGCGACGCTCACAGGTTGGCCCGCTTTAGGATTAACACTTTTTGTACAAGTCCAAAACTTTTTAAAATTATTACTTAAATGATGTTGCGAAATAATATCCATCCTGATTTGTTGCTCATTGTTCTGGCACCATTTCAATTTATTTTTAAATACTTTCCGGGACTCCGACATATTTACATATACAGGGCCTGAATTAGGTTTCCCGTATAGCATCCACATCTCATATTGCAAGCGGGCCCGCTGGTGAGCCTCTCTGACATGTCTATTCCACCCTATTACATCCTTTTATTACATGGCCTTTTTGTAGAACTACTTTCAGTTGCAGCCCTGGAGAGAATGCTCACTATCCTACTATACATATTGTCTAATGATAATTTACAGTTTTCCTTATTACACAACTTGTCAGCACAATTATTAAATTCAGAAGGGAAATGAAATTCTCTCAACATTCCATGACACAAATCAGTGTATTTATTTGACTGATAGGTATCTCGTCAATAAAGTATCCGTAAATAAAGTTAAATGGGGTCACCCATTTAACTTTATTTACGGATACTGACTTTGGCATAGAATGCTTGGACAATATCACCTCAAAATTACACTCAATCTGAAGCGGCATATGATCGGACCAATACGCATCAAATAAAACTGACGCATTTACTACCGATTGTCTCGCGGCGCTGGTCACCACTACATGATCGAGCCATCTCCTACAACCGTGTGCGCCACTAACGAAAGTATACGTATCTGTAGGTAATAATTCCATATCCATACACGACCACGATTGCTCAGCACAAAAGTTAAGAAGTTCTGAGTGAAACAACTCACCTGGGTGCGCATTGAAGTCGCATAATAATTGATGAAATAAAAAAATAAAAATAAATAAATATACCAGCGACTTGCCCTTAAATACGGCCTTGTAAGCTCTGAGGTGCCGTACTATGCACCAGCGCCAGTTCTTGAAAATGGTCATGTCACGGTCATAGCAGAAAACCAGTGCTTTGCTCATCACAGCGGTGAGCAATGATTTCAAAGTCAAAGTCAATTTTTTTTATTGAAACTTGGCCTTCAAAGAAGGCTCTTTTTCACGTCGATAACTAATTATTTAATCATAATGTATTATGTCTCAAAGCAACAAACTACTAGCATTTCGGAACGACCACTGCTGAGAAGAAATGCCGAAAGAAACTCATGAAACAGTCTTGGTCGCCTAATATGCCAGAGGGGCTATTTATTAATTTTATACATACACTAGATTGTGTACAGTCAGAAATAAAATATAAGAAAAAAAAGATTTTCACTGAGCTATGGCCTTTATGAGTTGCTGCAGCGCACACTTGCTGTCTCTGTGTGTATAAGTTTTAGTTTTAGCCTATATAATGTAACTTCTTATAAGCATGTGTGTGCTAAGCTTATTCAAATAAACATTTTTCATTTCATTTCTATTGAGACCGGTCAATTATCACAGACAGGACTATTGTTGCCAATAGGACTGGACTGGAGCGGACTCGGTATCAATATCAACGGCGAGTACATCACTCACCTTCGACTCGCTGACGATATCGTAGTCATGGCTGAGACCTTGGAAGACCTAGGCACAGTGCTCGATGGCCTGGAAAACGTAGTGTTGGCAGGCCTCCCACGGTGGACCGACGACCTGGTGAAGGTCGCGGGTTGCGCATGGATGCGGGCAGCGCAGGAACGGTCGTTGTGGAAATCCTAGGGGGACGCCTTTGTCCAGCAGTGGACGTCTTTTGGCTGAGAGAGAGAGAGACAAGGAAAGTAAAACTAAAAACATAATTTAGCTAAAGAATAATGAGTGAAAATACGGAAGCATAAACAAAACTCTAAAATTGAAAAAAAAAATAAGATAGGATTGCGGCTTTAGCTACCAGCATATTTTTTTTTGTGGCTGACCAACTATTTAGCTTGGTATTAGATTCTTTTCACTTGATTTCATTATTGAAAAAATGATTAAAAAAATCTATATTACAAAAAATTATAAAAAAATATATTCTTTAACTTCAACATGTTGGATAACCGGTAACATTGTAAATAAAAGTATTAGGCGTGTTTTAAATGCTTTGCTTAAAAGTACAATATTCCCTTACTTCTCCGTATAGGAGAAACAAAACCAATATATCTAAATGATTGTTCAAGCAGAGATTAGTTATAAATTAGTAATAATTATTTGGAAGTTCTAAATACTTATATTTAATTAAATAATAACGCATACTTACATTAACAATGTATATTTTCCATAACATCACCATAAAAATAAAAGACGGACTGATCGATCACCTTTTTTAAAATTGGCGGGAAGACTAACCAGCCAGTGTCAATGTGACAGCGCACAGATAATAAACCTTATGCGATCAGTCCGTAAATTGATGAATACAAATAATAATTCTGAACTACATATTTATATTTAAAAAGGTTTCTAACAGTCGGCCTTCCTGATTATAAGGCGCGTCCTCGGGCCAAAATATTAAGGGAATAGCTTGAAATGATACTTTTTTTTTTGGCTAAATTCATGGAGTCTAGTTTCTAAACAGGAACAAAAGCTATTTAAGAATGTTTATAAACTATAAAGACTATTTACTACCATTAACTCAATATTTTGGTTTAACTGAATTATTGTTTTGAAAATGCCACTACTATTATTTTACATTTCTGTTGGCAATTAGTTTTTACAATTTAACATTTGCCCTGGTGATAATCTATATTTACATTTTTATGATAATCAGCTCCAATACTTTTACATTAATTCAAAACAGTTTTATATTTATATCGGTAATACGCTCCAAATTTTACATTTATACACAATAAGTTGTTACAATAATATACATTCAATCTGGTAAAAATTATTTACCATTTATATTGGAAATTACCTAGCTCTAAAAGTTTTACATTCATTCTGGTGTAAACTATTTAATAATATGTATTAAAATTAACTTCAAAAGTTGTACAGTCATCTTTATCAGAAATTTAACTTTATAATAAGTAAAAATACTTTATTGCATCAAAATATGTAGGATTATAATTGTAACATTGTGATTTAATATATGGATAATGCGCACAATAATAGGCGGCCTTATCACAAGTGCAATTTTTATATTGGTATTAAACTTTATCTCAAATACCAATGGCCTAATGCTTCGGTTTGTCTTAGTTAACATTGGCAATTTTTATTGAATACCATTATACACTGTAAAAGGATTACATTTATTTTGCAATAATATCAGCATCAAATATTATACTTTAATTTTATTTGATGCTAATATAATTTTATACTTTATACATTCATTTTGGTATTAATCATTAAATATTGACATTTATACCAAAAGGTAGTTTCATTTTCGTAATATCAATTTGAATACACATTTTGAATAAAGATTATTATTAAGTACTTTGAATATCAATGATCCTAAGCTTTAATTTATCTTGTTTACCGTTGACAACAAGCCTTATATCTTGATTACTCTTATTGTTAAAAATTTACATTTATATATCTTTTATAATAATATTGCCACTCAGCTTCAAAGCTATACATTATTATTATTATTTTTTTTTATCTCATTATTATAATTATATTGGTAATAAACTTCAAAAGTTGTGAACTGATTTCAGTAACAAGCATCTTATCTTAAATACTAATGGTCCCAAGTTTCAGTTTATCTTGGATACCATTGGTAACAAACCTCATATCTTGAATAGTCTTATACATAGTTTTACATTAATTTTGCAATAATATTGTAATCAGCTTTGAAAATTATGCATTCGTTTTAGTAAATAACATCATTTTGGTAATAAGTAATTTTGCAATAATGTAATCAGCTTTGAAAGTTATGCATTCATTTCAGTAAATAACATCATATTGGTAATAAGTTCCAAGTTATACATTAATGTTGGCAACAAGTCTCGTATCTTAAATACTTATGGTCCCAGCTTCGTATTGGTTACCATTAGCAACAAGCCTCATATCTTGAATACTCTTATATACATTAATTTTGCAACATATCAAATTATTTTTATATTCATAATTTTACATTAATATTGGCAACAAGCATCGTATCTTGAATACCAATGGTCCCAGCTTCGTATTGGCTACCATTGGCAACAAGCCTAATATCTTGAATACCCTTATACATTTATTTTGGTGACAAGCCTCGTATCTTGAATACCAATGGCCTCCAAGCTTGATATTGGAAACCGTTGGCAACAAGCCTAATATCTCGAACACCTTTAAACACTCTATTTGGCAACAAGCATCGTATCTTGAATACCAATGGTCCCAGCTTCGTATTGGTTACCATTGGCAACAAGCCTAATATCTTGAATACCATTATACATTGTTACTGGCAACAAGCCTAATATCTTAAATACCAATGGTCCCAAGCTTGATATTGGAAACCATTGGCAAAAAGCCTCATATCTTGAATACCAGTAATATTATTTTATATCTTAATGTCTGAAAGAAAATGATTAGTTATAATTATTATTACTATTGTACATTGTAAATCTGGTTATATTTTACGACCAAGAAATGTCTCATATTCATTTATTCACCCATGTCGACAAATTATTCTAATCGGATTTATTCACCAATGAATAAAACTTTAATGTCAAGCACGATATCCACGTTTTGTATAAGTCTAGATTAATAATTTTTGTTTCATAAGGTAATATTAACAATATTGGGTTATAGTCGCACATTCAGTTGTCGACACATGGAAGACTGGAAGACAGTCACATACAAGCCATCAATGTTTAATTTAACTTTATTTAGTTATAGTGATCGTTGATTGTATTCATTTTTTTTTTATTATTATTTGAGTGAAATAAACACATTTGAAAACTTTCTTGGCAGTATTTATGATTGTGACATCAGCAAATAATTAGTACTTAAAAAGGGAACATACAAATTTGAACATGCATCTTTTTACTGTAGTGTCCATAGTAGTTTATCTTTTAATTTATAATCATATAGCTCATTATAGTGTAATCGCAAAATTCTATAAATATCTTATTAAAACAATATATGAAAAGAACGTGTGTACATACTTATATGTATCTGTTATGTATGTTCAAAAATACACTACGTTTACAAAATAACACGTAAAAAGGTATGTTAATATTATAGGTACATCTTTGGTTATATGTATATGAATGTGACCATAAGTTCACAAATTAAAAAGGTAATCTTACCTACTTTAGATAACAAAAATGAGGATATATGATTTTTTTTTTTTGTATTCTTTATCCAATAGACCAAAGCCAGTAATATACAGTGCGACAATTAAAATAGGCTGGCTTCATTGTACATGTAATTGGTATCTATATCATAAACAAAAATAAGACATTAATAACTACAACATATAGCTTGTACAAAAGTAAATTAAGCTTTTCTCATATGAATCCGACGATAGTCAGCAGTTTACGCAACTATTATTTTAACAACATTACTATTTACCACTATCATTCGTTGTGTGAACTTATATCATAATTTTCATTTTACCAATTTCTATTTACTAGTAAATTTCATGGAATCTTTCTCAGTTTGTATCAACAACTAATCAATATCATAAGAGTATGATTTTATCAAAAGGTCATAAACCAGGATTCCATAGCATAGCTTGACTTTGACTAAGTTCTTAATTTATAATTAATTTAATATTGCTTACATGATGTTTACATTGGTTGATATTTTAATGTTTTCATAGGTAAATACATGAACACAGGAAGGGTGTTGCAAGTTTATAGAAAACAAAGTAAGAAAACCAGTAATCTTAAATAACATTATCACTAATATATAATAGGATCAAATTATATAATGGTAGATCAATATTGTCAAATTAAATTCAAACTAAATAATTGTCAAAATATTGTGACAATGTTTTGACAATTTGTCTAGTGATAGCTTTCGTACATTGTTTGAATTGGTAATCAAAAATGAAAAGTCAAAGCATCTTTTAATTGATCCTATCTGTTGGGTGATCTGTACTTACAAGTACTTAAATAATCAACTGTATTACAATACAGTTGATTATTTAAGTCCTTACATTACTACCTAATTTCACTATATGAAATTGTATTGTAACGACATATTAATTCTAAGCCCATAAGTCTTTTCTGTTTTATTATTAATAACCTTAATTTACCTATGAATATTGATGCATCTCAACACAATCACTGCATTTCCTTAAAACGAATCATTATATCTGAAATGCTAATTATCGACGTTAAGTAGGTACATTAAACTTAAGAACATATCGAAACAATTACCGTCACTATGTTAATTCAAACATGGATTACATTTATGGAAGGGTTTCTAATTATCTACCTGTATTTCAAGTCGTAACTTTTACATTAGACGACCATTGGTTGAGTTGCATTATACATGATAAAATATAAAATATATCCAAAAACTTTTGTTGTGTAACTGTGCAGAACAACTACGCTCTGCTACCAGAAAATGTGCGCAGAGAATCCGGACAAACGAAGCGGCGGGAAGAATTCTGTACCGGAACTTCACCGGGAAAAAACCACCGGTAAAAATAAGTACCGGGAAAAAATCTCCACGCGGCACCACGTTTGCCCGACTAGAACCTAACTTAAGCTATACGCAGACTGCTACCACCGTAGCTTATAAAGGGAGCTACAGGGCCCTATATAATAACCTAACCTATAAATTAACTAAACTAAAAACTATAAATTTAATCTTCAACTCACCAAGTTGACTTTTCTTTCGATCCAAGTTGGGGTGTCTTCGGAGAAGGTGGTGGTCCCTAAATCACCCAACCTACCCCATGAGATCTCAACCCCCAGAAAAAATACCTGATCCGTCTAGCAGTTCCACTCGGCAACAGGTTTCGGCGTCTCCAGGCAGCCACAGGTCACGTCGGTCACAACAAACAGTCCAAGTAAAAGGTTTCACAAACACACACGTTCCATAGTTATTTAACAAAAGGGAAACTCACAATTATAGTTCAAACTAACCAACAATCAACGTGGTTTTAGACAAAGGGACGCGGGACCTCTCGCGTATTAAACAAACCGAAATCGCACAGGACAAAAGGCGACCGTCCGCGACGCCATTTTACACGAGCAGCAGTGTGAGAACCCCGAACGCCTGGTGGCGACAATAGGAAACGCTTGCGTTTCGTTTCATCCATTATATTACAAACATCCCCCCGTCCCGGTCTGAGAAGCAGACCGCTAGCTTACTCTACCGGAAGGCGGGCGAGAGAGGTCACACCTCTCCTTAAAATCGAACCGTCGACCAACACCTCAGCCACACGCGGAGTGCCATCTCCGCCAAGAATCAAACGTAATATGCGAGCTCGTCGCCAAAGCAATGAGGGCAAATTTGCCTCTTTTAACAATACTAAATCACCCTCCCTGGGAGGCTCAGTCCTGTCTGTCCACTTCACTCTTTGCTGCAGCAAATTCAAATATTCAAGCGACCAGCGACGCCAAAAGTCCTGGCTCATTTGCTGCAACATTTGAAAACGCGACAACCGATATACGCGTTCGTCCTTCCACGGGTATTCGGGCAGGGCATTCAAGGGCCCTCCCACCAAAAAATGACCAGGGGTGAGAGCTTCCAAGTCATTTGGATCTGGAGATAGCGGACAGAGAGGACGAGAGTTGAGGACCGCCTCAACTTTACAAAACACTGTGGCCAGCTCTTCAAAAGTTAGAGCCGTTTCTCCGATAATGCGGCGGAGGTGGGTCTTTGCGGATTTCACAGCCGCTTCAAAAATTCCTCCCCAATGGGGGCAACTTGGGGGACTAAACTTCCAGGTTATTCCCCTTTGGGCAGCAATTTGACTTAAACTAGTACAATTTTTATCAATAAACACAGAAACATCCTTAAGATAATTTACAGTTCCCTTATAGTTTGTGCCATTATCAGACCTAATAAGGGAAGGTAGACCTCGACGCGAAACAAAGCGATCCAACGCGGCGACGAAGGCCTCCGTAGTCAGAGCCGATACCACCTCCAAATGGACAGCCTTGGTGGCCAAACAAACAAATACACACAAATAGCCCTTCACAATACGGGCATTACGAAAGGGAGAAGCCTTGATCGAAAAGGGGCCGGCAAAATCGGTTCCAACGCCGTCAAACGGCCTCGAAGGTCGGATTCGATCAGCGGGCAAATCACCCATCTGTGGCTGCATCGTGGATGCCTTCAACCTATAACATGCAATGCATCGAAACAGGACACTACGGATTGCTCTTCGGGCAGACAAAATCCAAAATTCGCGTTGCAAAATAGCCAACAAAGCATTGCACCCAGCATGGGCGTTACGAATGTGTCGATCAGACACCAAAAGCTGCACCAAGGGTCCGCCCTTGGGCAACAACAGAGGATGGCGAGTCTCATATGGAAGATCCGCCTTCCGGAGCCTGCCTCCAACCCGAAGAAGCCCATCCGAGTCGATGTACGGGTTCAAACGAGCGACCGCGCCCTTCAACTTAGCGCGTCCGTCGCGCAAAATACGAAGCTCTGACTCAAACCGTCCGGTCTGCACGACACGGACCCAATGCAACAATGCGCTCCGGCGCTCTTCTGCACCTGCAATCGGCTCCAACCGCTTTGCCTGTGGGTTTCTACAATTATGTATGAAACGCTTAATCCAACTGGTGACACCCAGAAGCTTATCCAAGCTGCTATACCGAGCAAGTAGCCAATCCGGCTCCGACGTCGTCTCAGCGACTACAGCATGTACACGGAGCCCAGTCAAACTCAAAGAAGTAACATCTGTCTGACAGACAGGCCAAGATGTTTCTGATCCCATCAGCCACTCTGGACCCCACCAGAGCGGGTGTGACACCAATTCTGGTGCCGTACAACCTCGGGAGGCACAGTCCGCTGGGTTAAGCTCTCCCGGCACATGTCTCCATGTTATATCAATTCCGATATTCTGGATTTGGGAAACCCGATTTCCCACAAAAACCTCCAAGGTATGTGGGGCCGCGCGCAACCATGCAAGCGCGACCTGGCTATCCGACCAGGCGAAGATGTCCCGTATCTCGACCGTGGCCGCCAGCTCACTGGCAACGTGATGCAACAATTTAGAGAGAAGGTGAGCTCCACTCAACTCAAGCTTGGGAATAGTCAGCCTAGTCCTGATGGGGGCGACCTTGCTCTTCCCTAACAAAAGCGAGACATTGACCCGGCCATCGGCGTCAACTGTCCGCATATAGACTGACGCGGCGTAGCCTCGCTCCGACGCGTCACAAAAGCCATGCAGGCTGGCTCGATATTTCCCGGGTGGCAATATTCGACGAGGCAAGGCAATCCGATTGACTTCCTTAATCGATGAAAACAACTCGAGCCAATCATCCAATGGAGAGCCAAACAGCGGCTCGTCCCACGAGACGCCCAAAGTCCAAAGTCTCTGAAGAAGACACTTTGCAGAGAATATCACTGGACTGATCCAACCGCTTGGATCAAACATACGGGCTATTACGGACAACACCGTTCTCTTAGTCCAGACCTTTGGTATTTCCAAGTCCACTTGGAATGTGAAAATATCGGTTAGCGGCTGGTACTGCATGCCCAGCACCGCTATCCTGTTGGGATCATCCACATCCTCAAACAGGTGAGGGTTCTGTTGGTGATCCTCCGGGATCCCTTCTAGAACTCTAGGCTCATTGGACAACCACTTACGTAGCTCGTAGCCACCTGTCTTCAATATTTCGATCAATTCATCCCGCAGTAGGAGGGCCTCCTCAATACTTTGGGCTCCGGTGCACACGTCATCAACATACAAGTCACGTGACAGCACGGAAGCCCCACGGGGAAAGCGGATCCGTTCCCGCTCTGCCAATTCAAGCAATGATCTGATGGCGATATAGGGACTAGATTTCAAACCATACGTGTTTGTGTTGAGTTCATACACCGTCACAGGATCCTCAGGGCGCTCACGCCAGAGTATCAACTGGAATCGCCTGTCCTCAGGATGTATGACTGTCTGGCGGAACATCATCCGGATGTCCGCACCAAAAACCACTTGATGTCTTCTAAAGTTCAAGATGATGTCAATTATGTCCCTATGCAATTTGGGACCCGAATGCAAACACAGATTCAACGAAACCCCGTTCGAAGTGGGTGCGGACCCATCGAAGACGGTCCTCAATTTGCCTGTTGAGGCCTTCACCACCGCTTGGTGGGGCAAAAAATAATGCTCAGTTGAGCTCCAATCAACTCGAGCCGGAGACATGTGACCCAAATCCTCGTACTCGCGCATAAATTCAATATATTTATCGCGAAGTACGTGGTCACGCTGCATGCGTCGCTCCATGGACAGCAGTCGTTTCTCCGCAAGCGCCCTACTTTGCCCTAGGCTAGGACGAGAGGCAACAAAGGGTAACCTAGTTACAAACCGACCGGAGGGCAACCTCTCCGTGGTCGATCGAAAAAGGGCTTCGCACTCAGCGTGTTCCGGATCCACCCTGGAACTCATAGGTGGCTCCTCCACCTCCCAAAACCTTTGCATGGTCTTGGCCAAGGACGCTGATGCGACGACCGGTGGCTCCTCCACGGTGATATTATCAAACACAGGGCCCATCAGGGCGAAACCAAAGATAGTAGACACTGCCATCAGTGAAGACGAACCCAGAGCTTTCTGAGTACCCAACAAAATCCAACCCAATACGTCCGAGCCCAGGAGCAAGTCCACTGGGCCGGGATGAAAGACAAAGGGGTCGGCCAAATCCAGACCCGAAACCAAAGACAACACACCCGGCGGTATGTCTGTCGAGGGGTGCCAACCCGCAATGGTATCCATTACCATAGCCGAAGTCGTGATCCTCATTGTGGAGGACTTCAGCGAAGAAAAGGTGACAAGTGTCTGGCCCGTCAGACACTTCACTTGTATGCCACCAACTCCAAGAAGTGGCACAGGCGAGTCTTCCACGACTAAACCTAACTGGTGTGCCACTCGAGTGGTAACCAAACTGCTTTGAGCCCCTGAGTCCAACAGAGCTCTCAAATTAATGGCTTCTCCCCCACGACCCCATACGCGGACCACCGCGGTAGGGAGCAGAACCGTCCGCGGCTCTGTCCCAGCAAGGGAGCAAGCTAGTTACGGGCTCCCCACTCTCTCCAAACCAGGGGCGCGCCACTGACCCGGATAATATGGCGGGCGAGTGCACATCCCCATCTGAGGGGGGGCATAACCCGCGGCCCGGCCATACATATGGTACGGCGGGTGGTACTCCAGCCGTGGCTACTCGTGCAGCGGCGGAGAAAACCGCTGCGGCTGCATGTGTTGGGTATTGGTAACCCGCGTGGAGGGGGGTGTCCCCACTCTCACGTCCGATCTAGGGCCCCCGCCCATGGGGGCACTATCCGGGGCCTGGCCAGCCACATACTGGCCATGACCTTGGGGCGCGTGGTCCCGGTCCGCCAAGACCCGCGCCGGTACGCGACCCCCCTCCCGAGGGGGGGTGCGACGAGCGAAGCCGCGTCCTCCATCCAATGGTGGAGGGCTTCGCGCAGGAGCGCCCCCGCCCATAGGGGACCCCTGCCTCAACAACCGGGGGCCATCCCCGTTCCGGTTCATGCAGAGCATCACGTGGTGCAGCCCACGGCATGCACTGCATGGTATGGCCCTGGGACAGTCACGTGCATAGTGACCGCCCAAACAATAAAAGCAAAGTTCATGCCGCTTTGCCATGCGGCGCCTATCTTGTACTGGCAGTCTCTGCCAGTCCCTGCATTGCAGCAGGCTGTGGCCCATCCGGCCACATTGCAGGCAGTCCGCGTCCCCCGCGACTGCTGCCGTGTGTGCAACCCGCACACCAGCTCCACGCGGTGGCGGTTGCCGTCCCTGTTGGGGCTTACCTCTCCATGAGGGTTCCAAGGGCCTACGTTCAGGCGCTCTGGATGGCGCTGAGTCCGTCATGGTATTCTCAGCGGCCCGTGCCTCAAACTCCAAAAACTTCACCAAGTCAGTGAATGTTGGTAGGGTGGTGCTATCCCGTTCCGCATTCTCGCGCTCAAATCGCGAGCGGATGTCATTGGGTAATTTGCCCAATACAATGTGCACCAACAAAAAAGACCATTGGTCCACCGGCAGCCCCAGTGTGCGGAGCGCGTTACAGGCCACTGTAACGGGCGTGAGCAACTGCAGGCGCAACTGTGCCCTGTTGGCCACCTTGGGCAGGGCCATCAACTGTGCGGCGTGCGCATCCGCTAACAAACGTAAGTTTTGGTAGCGGGAGTTCAATAACTCCCAGGCCGTGTCGTACTGGTCGTCCTCCACCCGGAGGTGCTGGATGAGCGACCGCGCTTCATCCTCCAGAGTGGAGAGGAGGTAGGCCATCTTCTGGGCCTTCGACAAATCCTGTCGTGCTACGACCAGGGACTCAAACATATTTTTATATGCCACCCACTCCTCCATCCTACCCCCAAAGTGGGACAGCTGAAGGGTGGGGAGCCGACCAGTAACCGCTGGTCCTTCCTGTCTAACAGGTGTGCGAGGGGCTGGTCCGCCAGCCTGTCTCGCCCTTATTGCGGTCGCCGCCTCCGCGATATCATCGTGCAGACTCAGGATCTGGTCCATGTCCGCCATGTGACCTGCGTAGACCTCCGGGGCAAGTTCGGCTTCGGTAAGCACCACCATGGCCGCTTCCGCGCTAATCAATCGTGAGTGGAGGTGATCCGCTCTTAGCAGTATGGCGCCCTCCCTGTCCTTCCGGGACAGGAGTCCTCCGGCCGTCACAAACCATCTCAGTTCGTTGGCGAGTGTCGCCCTAGCATTGGAGACCTTCGCCATCGCGTCAAGTCACAAACAAAAAATAACAAAAGGTAAATAAAAAACAACAAAATCAAACAACTACACGAAGAACCGCGGTAGGTATGAGAATGGCACAAACCCGGAACGCACGGTACAAACCGCAAACAAATACAAAAAAGGTTACAAATATTCTTATACAAACAAACTAAGAAAAATCTAATAATTTTTACAAACAATTAATTATTTTTTACAAACGAACAAATAGAGGGTAGATAAACTACGCTCTGCTACCAGAAAATGTGCAGAACAACTACGCTCTGCTACCAGAAAATGTGCGCAGAGAATCCGGACAAACGAAGCGGCGGGAAGAATTCTGTACCGGAACTTCACCGGGAAAAAACCACCGGTAAAAATAAGTACCGGGAAAAAATCTCCACGCGGCACCACGTTTGCCCGACTAGAACCTAACTTAAGCTATACGCAGACTGCTACCACCGTAGCTTATAAAGGGAGCTACAGGGCCCTATATAATAACCTAACCTATAAATTAACTAAACTAAAAACTATAAATTTAATCTTCAACTCACCAAGTTGACTTTTCTTTCGATCCAAGTTGGGGTGTCTTCGGAGAAGGTGGTGGTCCCTAAATCACCCAACCTACCCCATGAGATCTCAACCCCCAGAAAAAATACCTGATCCGTCTAGCAGTTCCACTCGGCAACAGGTTTCGGCGTCTCCAGGCAGCCACAGGTCACGTCGGTCACAACAAACAGTCCAAGTAAAAGGTTTCACAAACACACACGTTCCATAGTTATTTAACAAAAGGGAAACTCACAATTATAGTTCAAACTAACCAACAATCAACGTGGTTTTAGACAAAGGGACGCGGGACCTCTCGCGTATTAAACAAACCGAAATCGCACAGGACAAAAGGCGACCGTCCGCGACGCCATTTTACACGAGCAGCAGTGTGAGAACCCCGAACGCCTGGTGGCGACAATAGGAAACGCTTGCGTTTCGTTTCATCCATTATATTACAAACAGTAACGTTGAAATAACATCCTTACATGCAAATTGCAGTTGCTGTAAAAGTAGTAGTTTTACTATAAAATACCAAATACAATCTTTTATTATGTCTATACATACATTCATAATATTAAATTAATTATTATCAAATTACATTAACTTCGGTTTACTAAATGAAGTGTCACAGTATTTCGTGTAGGAGCTTCAGTTACAGTCGTTTATATAGGAGCTTTTAAAACATTAAAATTAACAACAATTAATATTGCTTGTCAAGTTTAATTTATGTACCTAAGATAAGTCTAATAGGTAGTTGCATAAGGTTAATTTTACAATACAAGATCAAATCGCTTTTATCATGGCATTTTCAAACATTATATTATTGTATCTAATGCTAATTGAGTCATAAAATGAAATACCTATATATCATCAGAAAAGAAAAAAGGTAACTATTATGGCACTCAGTTTAAGTCTCAGTTCTACATTATGAAGATTTGAAAAATAACACTATTTGTGTTGAATTTTGAGTATTTGTATAGTTTTCGAAAGGTTTACCCTAAAGTAAATCAAGGTAAAAATACTAGTCTGTACAAATTGTAAAAAGGTAACTAAACTGGTAATCAACATTCAACACATTATATCGGAAAATTTCATTGCATGACTCATTTTTAAAAAAGAAATCTTTTTAGAATGGATAGTTTTAATTTTTTTTTTTTGTCAAGATCACTTAGGGTTGCCAGCCATACTATAATTGTGCCATAGTAAGTATTGCAGCATATGCGTCTGCACATTACATACATTTTAACGAATTATATCTTCAAAAATATTATAATCATGAATAATAATAACTAAATAATATTTTACTATAAATGTTGGCAACCCTACCCATTAGGGTATATATTAATATTACTAGATCATCTTCTGATATGGTTGTATGCGTTCCAGTTCAAGGAGACCGTTCTAGCTTCTGTTCTGTGGGTCAAACAGCATTACATTTCTATACATATACATATCTATGGATACGTTTATACGTGATATACTTATGTAAAGGTAATTATTTGGACAAACAGTTACGAGAACGGCCATACCCTTGATATGGTACCAGTGACTTTCGAAGTGGCTCAGCATAGCTCTGTGCACACGATGTGGCGCAGCTACCCCTCACGGCGCGGCGCAGCTCCTCTCACGGTGCGGCGCAGCTTCTCTCACGGCGCGGCACAGCTCCTCTCACGGCGCGACGCAGCTCCTCTCACGGCGCGGCACAGCTCCTCTCACGGCGCGGCGCAGCTCCTCTCACGGCGCGACGCAGCTCCTCTCACGGCGCGGCACAGCTCCTCACACGGCGCGGCACAGCTCCTCTCACGGCGCGGCACAGCTCCTCTCACGGCGCGGCACAGCTCCTCTCACGGCGCGGCACAGCTCCTCTCACGGCGCGGCACAGCTCCTCTCACGGCGCGGCACAGCTCCTCTCACAGCGCGGTGCAGCTCCTCTCACGGCACAGCGCAGCTCCTCATACGACGCAGCGCAGCTCCTCTCACGGCGTGGCTCTGCTACTAGCACCGCGTAGCCCTGCACCCTGCACGGCGTAGCTCTGCACCATGCATGGCGTAGCTCTGCACCCTGCACGGCGGCCTGGCTCTGAACTTGCCGTTTTCGAGGTACCGCTGCAAAAGGTTTAAACGCCAGCACAATGAATGTTGCTAATACAAATTTCAAATATGATATGCCTAGACGTGTAAGAAACAAAGTGCGAGAGTATTGTATGTTAACACCTGAGTAGCTGATGCTGATAAGATAAATAATAGATGCTGCTGATATAAAAGCAAATGTATTCGAAAATACTTAAATGCTAATGAGTACACGAACGCGATGCGCGGTGATGATGTGCGAAGGTGAATCGTGAACTGATTGATAGATAGACAAAAATATGCATTCGTGTAATAATGCTTGTTAACGACAGTGTTAAAATATGCAAACTCAAACCAATCGGTAGTTTTTAATTTTTTCGCTAGATGGCACTTTGTAACTTTAGAACACGCTATGGTTTCGTTTGTAATTATCTATAAGGCATTTGAATTCAACTATGTAAGTGTGTGGTGTTTTTTGAGATCAGTACAGAACCAGCTAGAACAGAACCCTGTGGTCTTATTTTAATTCCCAGTCGGGTTCCCAATCAGTTCAACCCCAGTACAGTGGCCACCACCTGCTGTGGTACTGTACATTTGCCCTACGAGGCCGGATTGTTTACATCGAAGCTACTTCGGTCGGTGCCCCCCTTCACCCCCTACTCGCAGTGGATCGCTGCGGCAAGGTAGGGGTCAGCGGCAGCCGACGCGACGGCAGCGGAAGTTCAACGGGACGCCACTCGACGATAGATGGCGCCACCAGTACAAAAAGATCAACAGTGCAGTGAGTGAAAAGTGCAACTTGTGAGTACATTTTATATTCAATAAGTCCTAAGTGACAAGTAAATTTTTAAAGAAGATTTTGAACCTTATTTCTATAAACAATTTTAACTTAGAAGAAATTGGAAGCAGTTTGGGACAGAAAATTTCAAGTTAAAATATTTTAGAGTTAGAAAATTTTGCATGTTAATTTTAAGGACTTAGAATAATTCTCTTAAAAACGACGGAACGGGGAATCCACGCCCGATTTCCGTCAGAGTTTCAAACACTTAGAAAAATTTCATCGATTTGTACATTAACTTGTATTTTTTTTTGTGATATTTAAAAACTTTAAAAATATTTTAAAAAATGGAGAAGGCATTAAATGTACTTAAAGATTATCAAAACACAATACAAAAGGGTTATAGTAATTTTAAGAAAACTCCAAAAGAAAGATTGGTATTAGAATACATTGAAACAAGACAAGAAATTTTAGAAAACAATTGGGTTAAATTTAATGATGTGAACACGAAAATTTATGAGAGTTTTAATTTAGAAGATATAAAGAAAATGAATGTAGAAAGTATTTATGATGCAACCGAAGAAATTTATATAAATTGTAAATGTTTAATGAAGTCAACTCTCAATAAGATTCGCGTTCAAGAGCAATTGCCTTCTGGTAGTTCAGCGCCAAAGGTCAATCCTTCAGGCGGTAGTTCACTTGTCAAGTTGCCTAAAATTTCAATACCCACTTTTTCGGGTAAATATGGGGAATGGACTACATTCCATGATTTATTTACCTCTCTAGTTCACAAAAATAAGGAACTTGACAATGTTCATAAATTACATTATTTAAAGAGCCACCTCACAGGCGAGGCAGAGCAACTTATTAGACATACACCTATTACTGATGCTAATTATACAGTTTGTTGGTCAGTATTGGAAAAACGTTATAGTAACAAAAAATATTTGTCAAATTGTATTATGAAACGACTTTTTGGTCAGAAGCGCATGCATTCTGAGTCTGCTAGTGCACTTAAAGATTTATTAGACACAACAACCGATTGTTTGAGCGCTCTTAAAAACCTTAAAATCAATGTGTCTACATGGGATGTGATTATCATACACATTGTCACATTTAAATTAGATACGGAAACGCGTAAGCAGTGGGAATTGAGCATTGGGGCTACCGATTCCGACGACTTGCCAACCTTTGAACAATTCAAGGTTTTTATGGAGAATCGCTTTCGTGCTCTGGAGTGTATCGAGCCTAAACGGTCAGTGGCTCACCAGGGTAATCATAGTTCACATAGCCACAATCCAAAAGTGATGTTGGCTACCAAATCGTCAAATATGCGTTGTGAGTACTGCACCGAGTCTCATAAACTTTGCTTTTGCAAGAAATTTGCTAAACAGCCTATCGATAATAGACGCGATTATGTGGCAAAAAACAAAATTTGCTTTAATTGTCTGGGCGGTAATCACAGCGTATATGAGTGCAAAAAACCTACAACCTGCAAAATTTGCACAAGCGTCACCACTCGTTGTTGCACCCCACTGAAGCGGCCGACAATAAAGAACAAAACGATAGTGATGGTGGTAGTAGTAATTCTACTACTACTACTAATCAAGTAGTTTCATGTTTGTCGACTAGGACGGTCTCACATTCTGGACAGGTTTTATTAGCAACTGCACTAATAAAAGCCGAGTCAAGATCGGGAGAATTCCAGACGGTCCGCGCATTGTTAGATCAGGGGTCGCAGGCTTGTTTCGTCACGGAGGCGACAGTACAACTATTACGTCTTAAGAAAATCCCTGTCAGTGGAGTAGTATCTGGTTTAGGCGAAAATAGGTCAACGATTGCTCGTCACATGGTCAATTTTACCATACAGTCACGAGTAGATCGCGAGTTCAAGCATCAAGTCAACGCTTACGTACTAAATAAAATAACTTCGTACTTACCTGAACGCAACGTTGATACTCATAATCTCGATTGGGTTGATATCAACAATCTGTGCTTAGCCGATCCAGATTTTAGTAGGCCTAACAGAATTGATATTCTGTTAGGAGCTGATATATATAGTTGTATCTTGAAGGACGGGATTATAAAGAATCCTTCTGGTACGCTCATGGCGCAGAGTACAGCATTCGGGTGGATTTTGTCTGGCATGATTGGTACCGTACGCAATACGGGTACTGGCAATATCAGCGTTATGCATGCCCAAGTAAGTGAAGACGATATGCTACGTAAATTTTGGGAGATAGAAGAGCAAACCAGTTCAAAGAAGATACTTACCCTCGAAGAGCAGAAGTGTGAAGAATTTTATAGCGCAACGACAAAAAGAGATCAAGACGGACGATATGTGGTGAAGTTACCGTTTCGTGATGAAGTTCCCCAGTGTAAAGGAGGTAACTCTCGTAAAATAGCTGAAAGTAGGTTTAGATCATTAGAAAGAAGATTAGAAAAGGACAAACAGTTAAAGGAAAGTTATACGCAAGTAATTGAAGAATATTTACAGTTAGGACACATGAGGCCAGTTGGAAAGAATGATGACATGAAGGAAGAAGCAGTGTATCTACCACATCACGCGGTGATCCGAAACGATAAGACTACTACAAAGGTTAGAGTGGTTTTCAATGCCTCTGAAAGGAACAATAAAGGCATATCGTTGAATGACTCACTGATGATCGGCTCGACGCTGCAGGCTGATTTGAGACACACTATCTTGAAATGGCGAGTTCATGAAATAGGTCTAGTGGCAGATATAATCAAAATGTATCGACAGATCAAAATTAGCGAAGATGATGCTGTTTTCCAGCGCATACTTTGGCGTGACAGTCCAACCAAAGAAATACAAGATTACGAACTGATGACAGTAACCTTTGGTACTGCATCAGCGCCATATCAAGCGGTCAAAACTCTGCAACAAGTCGCTCATGATGAAGGAGATAACTACAAAATAGCAAAGGACATAGTTCTCAATAGTTTCTACATGGACGATTTGATGACAGGTTGTAATACTGTAGAAGAAGGAGTACAAATATATAAACAAGCAACAGAATTATTACGAAAAGGTGGATTTAAATTACAAAAATGGAACAGTAATAATCAAGAAATATTACATATAATCAACACAGTTGAACAGGACACAATAACAGAACAAACTAGAACACAGATAAATAATGAGAACAACCACAAGGACAACCAGGACAACAAGGACAACCAGAATAGCCAGGACAACAAGGACAATCAGGACAACAAGAACAAAGAAGGGGACAGGACAAACAAAGGGACAACAGAATTAGAAATTAATGATAGAACAAAAAATGAAAAGGACAAGGAAGTTAATATAAAATTAGACAGCACAATTAAAATTCTAGGACTTACCTGGCAGCGTAGTGAAGATCTCTTCCAATACTCGGTGAAACTTCCTGCTCCAACAACTGCACCTGTAACTAAAAGATCAATAATATCAGATATAGCACGGCTGTTTGATCCTCTCGGATGGTTAGCTCCGAGTGTAGTCGTAGCTAAGATATTTATACAAAAATTATGGCTTGCTGGTGTCAGTTGGGACGAAAAACTAAATATAGAATTGGTAACTGAGTGGAATACTTACCGTGAGGAATTGTCACTATTGCAGAAGGTTAAGATCCCACGATGGATTGGTACAAGACCAGGCGATGTGTTGGAGCTCCACGGCTTCTGCGATGCCTCCAAAGCAGCATACTCCGCCGTTGTTTACCTTCGTTTGATTGATGTGTCAGGTACTATCAGGGTAGCTTTAATTGTAGCCAAGACCCGAGTAGCACCAATTAAACAGGTAAGCATCCCACGGCTGGAGTTGTGCGGAGCTGTGTTGTTGGCTCAACTACTTACTGAAACGGCAGAAGTACTCAACGTTGATAAACAACACATCAGAGCGTGGACGGACTCCACAGTCGTTTTAGCATGGCTTAACAGTCACCCCAGCAAGTGGAAGACCTTTGTGGCTAACAGAACATCCACTATTTTAACAACATTAGGATCTCCACATTGGTTTCACATCTCCACTAAAAACAACCCAGCAGACTGTGCGTCAAGGGGGATGCTACCTAGTTCATTCATCCATTATGAATTATGGTTTAATGGACCATCATTTTTAAGAGACGAAGTCATTAAGTACAAAAGGCCAAATGATCTAAACATAGATTTAGAATCGTCAATAAAGGTACATGTAGGAACAGTTCAGGAAGAGATTGATGAAACTATTTTTAAGAAGTTCTCTTCACTTCAACGATTAATTAGAGTCATAGCATATTGTCGTAGATTTTTAAAGAACAACAAGAATGAAGAACAATATTTACAAAGGAAAGAATTAGAATTAGCACTAGAGTGTTGTGTTAGGAAAGTACAGAGAGAAGTATTTACAACAGAATATGAAGAATTACAGAACAAAGGCTATTTACAACTTAAATCTAGCAAATTAAAATCTCTCTGTCCTTTTCTTGACACTAAGGGAATTATAAGAGTTCGAGGTAGGATAGAAAAGGCAAACGTTGATGAACAACAAAAGCATCCAATAGTTATGCCGAGTTCTAGTCATCTTACTTACCTGATTATAGCAGATGCTCACCTCAAAACCCTTCACGGAGGTCCTCTGCTGATGACTAATTATTTAAGAACCGCCTATTGGATCCTTGGAGCTAGAAACCTAGTTAAAAAGCACGTTCGTCAATGTGTTGTCTGTGCCAAGCAGAGAGCTAGTACAAATAATCAACTGATGGGTTCATTGCCAACAGTTAGAGTCACTCCAACGAGAGCGTTCTTGCATAGCGGAGTTGACTATGCAGGGCCTATTAGTATTAGGACAACCAAGGGCCGTGGACACCATTCCTACAAGGGGTATTTGTGCCTATTTGTGTGTATGTCCACGCGAGCAGTACACTTGGAAGTGGTAAGTGACATGACCACCCAAGCATTTTTAGCCGCCTTCCGTCGCTTTGTCTCCAGACGAGGTCACTGCGCTAAAATCTGGAGCGACAACGGCACAACGTTTGTTGGAGCAGCAAGAGAGTTACAGCAATTAGTAAAGACTATTCAGCCATCAATAGCAGAACACCTTGAAGCCCATGGTACTGAATGGCACATGATTCCTCCAAAAAGCCCAAACTTCGGCGGACTTTGGGAATCGGTGGTGAAATCCACCAAGTTCCATCTGAAGCGGGTTATAGGGGATAGTACTCTCACGTACGAAGAAATGAGTACACTTCTTTGTCAAGTCGAGGCTTGCTTGAACTCGCGACCTATGAGTGTGATCAACTCTGAGGACCCGGGAGAGCCACTACCGTTGACTCCCGGACACTTCTTAATCGGTGAGCCAATAGTTCAAGTTCCGGATTATAATTATGACGGTTCAAATGTGAATTCTTTGCCCCGGTGGCAATTTGTTCAAAGGATGGTTCAGTCGTTTTGGAGACGGTGGTCTCAAGAGTATATTGCTACGCTCATGAATCGCTACAAATGGTCGTCGCGAGTTCCTGAACCAAAAATTGGTGATATAGTCTTGGTAAAGGAAGACGATTTACCGCCAAGTCGTTGGTTATTAGGCAGGGTTGAGCAAAAACATCCCGGTAATGATAACATAACCCGTGTAGTCACATTGCGCACCAGTAATTCTACTTTAAAAAGACCAACATCCAAATTATGTATTCTGCCTATTGCAGATCCTTGATGTTTTATATTTCACATTTAGTTCAATTAAAGATCAAATGTTGATAGTTCCTTACAGCATATTGTAATCTGTTGTACATCAAGTTTACTTTAAGATTAAGTTCAATTTACATGTTTACACTAGTTAAGTTTAAATTTTAGTTCATATTTACAATTGTTGAGTTTTGCATCTGTTTACAAGTTTAGCCAATGGATTTACGATAAACTGTTATACAGATTCTACCTTTCAATTGTTAGTTCAACTAGGACAACTTATAGTATTAGTTCAACTAGGACAACTTATAGTATTAGTTCAACTAGGACAACTTATGCATTAGTTCAACACTTCATTAGTTTCAACTTAAGAAGGACATCCGTCACTAATGTCCTTGGTGGGCGGTATGTTAACGACAGTGTTAAAATATGCAAACTCAAACCAATCGGTAGTTTTTAATTTTTTCGCTAGATGGCACTTTGTAACTTTAGAACACGCTATGGTTTCGTTTGTAATTATCTATAAGGCATTTGAATTCAACTATGTAAGTGTGTGGTGTTTTTTGAGATCAGTACAGAACCAGCTAGAACAGAACCCTGTGGTCTTATTTTAATTCCCAGTCGGGTTCCCAATCAGTTCAACCCCAGTACAGTGGCCACCACCTGCTGTGGTACTGTACAATGCTTATTGGGCGATTTGTATGTGCGGTGAAACCGTACAAGTATATAATTTTCATCTAAAAATGTCTAATCAAAAATGGTATGTTTCTAAAATGTAACTAACAATTTTACCCAAAAAGATAGGTAACCCTTTAGTGCACAAATAAACAACAGTAAATTAAAGAATCACAGACAAACATTTGATGTGCAAAGGTGCATAATCAGGTACTTAGTACATAATTAAAGCAACAAAGTAAGTACCTAACTATATTCATAAAGTATATTCATAAATTATACAGGTACTTATTTTATTTAAATAAAACAAGAAACTTCAAAAAATTTTATTTGTTATTTTATTATATAATGTTTGCCATTACTTGAATAAAATATAGTTAAATGCATACCTACACTTACATTACTCACTTACTTAAATGAATTTACTGAGCTTACTGTACTTACTTATATGTAAAAGTATAAGTACATATTTATGTACATTATATATACGTATGTAAGTATATATTTAAAAAAAAAACTAAGCTAGTCGTTTTTCTACATTTTCACTATTTTGTGATGTTTTTCAATACATAAAATATTTTCTCCAATCAAACTGCTTGAACAAAATTTTACCACTACAGAAAATATTTGTCTAGTAAAAACTATAAAATTACATATCGATCCCAATTCTGAATTTGTTGGATAACCGGTAACATTGTAAATAAAAGTATTAGGCGTGTTTTAAATGCTTTGCTTAAAAGTACAATATTCCCTTACTTCTCCGTATAGGAGAAACAAAACCAATATATCTAAATGATTGTTCAAGCAGAGATTAGTTATAAATTAGTAATAATTATTTGGAAGTTCTAAATACTTATATTTAATTAAATAACTAACTACTTAACATACATAACTAACGCATACTTACATTAACAATGTATATTTTCCATAACATCACCATAAAAACAAAAGACGGACTGATCGATCACCTTTTTTAAAATTGGCGGGAAGACTAACCAGCCAGTGTCAATGTGACAGCGCACAGATAATAAACCTTATGCGATCAGTCCGTAAATTGATGAATACAAATAATAATTCTGAACTACATATTTATATTTAAAAAGGTTTCTAACAAACATAATATGTTGAAAGGCTGTGTAAAAAGTCCATTCAAAAGGAACATGGTTCAATGGAATAACGTGAAAATAGAACTAGTTCTTTTTTAAATAATTTGACAGCTGTCAGTTGAAAACGATTCTCCCTAGGGCTGAAAAGTATTACTTTCACCACGCTTCTCAGGCAACTTCAGACTTACTTTCAGAGTATGAGTAATAAAAAATAATTGTTTTTACTTAATAATTGAAAGAAATTCAGTTTAAATCTTCGTAAATGAATACATTAGCAGAAACCCAGTGCTTTGCTCATCACAGCTGTATGCAAAGATTTTCACTGAGCTATGGCCTTTTTGAATTGTTGCAGCGCATACTTGCTGTATCTGTGTATGTTAGTTTTAGATTCAAGTAGGTAAGCAAAGGTTTTTCAAATAAACATTTTAATTCATTCATATAAGAATACCTTTTTGTATGACCAAACGATTATGAAGCATAAGCTTTATTGCTTCTACTTCACTGTCCATCAGTTCTCCAATGAGCGATGGCGTCGAAAGTTGTATAATTGTATGAGATATAAACGTAATCTGAGAAATCGTTGTGGAGGTGTGCATATCCTGCAATCAAGAGGTATTAATTGAATTTTTATACAAAATTTTATGATTCTAGGAATCTAGATCAGCAGGCATAACATATAACAATATAAGCAAGCTTACATGAGTTTTAAATAATGTTATTATATAGTGTATCAGTAACATAAATTTTGGTGCATGCAGCAATAGTTGCAGGATTATCTGAAATGATATACAGAATTATATTATGTAGAAGGAATTTCATGCTTTGCTATGACATTGCTTGTTGCCAAATATCATGATTTTAACAGTTTAACGGGTTTTGGTAACAGGATGTACTTATATAAGTTTTGATTCTATTCTGAAATCGCAAAATATGCGAAATTCAGCTACATTTACGGTCATTTTATTTAGCTGATATAGACTGCATTATTAGGTATCTTATATATTTCAACTAGATATGCATACGTTGCTTAGAAACAGGTTTTGACAGATAGACAGACGGACAACGAAGTGATCATAAGCCTTCTGTTTTTGCCTTTTGATGTCTGGTAACCTAAAAATTACTTACCACTAAATTGTAATATGGTTTTATGCGATCAATACAATCAGCAATATTTGCGTAAGCCTTGATTGATATTTCCAAATCATTTGCCTTTTTGAGTGAGAGTTTAAATTCTTTTACGCAAACATATGAACAATAAGATATTGTTATAGCTGCCACAAATAATATATCTACACCTCCAGATGCGAGCAAATACAATTGTTGTGGTAGTAAATTCTCAAGACAGACATCACCATAACTATTACAACTATAAACTAGCAATACAGAAAACCTAATTACGTACAAGACAATAGTAATAATCACAGTTATAACTATAATAACATCATTTGAAATTCTGTTTGAGACTTTACAAATGTCTTTCATAAAGTCGCACAGACTGTATTTTAAAAATAGGCTAACTAAGAAAAAATACTGTAAGTGAAAATATCAAAACCATTGTACAACATTTCAATAAAACGTAATTGGTAGTAAGAGCTCAACAATGTTGCCACTATTAAAATAAGTGACAAACGACTGACACATTTGAGGGTAGTCTGGAATTCTTTGTGTGCTAACTTTATAAAACCAAAATTATAACCAAAGCAGCATTCTATGATTAGAAATAAAATATAAATCTTCTTTGAAATATCCACATCATTCTGACGACTATCTTTATCAGCTTGGTTTTTATGCTGAACAAGTATAGTCATGTTCGTAAATTTTGATACAGCGTGTCTTCACCTCACTTGAAATATCTTATGTGCCGTATTGATCTTCTGAAAGTAATCCATTAAATTGGTAAAGTACTAATAGAAATGAGAATATTAATTTCCTTTCATTACAAAAAAATAACTGTACCTATCAATTATTTCATGAACTTTTGTGTTAGATTTTATTAGCTGTTTCTAACATGTTGCGGACATCAAATAATAAAATGATTGATCAATACATTGACTATTAAAGTGAAAATGAGCGTGTAAATAATTGTTGGCGACGAGTGTTAAAGTAGCATTAAGGTTTAATTTGTAGAAAAGTGTACGTAATAGCCTTGAGATCGATGACGCATGACATGATTGTCTTTGTTTGTAACGTCAATGTATTACGCAATTCACATAATAGCCGACGACGTAGGTAATGTTTATCTTTTTCTATAGAAGTCATCATGATTGCGTAATTCACCTTGATGACGCAAATCGCCTATTGTTGTGTACCGATTTACGTAAGCGAGCGCATGTCACACACCTTAAGCGTCATTTGTTCCTACGTCAATCCATTGTTAAACCATTATCGTCATAGAAGTGCGTCATTAAGTTAGTATAAAAACGGAGCCCGACGAGGGCAGTTTTGCAGTCTCCTCTTAGCATTAAAACAAGTTAGTCTTTTCGTAACATTTAAACGATTCAGTTTTGTACGTGCTTTAACATTGTAAACACCTCTAAGGAAAAAAATAAAGGAAGAAGTGAACTGGAAAATCAGTGGTTTTAATACAGTCCCCAACATAACATATACTAGTATTACAGCCCGTATGTCGCCATTTTTGTTCTACGCTTCATAGAATTTACCTTGACTTAAAAACTAATCTGTAGAATCAGTAAATTATCTGAGAACCTTATTTAACTCTTCTTTTCCTTCAATATTGCATAGGAAGGGAGGAATAAAGAGGGCGCTCTCTTTTATTTGGCAAAACCACTAGCAATTTTGCATGTGTTTCATTCCACGAGCACAGAAGGAAATATGTATAGCCCATTTATTCATAACTGTCCTATTATGTAAACAATCTTCACAGTACTTTTTGTTGAAAATAAATCAAATATTAGTTCAAACCTAAACATTCTAAAGTAATACATTTATTAACCACGAAAGTAATTTCCTAAAAAGTCTATTCTAATTTATATTGTTGTAAAATCATAAAAATACGTGGTAAGATTGTTTACAAAATAGGGCAATTATGAATAAATGGACTTTAAACAAAACTTCAAACTTAAACGCGTATGTTCTTTTTTTGTTATTTCTCAGACGTTTTAATTCGTGTTGCTACGAACTATGGTCATCGAGTGCCTGGCACAGAGGGCAACAGCTCCGTCTGCAAAGCAGAATCTACTCCAATCACCACGTTATTTTTAGCTAACCTGCCGCCTATCGCAACGCGAAAGTTAAAAGTAGTTGTAGTAGGTAGAAGGAAAATCGTTTTGACAAATCTATAAAAGGGTTCCAATCAGAAATGCATGTCCTCTTGAATGTAGAATATTATTAGTATGGCCATCATTTCGTATGGAGTCAGGCTGCCAACGTTTCCGATCGCTAAATATGATAAATGCTAGTCCAACCAGGTGATATATTGCGATTGCAACGCGTCTGTTAACCGGCGCATGTGCATTGTAACTTGATTTATGTACTGGGTAATTTAACATTGAACTGTACTTTACTAAGGTAATCTATTTATGTATTCGTTATAAAATATCGTTGCATTAGCATCCTATAACACAAGTCGCGAACTTACTTTGGGGCTAACTTAATCTGTGTGATTTGTGCGTATATATATTATTTATATTTACAACTAGCTTTTGCCCGTGGCTTCGCCTGTGTGAATTTCCCACGGGAACAGTGCCCTCTCCCGGGATGAAAGGTACCCTATCCTTCTCTGTATTTTTAACTAGATGTATGCA
Organism: Ephestia elutella; assembly: GCA_018467065.1. NCBI lineage: Eukaryota > Metazoa > Arthropoda > Insecta > Lepidoptera > Pyralidae > Ephestia > Ephestia elutella. The sequence continues at coordinate 16,597,713 of CM031570.1, forward strand.
AAATTTCAGAAAGATTGGTTCAGTAGATAAAGCGTGAAGAGGTAACTGTTGGATGAGGGTATATGGTTGGTTCTATCGTACGGTGGTGATCGGGGGGATTGTCAGGGGATTTGATGGATGGTGATTTTTATTAATAAAATATTTTATGTGCTTTTTATCCTGTGGTTTGTATGTAAACATGGTGGCAGCGGTGGTTTAGACATTATTTAAATTAAAATAATTAGGTAATGTTTTGATTAAAAAAAAAAAATTAAAGAAGAGAAAAACATACAAAGATGGTTGAAAAGGCTATATTAATTTAGTTTCGATGGAGATTGAGAAGCGTGGCTATGCCGTTTTGAAAGATATTTGGCCTTATCGAATTTCAAAAAGAAGGACGATGAGGAGAAAATAAATTTGTTATTATATGCGTTGGGGGAAAAGGCGGAGCAGTTGATAAAACAACTGAAGATCGAGGAAAAAAAAATTTTTCAGGTAGCGGCGTTGAATTAATATTTTAGACCTTAAAGAAATGTTGTATAAGAGAGGGCCAGATTTAATTCCAGGAAGTAACAACGAGTAAAAAACAAACTCACTTTCGCATTTATAATATTAGGATAGGGTAAAACCAAAAAGTGTTTGCTTGCTAAATCGCTAATCTTTCAAACTACATTATTGAATTGGAAAACTTGCTTTTGAATGTAGTCGCCTGATTTTTCTTATTTTTGTCATTAGTACTTTTGCATTTTTAATAAAATTTAAACATCAAGGAAAACTGATGATACCAGATGCATTGCTGGCGGAATTATGGCCCACATATAGTAGATGAAAGGTTCGTAGGCCATCTTAAAGCTAAAGGATCGACAATACTGTCAACAATATTAAAACAAAGGAAATTAAAAACCATACCTAGTTTAAGTCCATTGAAATAAATCACACCAATTAACGCACGTCAGTTATCTCCGAAATAAATTACCCGCGAATATTTCCCCGATAATGCGGCTTGCTCGCAAGCTCATTTATCATATTTAGCCACGACAATACGCGATAGTTCCAAATTATGGTCACTGTCACGTGTTTACTAAGTCGGCCTCTTTTCGCCTTTTTAGGGTTCCGTACCTCAGAAGTCAAAAACGGAACCCTTATAAGATCACTTTGTTGTCCGTCTATCCGTCTGCCTGTCTGTTCTTACATCGTCATAATTTTGACTATTTCTGTTCGGGGAGTGAGGTGTTTGTGGATGTTGTGTTGACGAGAAAGACAGATGTAACTGCACTTCACTTTATTTACACGTAATTCACAAAATGTTATATGTTAATTGAATGCACCCGTCCAGTGGCGTAGCAAAATGTGCACTAATTAGGTAATAGCAACGACCGAGCGGCCGACGTCACAAAGGTGTTCGGTTACACCGAACAATTTCTGTTGACTTTAAATAGTAATGATGTGTCCGCAAATAAAACTACTTCACACAATTGTTGGACAAGACATGGAAGGTCATTTATGTAAACAAGGAATAGAAAAGGACCGATTATGGAGCCTTGAAGCACGCCCATGTATATCGCCGCGCTGCTGGAAGATGCTCTGTTAACTTCTACTTTCTGAGTTCTGTTGTCTAGGTAAGAAGATAGCACATCTAGGGCCGTCCCAGTATCATCATAAAATTTAAGCTTGTTTTTTAGTATGTTATAATGCATGCAGTCAAAGGTCTTTGAAAGGTCGCAACAAAATACCTATGACATCTTGGCTGGATTGGCTTGGACACTTCATAGATTATCTAAACTAAAGTAGATGCTGCATAAGTAGTGGAACGACCTTTAGTGAAACCGTACTGACGATTATATAAGATTTTATTTACGTTAAAATAATAGACTAATTCCGTTAAAATAAATTTTTCAATATTTTACTTAATATAAAAATTAGTGGGATCGCTTTTTTTACCCTGTTAAAACACCCTTAGAAATGCACTTATTGAAAATCACAGATGCGGAGCAATCAAATCCTATTGCCGTTGTATTTAACATTGGACTTCAACAAGTTCATGTTCGTCATTACCCTTCCACACTAGTAGCAGCTATATATAGTAACTATAATGTCCAAAAAAACAACATTATTGTTATACGTAGTAAAAAATAATAAAAAACACAAACTGTTGAATAAGTTTCTTGAGATTTATTGACCGAGCGAGCGAAGCGAGCGAGGGCTATAATTCAAGTTGGGGCGAAAACAACATTGTTTGTATGTATGTATGTATGTTTGTTCCGCGATAACTCTCGAACCGTTGAATTAATTTCGATGATATTAAGAATACGTGTAGCAACTATCCATAGAATTTTTAAGTTCGTTGCGCAACAAAATCGGTTCAGCCGTTTTGGAGAAATACGCATTTTTATGAAAATAAATATTGCTCTATAACTTTTGAACCGTTATTCAGATTTGGATGAAACTACACAAATCACGAGATAGTATCACTGTTTTTCTCATGTATATTGTATATCAAAATTGTTTCACCAGTTTTAGAGATATTGAGTTAAAACATGAATGGTTCATTTTCGTATCAGCGACATCTAGTGACATTTTTGTACATGTATTTATGTTCCGTGATAATTAGCAAAACGTTGAATTAATTTCGTTGATATTAGGAATGCGTGTAGCAAGTATTCCTAGAATTTATAAGTTCTTTGCGCATTTTTTATTATAGAGATATTGAATTAAAACATAAATCATTCATTTTCGTATCAGCGACATCTAGTGACATTTTTGTACATGTATTTATGTTCCACGATAACTTATCAAAACGTTAAATTAATTTTGTGGAATGCGTGTAGCTTCGACTATTGGCGTGTAGCAAGTATTTTGTCCGCGGCTTCGCCCGCGTGGATTTCCTACGGGAACAGTGCCTTTTCCCGGGATGAAAGGTACAGTCGGCCACATAGCAAACCTGAGACCGCTGCACCTGAAATACGATCCACTATAGAAGATTGGTTCAGTAGATAAAGCGTGAAGAGGTAACAAACAAACTCACTTTCGCATATATAATTTCGTTAGTATTGGTATTGGATTAGGATACAGTATCACGACATTTTCCCTTACGGGTTGATTCATCTAGCCGTTATACGTAGGCTCGTATTTTAGTGAAAATAAATATTTCTTTATAATTTTGTAACCGGTTATGAGATTTGGAAGAAACTTAACATTTTATGAGATGAGTATTGCTATATTTCTCATTTATATTGAACTAGCTTTCGCCCGCGGCTTTGCCCGCGTAAATTTTCCACGAGAACCATGCCTTTTCCCGGGATGAAAGGTATGTCCTTCTCCGTACTTTTAACTATGTGTATGCGAAATTTCAGGAAAATTGGTTCAGTAGATAAAGCGTGAAGAGGTAACAAACAAACAAATAAACGAACAAACAAACTCACTTTCACATTTGTAATATTAGTTAGGATTAGGATATCAAAATTGTTGAAACAGTTTCTGTGACATTGAGCTGAAACCTAAAGCGTGACGAAAAATTACTGTAATGTTTTCAAAAACAGTTATATTCTCCTTAGATGAAGTTCGGGGATGTATACTCGATTATAAATCACTTACTTTGGATAAATATTATTAGTAAAAGAGTTGGCAGCCGGATGTACATACGTAGCTCTTTCGAGATCAAAACGGTTTACAGATATTATATTTGAACCAGGTTTTGATTATATCCGCTTTGAAAAAATTAAAAAAATGAAGTTACTCAGAATAGATGAAGAAAGAAAGAATTCGAAAATCTGTTCTTCTCAACCGCGCAATAACTGAATAATGTAATGCGTTGCGCGTTACATTTTTCTTTTAACAGAATCCCGTATTTTACTGAAAATTCAAATTGGTTCAGTAAATTTACGTTCTCATATTTTTAAAATAATAATCGCGAGGTCTAAGTTCGCGGCGAACCACTAGTACTTGTAATATATGCCCCAAAGAATTTAAAGAAAATAAAAATTTTGAAACCCAAGTAGGTATATTGTTAATAAGAGTATCAAAACAATTTCTATGCACATTAAGAAATACTTCATTTTATTCTTGAAAAATACATAGGTAATCAAATTGTTCTTCATCGACTCTACAAATTACGTAATGACTATTTATAGTATGCATCAAATACATAGAATCATTTATTAATGTACAGTCAGTCACAAAATCGTTCAAACAATGTTCTGATTGAAGTTCTGAATAAGGTAAAATTAAAAACTTACAAAAACTTACATATAAAAAATCTCCTCGAACGCGCCGCATCGAGGCAGTGTGCCCAGGATACTCGCCGCATTACCCCGCTGGACTGCGAGGCTTATGCGCTGAGCAAAAAAGATGCCAGCTCTTGGGTCTCCAGTTGCCTCGATGAGACGCATTGAGATTTGATTTAAAAAGAAAACAAATACATCAAATTGACCTCAAAGGAGTTAAAATTTTTATTATTAGAAAAAAAATTGGAGCAACTTGCAACTCCGGGAACAGCATGAAAAATACGAAAGTAGGAAATGGAGTAGATCAGGACCGAAAGGGGGAACTGCCCGCGGAAACTATAATAGATAGAGGGGGTGCTCGACCTAATGTTATATCATTGAGGACCCTGGGCAACGGCCACAGCCGGTGGTAAATAACCTTTCGGCTCTTTACCTAATCTAATCCTAAAAAACTAAATTTCAACGCGAGGGTGCACTAAATTGGATTTATCTTTTTTTTTTTTGGTTTTTTAGACTTTTTTTTTATAGAATAGTAGGCAAACGAGCATGCGCGTTGCCTGATAGTAAGCAATCACCGCAGTCCATAGACACCAACAAAACTAAAAAGGTTACTGATGCGATGCCGACTTTTAGAGAAAACGATACGCTCTTAGACGTATAATGTTTAGGTTAAACGTATAATGATTAGGTCATGAGATCATAAAATCGGTCATACTATTTTTTTTAACTGGAACTGTTACAGACAAAAAACCCCATAATTTTGATTCGTTAAATAGAATATGTCTTGACAAGGGATCACATGCATAGACTTATTAACATAATACATAGCAGCAGCGCAGCTTATGCCTTTTAATTAACTTGGCTTGACATGGTCCCTCACAACGATAGATAATTATTAGTTGTTCGTTTGTACGTAAATAGAATTGATTTAGTGCAGATACATAAGTATGTTTTACATCAATATGATATTAACTTACAAAAAACTAAATGAAGAGAAAGTCAGAGACATAGCATAACTTAATACAAATGAGTAAACAGGACGGCGACGATCAAGTATGTGACAATGATGTTGAGGATGAGCACAGGCAGCGTCCAGTCCATGGGGATGATCTTGCAGACGGTGAACTTGAAGGGCCTGGCTTCGATGTAGCGGATGAAACGCTTGAGGTCTCTGCTTCTGATAGTATCTTAAATAAAAATGATGGAAGAATAAATAAAAAAATGTCATAGGATAATCTCCAAATTCTGGCACTTTGAGGGAAAAGTACCTACTCATAATCTAGGTCGTTTCTTTTAAAGATAATAGAAATTTTAGTGAATTTAATTCCAATAAAATCTTTCACAGCGATTCTTGAAGGCGAATAGTAATTAATTTATAATAATACTGGCTATAGCCCTAGGCTTTGCCCGCGTGATATTGTTTTTTATCCTTTTATACTCCATAATGGGTATCTGCCGGCTTTATGGAGAAGGAGGGCCTCTTTATGATGAACTCCTTCTTCAAAAAGCCAAAACAGTGAAAGTGGACATGGTTGCATCCTAATGGCGTTACAAAAAATGAGATTGACTTCATCTTGTCGACGAAGAGGCACATATTCAATGATGTCTCTGTGATCAATGCCGTAAAAACAGGAAGCGATCACCGATTGGTAAAAAGCACATTGAATCTTAGAATAAAACTCGAAAGGTGTCGACTGATGAAGTCTATGCTCCGACCAGCGCCTATCCAGCTCCAAATCCCCGAGAGCTTTCAGGTCGAGTTGCAGAATCGCTTCGAATGCCTGGGAGACTGCGAAAATCAGGACGATTATAATGACAGGTTTGTGCAAATTGTCCAAACAACTGGGTCTAAGGCTTTCAAAACCCGCCGTTCAAAAGGAACCAAAAAGATCTCGGACCTCACCAACAAACTCATGGAAGAAAGACGAAACTTGGTTCTGCAGTCCTCTGACGATGCTGCTCAGTATCAACGTATAAACAGACAGATCTCCAAGTCCCTAACTCGCGATTTACGCCAATTCAATACTGACCGTATTGAAGAGGCGATTAAGCGAAATAAGGGCTCAAAAGTATTTGCAAGGGATCTGTCTGTTGGTCAAAGCCAACTGACCAAGCTGAAGACTGAGGATGGCAGAATCATTTCGTCGAAGCCAGAGCTGTTGGAAGAGGTTGAGAAGTTCTACGTACAATTATACACCAGTGTACGCGCACCTGTCAGTAATATTGCCAAAGATCCAAGAGCCAGATTGACCCGACACTACACCGAAGATATCCCGGACGTCAGCCTATATGAGATTAGAATGGCTCTCAAACAGTTAAAAAACAATAAGGCACCGGGTGATGATGGAATCACGGCTGAGCTTCTGAAAACAGGTGGAACGCCGGTATTAAAAGCTCTTCAGAAGCTATTTGATTCCGTCCTACTCAAGGGACAAACGCCTACGGCATGGCACAGAAGTGTGGTGGTACTTTTCTTCAAAAAAGGTGACAAAACCTTATTGAAGAATTATAGGCCTATCTCACTTCTGAGCCATGTCTACAAATTGTTTTCGAGAGTCATTACGAATCGTCTCGCTCGCAGGTTTGACGACTTCCAGCCTCCCGAACAAGCCGGTTTCCGAAAAGGCTTTAGTACCGTAGACCACATACATACGCTGCGGCAGATTATACAGAAGACTGAGGAGTATAATCAGCCATTATGCTTGGCGTTTGTGGACTACGAGAAAGCCTTCGATTCGATCCAGACCTGGGCTGTGCTACAGTCTCTCCAACGGTGCCAAATTGACTATCGATATATCGAAGCGCTGAAGTGTTTGTACGAAAACGCCACCATGTCGGTCCGTCTCCAGGATCAAGGCTCCAAACCTATCCAGTTGCATCGAGGGGTGAGACAGAGAGACGTGATATCTCCGAAACTGTTCACCGCCGCCCTGGAAGATGTTTTCAAGCTTCTGGTATGGAGCGGACTCGGTATCAATATCAACGGCGAGTATATCACTCACCTTCGATTCGCTGACGATATCGTAGTCATGGCTGAGACCTTGGAAGACCTAGGCTCAATGCTCGATGGCCTCTGTAGAGCCTCTCAACAAGTGGGTCTAAAAATGAACATGGACAAGACGAAAATTATGTTTAATTTACGTGTCGCACCCACTCCTCTGAAGGTTGGAGACTCTACACTCGAAGTTGTTGACAATTATGTATACCTGGGACAAACAGTTTAGTTAGGCAAGTCCAACTTTGAGAAAGAGGTCAACCGCCGAATCCAACTCGGCTGGGCAGCGTTCGGGAAGCTTCGCGATATCTTCTCGTCCAAAATACCGCAGTGTCTCAAGACTAAGGTCTTTGACCAGTGTGTGTTGCCAGTAATGACATACGGAACAGAGACGTGGTCGTTTACTATGGGCCTCATAAGAAGGCTCAAGGTCACCCAAAGGGCGATGGAGCTCGCTATGCTCGGAGTTTCTCTGCGTGATCAAATCAGAAATGAGGAGATCCGTAGGAGAACTAAAGTAACCGACATAGCCCGCAGAATCGCGAAACTTAAGTGGCAGTGGGCGGGGCACATAGCTCGTAGAACAGATAGCCGTTGGGGCAGAAAAGTTCTCGAGTGGCGACCATCAACCGGAAAACGTAGTGTTGGCAGGCCTCCCACTCGGTGGACCGACGACCTGGTGAAGGTCGCGGGATGCGCATGGATGCGGGCAGCGCAGGACCGGTCGTTATGGAAATCCTTGGGGGAGGCCTTTGTCTAGCAGTGGACGTTATTCGGCTGAGAGAGATAACCCATAAAGGGAATAATAATTGCTAACTTATGCAACATTTCAAGTTTCTCAGCAGTTTTGTCTCTGCGTAAATATCCCAATCATACAGTCAACGTCATTTTTTTTATAAAATATAGAATTAACGTGAAAACATAACTGCGAATTTTAAATTTTTAATTACACGATTTGATTGATTGAAATATTAAGGTAATTACATCTATGCCAAAAACTTTAGTATCAATAATTTACCTGTTTCTTGAAGCAAAATATCGTGTACTTGTAGTTTCAATTTGTCCGTTTGAAAACTTAGTTTTCCAGCAAAATATACCGGCAGAAATATCATAATAAGAGCTGGAACCAAACTCGTACACACATCAACTAAGAAAGGAGAAATCTGAAAACAGTTAAAAAAAGACTTTTTAATAAAATAACATTTGAGATATTATAATATAAATTTAACTGATAACAACAACTTAGGAATGCAATCAAAAATTTAGAAAATGTACTTACACTTATTCCATAAACATTTTTATTTTGTATCTGGGCCAGTACAAAATAGACTGACATCATTACTTGAGGGGTGTTGCACAGACAAGCGATCAGAAACTGAAATAAAGTATTTATTGTATTTATAAAAAAAAAAACAACAGAGAAACTCGGGTAAATACTCGCAATATAATAAAATAGAAGCACTAATGGAATATCTCTATTACTTACCATGACTTCAAAAGTTTTCATCGCCGCCTCAGTAGAATCGATCATAGACTTGTAGATATATTCACAATCCACAATATCGGTCGCTCCTTGTTTGACAAAATCGCCAAATTTCACAATTCGGTAATAAACGGTATAGAAAATAAACATATACGTCATGTTGCTAAAATCATTGGTGAGATATTCCGGAATGTAAAACAAAGTATATTGCACTACATAAAAATATGTAAAATTGTACATATAAAAAATCATACAAGCAAACAAAATTCTTAAAAATAAAATAGCACACAAAAAAAGCATCATGTTTGACTCAATTTTATAAGAATATTTACTGTCAATTCCGATTTTTGAATCAATTATCAGCAAATCTTTCTGGTGATCGCAAAATGAAGTTTTGGAACAAAAAAACGTTGTTATCGTGATATTGAAGAAATAATTAATTGCATAAAATGTATACCAAGTCTTAGTAAATAGACTCTCAAGATCTGATATAAAACCAATACACAAACAGACAAAAATGCACTGAATTGTTGTTCTTGCTTTCATAATAAATTTCAATTTTGAAGTTTTGAACTTGAAGAAACCGAAATCCAGGCCCAGCCATATGTATATTATTTTAAAGAAATAAATTATACTACGACGTTGCTTCCTCGATATTTAATCAATTCACTAAGCAGCTCGCTCTGCTATGTACTAGGCATGACACAATTTTTAGAACCTAAGGATAAAATAACATAAAATAAAATTAGTCAAAAATTGACATCCGACCGTCGTCCCACCCCTACAAGTCACCTCCGGCGGCGGCGCCCCGCCCGCTTCATTCGCTTTTTGTGTGCGGGCATGGCAACACACACACTACAACAATATTTTTATTTTTTATTTTCTTTTTATTCCAAGTATCTGGAATATCTTAAAATTAATTTATAACTTCAGTGTCAGTGGAAAATAACGTACTTTAAGTTCATTACACTCGTAAACAACGAAAAATGTAAGTATTTTTTCATTACCTGAATATCTGGTTTGAATATTAACTATACTTTGAAAAAGTTATAATGCCTAACAAAATGTTAGTTAACTACATATTTATGATGCATTGGCTACTATTACTCGTACGTAACCGTGATTTTACATCACACCTGTGTAAACCTGCGGGTACTTTGATAACATTTTAATCATAAACTCAACAAACAACGGTCGTTAGACCAATTGATTTTTTTCCTCTAACCCAACTATGCACCTACCTTCCTTTTATCTTGGAATTGTCTGTGCATGATATTACATAATACAATATCGCGAATAGTATCTCGCGTTCCGAGTTGCGATTTTACATGAATCGTAACCTAAATATGCGTCGCATGTTTATGTTTTACATTTGTAAAAACATTTTTTCGTGGCAAAATCACGAATCTACATATGTATGGATAATTTTCTTCTTATTTCTTGATTGTTCTTACTGTCGTCAAAAGTTAAACGCAAGGCCCAATTGGGTTATTTGTTGATGAAGGATTAATCATATTAAACTACGATATTACAAGTATGTTCAGAATTTAGATTCGCAATAAGTCTGGGTCCAATTCTATAATGAAAACCCTGGAATAATTTTGTAAACAAGATTTTAGCCAATCATAAGCTGTCATCATTGCATCATTTAAAAGTAAACTTTTATTCGTTACGTCAATTGCTTAATTGTTTATTGTGATAAAAACGTACGTACCTATTTTGTACGCTTTCGACTTTTTCGATTTTAACGTTACTTCGTTAGTCACTGGATGGGTCTCAACTGTATTCACAGTCTTAAAAACCAATCAAACCCCATTGGGCCCACTTGATGCCCTAATCCTCCTTACCCACCCATGGGGAAGGACAGTGCCCCAATATTGGGGACATTAAAATAGCTATGATGATGGCGGTTGGTCTACGGGTAGTCAACGAGGAGTCTACAGGCGATCTACGGGTACTCTACGGGTGGACTACGGGTGATCTACGGATGGACTACGGGTGATCTACGGGTGGACTACGAGTGATCTACGTGTGGACTATGCTATGCACATGTGCGCAGAGCAACTACGCTCTGCTGCCAGAAAATGTGGCAGCGAGAATCCGGACAAACGAAGCGGCGGGAAGAATTCTGTACCGGAACTTCACCGGGAAAAAACCACCGGTAAAAATAAGTACCGGGAAAAAATCTCCACGCGGCACCACGTTTGCCCGACTAAAACCTAACTAACTTAACGCAGTCTGCTACCACCGTAGCTTATGAAGGGAGCTACAGGGCCCTATATGATAACCTAACCTATAAATTAACTAGAATTGAACACTTACCAAACTAAATCTTCTTTCTCTTCGGATCCAAACTTGAGTGTCTTCGGGAAGGGGGAATTCCTAATTACCCTACCTAACCCTTGAGATCTCAATTCCCCATAACAACTAAATAGATTTCTTCCCGTAGTTTCACTCGGGAACAGCCAGATGTGAACGGCCAGCCACGTTTCACCTCTCACAAGAAAAAGTCACAATAACAGAGTTTTTCACAAACACAAATTCAATAGTTATTTAACAAACAGGAAATTCACAATTATCACTCAAACTAAACAACAAGCAAAAGACGCGAGACCGCTCCGCGTATTAAAATCAAACCGATATCGCCCTGGACAATGCAATGGCGGATACCACACGCGACGCCATCCACGCTAGCAGTGTGAAAACCCCGAACGCCCTCTGGCGGCAGCAATGCGAAACGCCTGCGTTTAGTTTTACCCAATATATTACAAACATCCCCCCGTCCCGGTCTGAGAAGCAGACCGCTAGCTTACTCTACGGGAAGGCGGGCGAGAGAGGTCACACCTCTCCTTAAAATCGAACCGTCGACCAACACCTCAGCCACACGCGGAGTGCCATCTCCGCCAAGAATCAAACGTAATATGCGAGCTCGTCGCCAAAGCAATGAGGGCAAATTTGCCTCTTTTAACAATACTAAATCACCCTCCCTGGGAGGCTCAGTCCTGTCTGTCCACTTCACTCTTTGCTGCAGCAAATGCAAATATTCAAGCGACCAGCGACGCCAAAAGTCCTGGCTCATTTGCTGCAACATTTGAAAACGCGACAACCGATATACGCGTTCATCCTTCCACGGGTATTCGGGCAGGGCATTCAACGGCCCTCCCACCAAAAAATGACCAGGGGTGAGAGCTTCCAAGTCATTTGGATCTGGAGATAGCGGACAGAGAGGACGAGAGTTGAGGACCGCCTCAACTTTACAAAACACTGTGGCCAGCTCTTCAAAAGTTAGAGCCGTTTCTCCGATAATGCGGCGGAGGTGGGTCTTTGCGGATTTCACAGCCGCTTCAAAAATCCCTCCCCAATGGGGGCAACTTGGGGGACTAAATTTCCAGGTTATTCCCCTTTGGGCAGCAATTTGACTTAAACTAGTACAATTTTTATCAATAAACACGGAAACATCCTTAAGATAATTTACAGTTCCTTTATAGTTTGTGCCATTATCAGACCTAATAAGGGAAGGTAGACCTCGACGCGAAACAAAGCGATCCAACGCGGCGACGAAGGCCTCCGTAGTCAGAGCCGATACCACCTCCAAATGGACAGCCTTGGTGGCCAAACAAACAAATACACACAAATAGCCCTTCACAATACGGGCATTACGAAAGGGAGAAGCCTTGATCGAAAAGGGACCGGCAAAATCGGTTCCAACGCCGTCAAACGGCCTCGAAGGTCGAATTCGATCAACGGGCAAATCACCCATCTGTGGTTGCATCGTGGATGCCTTCAACCTATAACATGCAATACATCGAAACAGAACACTACGGATTGCTCTTCGGGCAGACAATATCCAAAATTCGCGTTGCAAAATAGCCAACAAAGCATTGCACCCAGCATGGGCGTTACGAATGTGTCGATCAGACACCAAAAGCTGCACCAAGGGTCCGCCCTTGGGCAACAACAGAGGATGGCGAGTCTCATATGGAAGATCCGCCTTCCGGAGCCTGCCTCCAACCCGAAGAAGCCCATCCGAGTCGATGTACGGGTTCAAACGAGCGACCGCGCCCTTCAACTTAGCGCGTCCGTCGCGCAAAATCTGAAGCTCTGACTCAAACCGTCCGGTCTGCACGACACGGACCCAATGCAACAATGCGCTCCGGCGCTCTTCTGCACCTGCAATCGGCTCCAACCGCTTTGCCTGTGGGTTTCTACAATTATGTATGAAACGCTTAATCCAACTGGTGACACCCAGAAGCTTATCCAAGCTGCTATACCGAGCAAGTAGCCAATCCGGCTCCGACGTCGTCTCAGCGACTACAGCATGTACACGGAGCCCAGTCAAACTCAAAGAAGTAACATCTGTCTGACAGACAGGCCAAGAAGTTTCTGATCCCATCAGCCACTCTGGACCCCACCAGAGCGGGTGTGACACCAATTCTGGTGCCGTACAACCTCGGGAAGCACAGTCCGCTGGGTTAAGCTCTCCCGGCACATGTCTCCATGTTATATCAATTCCGATATTCTGGATTTGGGAAACCCGATTTCCCACAAAAACCTCCAAGGTATGTGGGGCCGCGCGCAACCATGCAAGCGCGACCTGGCTATCCGACCAGGCGAAGATGTCCCGTATTTCGACCGTGGCCGCCAGCTCACTGGCAACGTGATGCAACAATTTAGAGAGAAGGTGAGCTCCACTCAACTCAAGCTTGGGGATAGTCAGCCTAGTCCTGATGGGGGCGACCTTGCTCTTCCCTAACAAAAGCGAGACATTGACCCGGCCATCGGCGTCAACTGTCCGCATATAGACTGACGCGGCGTAGCCTCGCTCCGACGCGTCACAAAAGCCATGCAGGCTGGCTCGATATTTCCCGGGGGCAATATTCGACGAGGCAAGGCAATCCGATTGACTTCCTTAATCGATGAAAACAACTCGAGCCAATCATCCAATGGAGAGCCAAACAGCGGCTCGTCCCACGAGACGCCCAAAGTCCAAAGTCTCTGAAGAAGACACTTTGCAGAGAATATCACTGGACTGATCCAACCGCTTGGATCAAACATACGGGCTATTACGGACAACACCGTTCTCTTAGTCCAGACCTTTGGTATTTCCAAGTCCACTTGGAATGTAAAAATATCGGTTAGCGGCTGGTACTGCATGCCCAGCACCGCTATCCTGTTGGGATCATCCACATCCTCAAACAGGTGAGGGTTCTGTTGGTGATCCTCCGGGATCCCTTCTAGAACTTTAGGCTCATTAGACAACCACTTACGTAGCTCGTAGCCACCTGTCTTCAATATTTCAATCAATTCATCCCGCAGTAGGAGGGCCTCCTCAATACTTTGGGCTCCGGTGCACACGTCATCAACATACAAGTCACGTGACAGCACGGAAGCCCCACGGGGAAAGCGGATCCGTTCCCGCTCTGCCAATTCAAGCAATGATCTGATGGCGATATAGGGACTAGATTTCAAACCATACGTGTTTGTGTTGAGTTCATACACCGTCACAGGATCCTCAGGGCGCTCACGCCAGAGTATCAACTGGAATCGCCTGTCCTCAGGATGTATGACTGTCTGGCGGAACATCATCCGGATGTCCGCACCAAAAACCACTTGATGTCTTCTAAAGTTCAAGATGATGTCAATTATGTCCCTATGCAATTTGGGACCTGAATGCAAACATAGATTCAACGAAACTCCGTTCGAAGTGGGTGCGGACCCATCAAAGACAGTCCGCAACTTGCCCGTTGAGGCCTTCACCACCGCGTGGTGGGGCAAAAAATAATGCTCAGTTGAGCTCCAATCAACTCGAGCCGGAGACATGTGACCCAAATCCTCGTACTCGCGCATAAATTCAATATATTTATCGCGAAGTACGTGGTCACGCTGCATGCGTCGCTCCATGGACAGCAGTCGTTTCTCCGCAAGCGCCCTACTTTGCCCTAGGCTAGGACGAGAGGCAACAAAGGGTAACCTAGTTACAAAGCGACCGGAGGGCAACCTCTCCGTGGTCGATCGAAAAAGGGCTTCGCACTCAGCGTGTTCCGGATCCATCCTGGAACTCATAGGTGGCTCCTCCACCTCCCAAAACCTTTGCATGGTCTTGGCCAAGGACGCTGATGTGACGACCGGTGGCTCCTCCACGGTGCTATTATCAAACACAGGGCCCATCAGGGCGAAACCAAAGATAGTAGACACTGCCATCAGTGAAGACGAACCCAGAGCCTTCTGTGTACCCAACAAAATCCAACCCAATACGTCCGAGCCCAGGAGCAAGTCCACTGGGCCGGGATGAAAGACAAAGGGGTCGGCCAAATCCAGACCCGAAACCAAAGACAACACACCCGGCGGTATGTCTGTCGAGGGGTGCCAACCCGCAATGGTATCCATTACCATAGCCGAAGTCGTGATCCTCATTGTGGAGGACTTCAGCGAAGAAAAGGCGACAAGTGTCTGGCCCGTCAGACACTTCACTTGTATGCCACCAACTCCAAGAAGTGGCACAGGCGAGTCTTCCACGACTAAACCTAACTGGTGTGCCACTCGAGTGGTAACCAAACTGCTTTGAGCCCCTGAGTCTAACAGAGCTCTCAAATTAATGGCTTCCCCCCCACGACCCCATACGCGGACCACCGCGGTAGGGAGCAGAACCGTCCGCGGCTCTGTCCCAGCAAGGGAGCAAGCTAGTTACGGGCTCCCCACTCTCTCCAAACCAGGGGCGCGCCACTGACCCGGATAATATGGCGGGCGAGTGCACATCCCCATCTGAGGGGGGCATAACCCGCGGCCCGGCCATACATATGGTACGGCGGGTGGTACTCCAGCCGTGGGTACTCGTGCAGCGGCGGAGAAAACCGCTGCGGCTGCATGTGTTGGGCATTGGTAACCCGCGTGGAGGGGGTGTCCCCACTCTCACGTCCGATCTAGGGCCCCCGCCCATGGGGGCCCTATCCGGGGCCTGGCCAGCTACATACTGGCCATGACCTTGGGGCGCGTGGTCCCGGTCCGCCAAGACCCGCGCAGGTACGCGACCCCCTCCCGAGGGGGGGGGTGCGACGAGCGAAGCCGCGTCCTCCGTCCGGTGGTGGAGGGCTTCGCGCAGGAGCGCCCCCGCCCATAGGGGACCCCTGCCTCAACATCCGGGTGCCATCCCCGTTGCGGTTCATGCAAAGCATCGCGTGGTGCCGCCCACGGCATGCACTGCATGGTGTGGCACTGGGACAGTCACGTGCATAGTGACCGCCCAAACAATAAAAGCAAAGTTCATGCCGCTTTGCCATGCGGCGCCTATCTTGTACTGGCAGTCTCTGCCAGTCCCTGCATTGTAGCAGGCTGTGGCCCATCCGGCCACATTGCAGGCAGTCCGCGTCCCTCGCGACTGCTGCCGTGTGTGCAACCCGCACACCAGCTCCACGCGGTGGCGGTTGCCGTCCCTGTTGGGGCCTACGTTCAGGCGCTCTGGATGGCGCTGAGTCCGTCATGGTATTCTCAGCCGCCCGTGCCTCAAACTCCAAAAACTTCACCAAGTCAGTGAATGTTGGTAGGGTGGTGCTATCCCGTTCCGCATTCTCGCGCTCAAATCGCGAGCGGATGTCATTGGGTAATTTGCCCAATACAATGTGCACCAGCAAAAAGGACCATTGGTCCACCGGCAGCCCCAGTGTGCGGAGCGCGTTACAGGCCACTGTAACGGGCGTGAGCAACTGCAGGCGCAACTGTGCCCTGTTGGCCACCTTGGGCAGGGCCATCAACTGTGCGGCGTGCGCATCCGCTAACAAACGTAAGTTTTGGTAGCGGGAGTTCAATAACTCCCAAGCCGTATCGTACTGGTCGTCCTCCACCCGGAGGTGCTGGATGAGCGACCGCGCTTCATCCTCAAGAGTGGAGAGGAGGTAGGCCATCTTCTGGGCCTTCGACAAATCCTGTCGTGCTACGACCAGGGACTCAAACATATTTTTATATGCTACCCACTCCTCCATCCTACCCCCAAAGTGGGACAGCTGAAGGGTGGGGAGCCGACCAGTAACCGCTGGTCCTTCCTGTCTAACAGGTGTGCGAGGGCTGGTCCGCCAGCCTGTCTCGCCCTTATTGCGGTCACCGCCTCCGCGATATCATCGTGCAGACTCAGGATCTGGTCCATGTCCGCCATGTGACCTGCGTAGGCCTCCGGGGTAAGATCGGCTTCGGTAAGCGCCGCCATGGCCGCTTCCGCGCTAATCAATCGTGAGTGGAGGTGATCCGCTCTTAGCAGTATGGCGCCCTCCCTGTCCTTCCGGGACAGGAGTCCTCCGGCCGTCACAAACCATCTCAATTCGTTGGCGAGTGTCGCCTTAGCATTGGAGGCCTTCGCCATCGCGTCAAGTCACAAACAAACAAACAAATAAGAAAAGATAAAAAAGGTAAATAAAGAACAAGATCAAGCAACAACACGAAAAACCGCGGTAGGTATGAGAATGGCACAAACCCGGAACGCACGGTACAAACCGCAAACAAATACAAAAAAGGTTACAAATATTCTTATACAAACAAACTAAGAAAAATCTAATAATTTTTACAAACAATTAATTATTTTTTACAAACGAACAAATAGAGGGTAGATAAACTACGCTCTGCTACCAGTAAGTGTGCGCAGAGCAACTACGCTCTGCTGCCAGAAAATGTGGCAGCGAGAATCCGGACAAACGAAGCGGCGGGAAGAATTCTGTACCGGAACTTCACCGGGAAAAAACCACCGGTAAAAATAAGTACCGGGAAAAAATCTCCACGCGGCACCACGTTTGCCCGACTAAAACCTAACTAACTTAACGCAGTCTGCTACCACCGTAGCTTATGAAGGGAGCTACAGGGCCCTATATGATAACCTAACCTATAAATTAACTAGAATTGAACACTTACCAAACTAAATCTTCTTTCTCTTCGGATCCAAACTTGAGTGTCTTCGGGAAGGGGGAATTCCTAATTACCCTACCTAACCCTTGAGATCTCAATTCCCCATAACAACTAAATAGATTTCTTCCCGTAGTTTCACTCGGGAACAGCCAGATGTGAACGGCCAGCCACGTTTCACCTCTCACAAGAAAAAGTCACAATAACAGAGTTTTTCACAAACACAAATTCAATAGTTATTTAACAAACAGGAAATTCACAATTATCACTCAAACTAAACAACAAGCAAAAGACGCGAGACCGCTCCGCGTATTAAAATCAAACCGATATCGCCCTGGACAATGCAATGGCGGACACCACACGCGACGCCATCCACGCTAGCAGTGTGAAAACCCCGAACGCCCTCTGGCGGCAGCAATGCGAAACGCCTGCGTTTAGTTTTACCCAATATATTACAAACAGCACATATAGAACTACAATGCGATTGTAGTCGCGTGTGCACTACCCAATAGATCTACAATGCGATTGTAGACAGGGATATATATTTACCCTTAGAATTACAATGCGATTGTAATCAGGGTTTTACACTATAGTCAAGCACATACAGAATTACAATGCGATTGTAGTCACGTGTGCTCCGACCCAATAGATCTACAATGCGATTGTAGACGGGGTTAGAATTACAATGCGATTGTAATCAGAGCGACTATAGTCAAGCACATAAAGTCCGATAGAAGAACAACAACAACGCAGAAGATATGCAGCTGCCCAGTCTCCCTACGCAAAACGGGCCCAATCAAGAGGCTTAACTACAAAATCTTCGCGCTAAGTATTACCCAATATAACTACGATATAATCGTAGTCTAGTTTATATTCTACACCTATATAATAGCACATATAGAACTACAATGCGATTGTAGTCACGTATGCACATTATTATGAAATTTTAATTAGTCTAATTTTTGCCATTTCGACTCGAGATGATGATGATGATTATTACCTTATGTAACTACAACGCGATTGTAGTCAGGTATACACATTATTACCCATTAGAACTACGACGCGATCGTAGCCTGGTTTATAAAGTATCTTTACTTACTTACTAATTTTATACACACTTATATTAGCACATACAGAACTACAATGCGATTGTGGCCAAATCTACACATTATCAGCCAGATATACGTAATAGAACTCCGTGGACAAGCTACTATCCAAAGTATAACTATGCAAATAGTATTATTATCAGATGATAACCATGTAACGAAAGTGTGTATCTTACTATACATTTCGAACACCCTTTAAGTATCTCTTACTTATCAAAACATTACTAGACTGATACAGTCAAGTATTTTTTTCTGGCTGCGTAAGTTCTTCGAACTATAATGATGTTATAACGATGCACTGTCAGTATTAACTCAGCTCTGTTCGTTTCAGCTAAACGCGGACTTCGAATCTCTCAACTCTTGGCAGGGACAGATTATCTGTATGTATCTGTTGTTATAAATGTCTGTACAACAGGACTGATAAAAATCGCCGACCATTGCTGGTCATCATAACAGGTATGTACTCGTACCAAATATCTAAACATTGGGGTATACCGTAAGGATCCCAAGAGGATGTTGGGCAATGGAGTTCGGTAAACTGAGAAAAGGAAATCCACTCATCAATCGAGATGAATATTCGCCAAATGTACATTTTAGATAATTTACATTTTTTTCGTTCATAGTAAGTAATTATACTAACGAAACACCCTGGATTTACCTTTAATAAATCGACTGATCAATCGATCAATAAGTTATTTGTTTTATATTTCGTATATACATAGCCAAACATGTACTTTATGTCACTATTGTGTATGGCGTTAAATTTGACAGTATCTTAAATAAACTGTTCAGGCGATCAATTTTCTCCTAAAAGTACGTATAATGAAATACTTTTATTTTCAGTCCGGATGACTCCGGAATCACCAATATCGGGTCAATACCCGATAACGTTCTCTTTATTTCTTTATAATTAGCAACTCACTTCACTAACAGTTGCCCATGTATCTTCATATACATAAAGATTTATAATATTTAAAGATTCTGCCTCTTGATTGATTTTTTGCAGATCGCATCCAAATTCAATAAATAATAATACCTAATACAAACAACTGAGATCGTGTACTTACTCATTAGTACGTACTATATTTCAATACTTATCAAGCTTATCAATGAAATTAGCCGGCTTTTACGTTTACTGTAGTTGTACAACAGCAACGCTCTAAAGCACCTTATAAATGAAATAAAAGTGCCTTAAGCCAGTAAGAGTAGTGCTTTCTTTTTTGGACAAATTACAGTAAGATAACAAAGCACTTGTTTCTTAAGAACTAGACATTAGCCCTTAAGTACTGAACAATATTAGATACTCAGTATGTTGTTTTTAGTTTCTGTTTATGGGGATTTATTCAAATAGCCAATATGGCAATGGTTTTTTTTCTGATCGTAAATGTGTTGAATACTCTACGTAAACTCGAATCTTTGGTACCAATATCCCCATCATTTTATTATTAATTCAATTTCCTCCGCAAATTTAATTCTACAACTGGATGCATAATTATAGATATCTATTTTAGTGATTTGGATGCGACTTTTTTTGATCAAAAAAAAAAAAAAAAAAAAAAACATGTGTATATATATATATATGTATATATATATATATATATATATATATATATAAAGTAGTATAATATGGACCTTTATTTTTTCTACAGCTACTGTATTTATTACAAATTACTCCTAGCCAAGGTCATCTGCAACGACTTGCGTGAGTAAGTTACCATTTGGAACAAGGAAGTAATTTATTATCGAGAATCTAATCACAATTAAAGACTCTCTTGTCATTACACGTTCTTTGCCTATACGTTACAGAACTTTTAGATTCTTCTTTCGGAAAACTAAGCATCATAACTATTTTTTTTTAATATGTATTTGTTACTGGAAACATAATAAGCTTGTACAGAAAGTACACTTGAATTTCGTTCGTTGAATTCAGTCTTTCGTTAATAGTTCTAACTATAGGCTCGTGCATACGAGTACGTACTCATAACAAAAGTTATAGTGAAATCATCGCACTGTGGTACCTAATACTACCTATAGTTTATACTCTATGACTGTGGCCGATTCACCTATATATTCGGCTAAGTACAGTCTATAAAAACAGTGTAGTTTTACGAGTATATTTCAGCAGAAATGTACCGACTTCAAATTTGCATAATTATGTTTTTCTCTTGCAAATTAATATATATTTGTCAGGTGAAGATATTCCTCGAGTACTTATAGAAAGAATCCTAAATTAGTATAGTGTCCTTTCAACCCGACACATTAACCATCTAGAAGTATATGTTCATAATCAATACAGTAAAGCTTTCTTACATTAGGTAGTAAAAATTCTAGTCTCTATTCGTAAAATTAACTCTGAGCAAGTATCTCTGCCTGCGTTGAGTTTGCTATTGCAAACTAAAAATGTTCATCCATCACATCTCTCTTAGTAAATATTTACGTTTTAAAGTTAACATATCTTATTCCCAATTAAGCCTGTTAAAATATCCTGTCTCACAGGAAATAACTATAGTGTTAATTTGGTTATGTTAATTATTGTCCCATAGGGACTTTTAGTCTGCTTCTTGTTAACTGCTCTTTCTCCCAAAATATCAAGGATAGCAATCAAAGTCTGTACACTACAGACTTAAACATTTTATTTGATAGGCTTTAATATTTTTCACCATTTTGCATTACAAAATGAAAAAACCGTAATGGCATTGCATCACATAGCCTATTCGAAGATTTTTTTTCTCCAATTCGTAATTTTTTGTTTATATCTAATATCTTTGTGTAAGATAATCGTAGATACAACTACATTTGTAGTTTTTCATGTAATTAACCATCCTATATCAAAGTATCTAAGGATCCACTTTTAATAGCTCACATTAAAAATAATTAATATTATTATAATGATATAAAAATAAAAAATCTTGCAAATTTCGCAATGGTTCTAAACATCTGCTTAGTGAATTGATTAAATATCGAGGAAGCAACGTCGTAGTATAATTGATGGTTAAACAAACTTACCTTAATGAAGTTTGACCATAATTATACAAGACGTTGCTTCCGAAGATATTTATAACCCGCCCGTCCCAATCAATATGTTAAATACATATTACGATATCCCAAGCGCCACATTTCGAAATTTTGTTCTAAAGGAATGAAGCGGGCGGGGCGCCGCCGCCGGAGGTGACTTGTAGGGGTGGGACGACGGTCGGATGTCAATTTTTGACTAATTTTATTTTATGTTATTTTATCCTTAGGTTCTAAAAATTGTGTCATGCCTAGTACATAGCAGAGCGAGCTGCTTAGTGAATTGATTAAATATCTTCGGAAGCAACGTCTTGTATAATTATGGTCAAACTTCATTAAGGTAAGTTTGTTTAACCATCAATTATCTGTTTTGACAAACGTGGATTCTTTCCTATACATTTGACAACAATTTTTATTCCTGAAGTCTTTGATCCTATTTTGTTATCCATATTAGCAGAGATGAATATTTTTTGGGATAGTTCCTAAAAAAGCTGGTAAATGCGGCAATATTTCTTAAGTATGTTTAAGTTATGAGTTTGGCCAGTAATGAATGTCATTTCAATTTAATTTATTCTTCAATTATATTGAAAGCATATTTATATTACGGCTATACGCTGTCTGTCAGTCAGCAAGAGTTCCATATTATAATATTATATTCATAACTATTGATTGATTATATTTATATAGAGATACGCCATTAGAGAAAGCTTTTGCCCATCAGGGGGACACAACTAGCTAGGAAAAAAATTGATAGCTAACTAGATTTACTTATACATATATAAGTCTACTACAGGTTGATGATGATTATCTTATTTCAGAGTGAACTCGTGAGTAGAACCTTAGAACTGCAACAGTATCACCAGATATGTAGTCACTATTCCGCATATCTGTAAAAAAATACATGATTTTAGACGGTAAGGTTGCAATTCGCGCAATTTACTGGACAGATGTCAACTCATAGAGCAACACAGACACTCCACGGTAGGGAAGTTCTTTTTGCACAAAGATTATAATCTACAATAAAACCAACCATCTCTCTCTCTCTCAGCCGAAAGACGTCCACTGCTGGACAAAGGCCTCCCCCAAGGATTTCCATAACGACCGGTCCTGCGCTGCCCGCATCCATGCGCATCCCGCGACCTTCACCAGGTCGTCGGTCCACCGAGTGGGAGGCCTGCCAACACTACGTTTTCCGGTTCGTGGTCGCCACTCGAGAACTTTTCTGCCCCAACGGCTATCTGTTCTACGAGCTATGTGCCCCGCCCACTGCCACTTAAGTTTCGCGATTCTGCGGGCTATGTCGGTTACTTTAGTTCTCCTACGGATCTCCTCATTTCTGATTCGATCACGCAGAGAAACTCCGAGCATAGCGCGCTCCATCGCCCTTTGGGTGACCTTGAGCCTTCTTATGAGGCCCATAGTAAGCGACCACGTCTCTGTTCCGTATGTCATTACTGGCAACACACACTGGTCAAAGACCTTAGTCTTGAGACACTGCGGTATTTTGGACGAGAAGATATCGCGAAGCTTCCCGAACGCTGCCCAGCCGAGTTGGATTCGACGGTTGACCTCTTTCTCAAAGTTGGACTTACCCAACTGAACTGTTTGTCCCAAGTATAGATAATTGTCAACAACTTCGAGTGTAGAGTCTCCAACCTTCAGAGGAGTGGGTGCGACACGGATATTAAACATAATTTTCGTCTTGTCCATGTTCATTTTTAGACCCACTTGTTGAGAGGCTCTACAGAGGCCATCGAGCATTGTGCCTAGGTCTTCCAAGGTCTCAGCCATGACTACGATATCGTCAGCGAATCGAAGGTGAGTGAGGTACTCGCCGTTGATATTGATGCCGAGTCCGCTCCAGTCCAGAAGCTTGAAAACATCTTCCAGGGCGGCGGTGAACAGTTTCGGAGATATCACGTCTCCCTGTCTCACCCCTCGCTGCAACTGGATAGGTTTGGAGCCTTGATCCTGGAGACGGACCGACATGGTGGCGTTTTCGTACAAACACTTCAGCGCTTCGATATATCGATAGTCAATTTGGCACCGTTGGAGAGACTGTAGCACAGCCCAGGTCTCGATCGAATCGAAAGCTTTCTCGTAGTCCACAAACGCCAAGCATAATGGCTGATTATACTCCTCAGTTTTCTGTATAATCTGCCGCAGCGTATGTATAAAACCAACCATACAAACGTACAATATCGTGCCTCAGTTGTGACTCAAAAGCCAAAGAGATTGTACTAAAGCTTAAAGATCTTTTAGAGATCTTATCACTTCAGCACAATCACGTTTACCTTTGAGATACAATGGAGATACGGTATCTACATTTGTAATTAGTAGAATTTCAGGATGCACATAGGGTACTTTTTAATCCGGAATGCCCACGGGAGGAAAACTTAAAGATATTTTCTGATTGCAAATTTGGAATGAAGAATGCCTCTATCGACATTGCCAAACAAGGTGTGGTTG
Source organism: Ephestia elutella (assembly GCA_018467065.1). NCBI lineage: Eukaryota > Metazoa > Arthropoda > Insecta > Lepidoptera > Pyralidae > Ephestia > Ephestia elutella. The sequence goes on from CM031570.1 coordinate 16,621,863, forward strand.
CAAAATCTCTGCAAAAATCGGCTATGTGACCCTTGAGAGCACACCAACAACGTAGCTCTCGATAAGCAGATTCGAAGTCGCTGTGACTGAAATCGGTCGGGATATATAGGTATACTTACAGAAGCTATAAGAGATCGGTTCAGAGTGAAGAACCCCATGGGCTTGTACCCGCCTCCCCGCTTCATCAGCTGCCGAGATAACACCCTCAGACGGCTGGCCAACGCGCCCTGACTCGGACACTCAGCGATCATGCGACTCACTATACTTTGTGTCTTCTTGCTCTGTAAGTTGAAGAAGCCAAATATATTAAGCCGCAAATAAAGGCATACAAAAGGGCCCTCAACATGCATTCCTGAGGTCGCTCCAAGAAGGGACGATACCTGGCAAGAATGCACCAGGCCGACCGCGGAAGAAGTGGATTGACGACATCACGACCTGTACTTCGATTTTGGAGACTAAAACGCCCAAGACCGAGAGAGATACCGTATGCTGACCTCCAAACTTCATTTTGAAGAGGGCGCCCCCTGATGATGATGATAATATCAAGCCGAGAATAGAGAGGAGTGGCGTATACTCGACCGAAAAAAGCAAGTAGAAGATAACCATTAGATCCCAACCGTCACACTCGTGACAGAGTTTTCATCCTGTTTGTTTTGGGAATTTGGAAATTTAATTTACCTACTGGGCTGGGAAAGGCTTTGTATTTTTCTTATTGTCATTCTCTTTATTGCATTCATTTGTTGTTATACATTAGGTTAGGGTTTTTCCCCCTCCTTAACACTGGTGTGAAGGCTCGATGTAACTCAGTAGTCTAGGCTCAGTGTGTACTGGTGTGTCTGTTGGGCCCTTTTCCAAGTTTATTTTAGGTCGGGTCTACTCGTACATTTTAGGCCTGGCTATCTGCATAAACCCTCAGGTTAAGTAAAGATTAATATTAAAACTTGATGAATATTTGGTCGTTTCAGACAACGCTCTTCGTTTTCTCTGCAAAATTTTTGAGATATTCTCTGCAAATTTTCCCAGTTCAACCAATCAGCAAAAGTTCATTTTCTGTTACTCAATCTTGCAAAATCAACTGGACAGAGTTCGATGAAATTTGGTACACGAGTAAAATATAATCTGGAATAGAACATTGGGTATATTTTATCCCGAAATTGGCGCAGCTGTTTGTTTGCTAAATAAAATAAAAGTCACCTCTTCGATGGTACGATGGCAGGGCTCCAACAACACCAATATCATCAATAATAATAGGATGAACCACAGAAATTGCAGGATTATAAACTTATCCAAATCTGTAAATTAAAAATTACCGAGAAGTAAGGAAATTAAAATTGGCTAGTAGGATATTCAATATAGGCTAGTAGGATAATTCAATAGGAGAAGTAAGAAAAACGTAAAGACGCAATGGACTATAGAAGAATGTAGTTAAGAATCGCTTACTGATCGCCATAAGTCTGAAATACAGGTGTACAATGACGTTGAACACCGTAGAAATGAGTGCAACGACCAGGAAAACGGCCGTAGCTATTTGTGACGTCATCCACCACATCGCAGAGCTGATCGTGAAGGACGTAGACTCGTTTCATTATTTACACAGTATTTTTTTTATTAAACCTATTCTGTCCTACTGATGCGGTGGTGGTGGCCGACTAGTGGTAGGGCTCGCTTGTAGCTGCAAAGGTACCAGGTTCAAATCCTGCCCGTGTTATATGAGTTTGTATACCAATCTGACTCATGTGTGGTAGTTTTCATCGACCACCACTTGCTTCCGGTGAAGGAAAACATCGTGAGAAAATCTGTATTCTGGTTACACCTAAAGCTGCTCTATGAGAACCGATATATTTCTATGATGAGAACATATCTTCTAAAGTAATTTTGGGTGAAATTGTTTATTTTTCTCGGACACCTCTGGAAAATATACTTACACGGGTAGAGCATATAATTTCGGCTAATTTCAGTGCTGGAGATAGCTTGGATGAAAAATTTTGTAACAAGGTAAAAGTTATTTTAATTTAATGCTTTTTTGACAATTGCTCTAAATTTCACTAACCCTTTTTATCTACCTATTCCGGATAGTATTCAGGCGCCCTATTAACTAGGACAAATCCATGGATAGAATCCTGAATGGATAGAGCCCTAGTCTCACACAATTCAAAACCATTCTGAAAAACATTACTTACGAGTAAACGGGTTTCCTTCTTTTTTCCCTAAAGGACCTTGGCTTAAAGATCCTAACTGATTCAACTACACGTATGAACATTTTATTTCAAGTAGTTTGCAAAGTTTACCAGATTCCTTGACAATGACAGTCTCAGATCGAAAATCAGCTGGCGACAAAAATCTTGCGAAAATGTTCAGTGAGGATGGGCTCTCTACTTTCTCAACTGAAAAAAAAAAAACCTGAACACAGTCTTACAGAACAGAGGAGATATTTAAGAAAAAAATGTTCTTTTTTTCTGGTGAAAACACCTATATTAAATTTGATGCGGTTTTCACAGTTTTATTCCTGAAGGTCTTGCACCATCGCTGGTCGTGGACTTTCTGTGGCTGAGATGAGTAAAGGTCTCTACTGTAGCAGTGTTGCTAGATGCAATTTACAATAATCCATAAGTCTTTGTTTGAAAATCCAAAGTCCGTACATTGCCTCTACATAAATCCGTATATCTACGGATATATGAGCAAAGCCTAATAGGTTTTTTTAAATTGGATCTGGCAACACTACTCCCGATATCGGCACTGATTAACGGCTGTCTGGAGAGGCCTTATGTGTAAACAATACTTGTACTAACCATAGGGTACGGCCAAGTGCTTGGCGGCGATGCTCAGAAAATTGTTGACGGCTGCGAAGCGCGCGCGCACTGATATGACGGTGAAGGCAAACTGCATCTTCAGGATGCAGCTCAAGCAACAGCTGGTACACAACATTGTTCTCAGTGACAAAAACAAAAATGAGTCTGAAATGAGAAAACAAGATTGCTGGTATCATTTTTACTTACTTTCGTTGTTTATAAATACATAAGTTTATTAAATAACCCAATTTTGACGCAACTAAAATCGGTATTTTACCGTGGGTCGGGTTTTTTTGAAATTTTATCTATTTGTTGAAAAATATAATAAAACATGATTGGGAACGCTGCTATGAGGCACACACACGATAAGAAAGAAATAACTGTATAATATTTAACATTTGAGATATTAATCAACATTTAGTAGTAATCGACCGAGCGAGCGCAGCGAGCGAAGCGTCTCAGTTTCCACTAGCCGAAAATTCTTTTGTCTGTCCGGATGTTATCGCCTACAGGTCGCATTTCTGAACCGATTATCATGAAATTTTGTAAGCAGGTTCGGTAATTTTATAGAATTTTTTAGTCGAGCCAGTTTTTCGAAATTTTAAAATATGGCCGAAATATATAAAAAAAACCTCATATCTCAGCTATTAGAAAAATAAAACAAAAATGTCATTAGACATTTTTGTTATTCTTATTAAGACGCAATTTTTTTGTTTGAACAACATAGTAAAGTTCAATAAAACCGCTATAAATCCATACGTTATAAATTCTCATACGATAGTTCACAAAAAAATCAATAGATGGCGCAGCAAAGCTTTTAATACTCGCAAAATCACTCGTTCACAAGAGTGACTTGATTTATTTATAAATTAAATGGTTTTTAAAAATCATATGGCTTTTTTTGTCTTGCTTGGCTTTGAATTGTGTGTATTTATTTGGTTAATGGTATTGTATTGTGGATTGCTTTGCATGCTAGAATTATCTTGAACACTTGAAATAAATCTGATAACAAAAAACTTCATTGTATTCGTGGAAGGGCTCGCGAGGTCTACTGTTCTGATAGAACCACTAGTAATAATATTTAATACTAGCTGTCGCCCGCGGCTTCGCCCGCGTGAGTTTCGCTTAGATGAAAAATCTCTCTTGGAGCTTTTCATCAGATGTTCCAGATCTTCAATTTTTATACGTCAGCAGAAAATGCTCATCAGGTTGAACGATTTTTGCTAAGGCGCCATTTCCATATATGTTATAGTGTAGCTGGTCTCTTGGAGCTTTTCATCAGATGTTCCAGATCTTCAATTTTTATACGTCGGCAGAAAATGCTCATCAGGTTGAACGATTTTTGTTAAGGCACCATTTCCATATTACTTATAGTTTAGCTGTTCCGTTATGGTTCTTCATCAGGTGTACCAGTTTTCAAAATGAATTATAGCCTATATGTTGCCCAGGCTTAATAGCTATACAACAAAAAAAGTTTCATTCAAATCCGTCCAGTAGTTTTTGCGTGAAACGCGTACATACATACAGACAGACAGACAGACAGACAGACAGACAGACAGACAAGAAATTCCAAAAAAATTTTTTTGCTTTCTATTGTTCTTTTTAGGTGTCCCTCTATCCATTTCAGTCAAAAATATTAAATGTACAGACAAAATATTTTTACTGTTTTATTATATGTATAGATTATGTAATGACAATTTAATTGCAACGCCCTTTATGCAAGGCTCGTTTGTGCACCTTGTAGTGATAACTACAGAATTATTTTGAACTTCTAACTGGTCAACTTTGCATGTCATATTTTAGGTGAAATAGTTGATATATTGGGATACTATTCCTGTGGCGTATTACCTGCATGATAGGCTCTCGACTCACCACAATAGCAGGCATTCAAATCCATTAGTCTCCAGACAAATTGAATGGGAAAGTGACACACCGGTACACAAATTTCATATGTTGTTTTTACAATACTTATTAAGAAAACAGGGAGACCCGCACATCAAAACGTTCTTTGAGTCACGCCGAAACCATTGGTAGCAATAACTCGACGCGATTTTGTGTACTTACGGAATTATATCGAAAATTAAACATTCATAACAAAGCATTCCATGATTAAATTAGACTGTCAACAAAATCTGCAGAGTTGGACGTCTGACATTGACAGCTGGTGACACACGTTCCGTCTCAGTTCCTAACCAACCTTTCTTATCATAAACAAATAAGAAATCATGGCTGGATTGTTGTAGAATTTTAATTGTTCTCCTTTAATATCGTCGACTTAGATTATTATAATATTCAACGAATAGATACCTTATTTAAACATTAGTTCTTTTAAAGAATATTTAAAAGTTGGTTTGATGTGCGTTCGAATTAAGCGAAACGGAGCGCGACAAAATGGAATGTCAAATCGAGTCGAGTCGATTCGCTCTCTTCCTGGGTGGCTGCCACGACACGTAACATGGCTTGAGCAATTATTAATTTTTTGGGTTTTTTTCACTTTCGCCGCCCTCGGCTTCCCGTCATGGGACTATAGTTTAACCTTTAGTTTTTAAATCCGCGATACGCGCAAGGACACAGGGGATATTCGCCGCCACGAAGTTGTCGGGAACATGAGCTGTTGATATCCACGTGCCCGCCCGGCTATATGAATTGGCGCTTCCTGGAGTGTCCTCCCATCACCGGAGGGTGCGATTTCCCCGGACCGTGGACCGCATGCCACGGCGCAGGCCCCGTCGTCGGCGACCCCGAGGTGCAACACACGGATCCTAACCTTATTTCCAAAAGCCGCATCGCCGCCTCCGTTCCGATGTCCCTGTAGTGGCTCAGCGCAAACCTCGGAAGGTCCAGCCAGCATCTACTATCTCGCATACAACGGAGCGTCGCAGGAGCACCGCGCCGCTTTGATGTCGCGACCAGCGCCAGTGCTCGAACCCAACGGATCATAACGGTGAACGGAACAACGTTCTAAGTGCGCGCAGACGTTTGTGTACGGACCTGGCCAGGTACCCTATATTTGGTTTATGTTAATTTTAGCTTTTAATTGCGGCAAAGACTTATCAGATTTTGGTATTAGTATAACATGTGCCCGCCTTCAGCGGCTAGTGTGTTTATGGAATAAAATGCTATATTCTATCCCAACCATATCGTATTAATGATATCACCCTGCCCATGACTCCCAGGACCTAAGGCTTACTAGACAAGAGATCCTTGTACTTCAAAAGTACGAGGCTCTATCCTGAGCATTACATCCGGCTCTCTATAAAGTAATTGTTCGTGTATAATCGCACTGCGCAGGGATATTGCCCGTCTTCGTTTCAAATAGTTGGGGACCCCTGCGCACACCGCCCAACATACACTTTTTTTATTTTTTTTATTTTTTATACACGACATTGGCGCCCGAACTAATATATTTTTGAGCCTTTGAGTCCTGTGAGAGTGGCAGTTTTTTCTAAAAAATAGTTTTTAAATTTTTTAAACTCGCTCACTTGTTATTTTGAAATTTTGGTGATATCATTGACTGTAAAGTTATTATACTTAGTGTTTGTTAGGTTTATATGCGACAGGGTTGTAAGCATACATTTAATACAATTTATAATAATTAGTATAATATTACTAAATAATATTATAATTAATAATATAATAATTAATATTTTATTTGGGCTTCGCTATGAATAAAAAGCATAGCGCTCAGCCATAATTCCTATTTAATCTCAATTTGAGAGCTAATTTATATTTATTGACAGGGAGTAACCTGTATATATTTAGAAATTTATCAATTATTATAATCCATTACATACCCTGACACATATAACCTCACATTCTTGTCAACATGTCGGACGGCGAAAGGGAAGAGCAATATTACGAAGTAAGTGGGGAGGCAAACAAACAACCTACCACTACTACTTCCTCATTTGTTAATACACGACCACGGGGAGGTGCAATTGACACCCACCCACCCGGCCCTTCCACACTTAAAGCGTTACAACCCATATTGTCTCAACTAGGAGCTCCCGGTTTAGTACGTCAAGCCAACTCAATGGGTAGGACTACCTATGTTACGGAGACTAGGGAAGATGACGAACGCGTTATTCACATATTAAAGGAGGACCATTTGAGATCGTGGAATTTAAAATTTTCTGGTGACTCAGACGTCACAGATTTTTTTCTTAGAATTGATGATTTTAGGCGTAGTCGAAACACTTCAGAACATAAAGTACTGAAGTGTTTTTCTGACTTACTTAGTGGTAGCTATCTTTGAATAGCATTTTTAATGTTGCCACCGGACACACCATTTTTGTTAGCTAAAGGTCGGGAGATAATGACGGATGGCATGTTGCCGAAAAGAGGCGGCATTCCAAATTCGTTAATACCTTCAAATGACCAGTCGTTCAGCTCACTTCTTCTCCGCTAAACTAGCACCGCGCTTTGTGATGTAAAGTTGTCAGGAAGCATTCGGATGTTGTTTACAACCTTCAGGAGATAGAAACTGGTAAAGATGGAAAATATCATGTCCTGGACATAATAAAAGTCTCACAAGGTGTGTCCCCTAGCTAGCAACTTTCTTATCTTGAACTTTGTTATTTTGGATTGGTATAACCAATTAGAGGCCTCATTTTTCACATATGACATGACTCACATGTGAAATTTTTTTGTCAAGCGTTTTCATGAAAACCAATTTCTTTTGTAACTACACACTCTAGGCGCCAGAGTAAACATAAGGATATGGATTAATACTCCTTAATTTTTGAGAAAAAAAGGAAAATAAGTTTTTTCCCTTATACAATGTCAGCCCAACGGCTATACATTTTAAATGTCTATGTATGTGAGATCTCTCCATTAGTTTAAAGACTTTATTAGGTTTACAATTTAATTACTAACTAGTAAATTATGTAGGAATGCTAGATTACTATACTTAATTAAATTTCAAATAGTTTTTCTTATTATACATAAGTAAGAACTATATTACTTTAGATAATTCTTTATTATTAGTATGCTACTTGCGATTATCTCATTAGAAATCCAAGTATGATTTTTTTAATGCAGGGGAATTGCAGCGGTCTGGCCAGACGCTGTATTCCTGACACTCAACATAAATTGAGTTAGTTTTAGAACTCTAGAACATACATTTTAGTTTAATATATGAAATAGCATGAGTTAGTTTCATATATAGCTGATAGTTTCATATTTAAAAATATATTGCCGTAGGATAGGTGAATGTTTTCTCCGGTTACCCCGGCTGTTTCGGCTAAGTACGACTTAACCTCTTTGCCGAAAAGGGGGGTATTGTAGTGATAACTACAGAATTATTTTGAACTTCTAACTGGTCAACTTTGCATGTCATATTTTAGGTGAAATAGTTGATATATTGGGATACTATTCCTGTGGCGTATTACCTGCATGATAGGCTCTCGACTCACCACAATAGCAGGCATTCAAATCCATTAGTCTCCAGACAAATTGAATGGGAAAGTGACACACCGGTACACAAATTTCATATGTTGTTTTTACAATACTTATTAAGAAAACAGGGAGACCTGCACATCAAAACGTTCTTTGAGTCACGCCGAAACCATTGGTAGCAATAACTCGACGCGATTTTGTGTACTTACGGAATTATATCGAAAATTAAACATTCATAACAAAGCATTCCATGATTAAATTAGACTGTCAACAAAATCTGCAGAGTTGGACGTCTGACATTGACAGCTGGTGACACACGTTCCGTCTCAGTTCCTAACCAACCTTTCTTATCATAAACAAATAAGAAATCATGGCTGGATTGTTGTAGAATTTTAATTGTTCTCCTTTAATATCGTCGACTTAGATTATTATAATATTCAACGAATAGATACCTTATTTAAACATTAGTTCTTTTAAAGAATATTTAAAAGTTGGTTTGATGTGCGTTCGAATTAAGCGAAACGGAGCGCGACAAAATGGAATGTCAAATCGAGTCGAGTCGATTCGCTCTCTTCCTGGGTGGCTGCCACGACACGTAACATGGCTTGAGCAATTATTAATTTTTTGGGGTTTTTTTCACTTTCGCCGCCCTCGGCTTCCCGTCATGGGACTATAGTTTAACCTTTAGTTTTTAAATCCGCGATACGCGCAAGGACACAGGGGATATTTGGGGCCGCCACGAAGTTGTCGGGAACATGAGCTGTTGATATCCACGTGCCCGCCCGGCTATATGAATTGGCGCTTCCTGGAGTGTCCTCCCATCACCGGAGGGTGCGATTTCCCCGGACCGTGGACCGCATGCCACGGCGCAGGCCCCGTCGTCGGCGACCCCGAGGTGCAACACACGGATCCTAACCTTATTTCCAAAAGCCGCATCGCCGCCTCCGTTCCGATGTCCCTGTAGTGGCTCAGCGCAAACCTCGGAAGGTCCAGCCAGCATCTACTATCTCGCATACAACGGAGCGTCGCAGGAGCACCGCGCCGCTTTGATGTCGCGACCAGCGCCAGTGCTCGAACCCAACGGATCATAACGGTGAACGGAACAACGTTCTAAGTGCGCGCAGACGTTTGTGTACGGACCTGGCCAGGTACCCTATATTTGGTTTATGTTAATTTTAGCTTTTAATTGCGGCAAAGACTTATCAGATTTTGGTATTAGTATAACATGTGCCCGCCTTCAGCGGCTAGTGTGTTTATGGAATAAAATGCTATATTCTATCCCAACCATATCGTATTAATGATATCACCCTGCCCATGACTCCCAGGACCTAAGGCTTACTAGACAAGAGGTCCTTGTACTTCAAAAGTACGAGGCTCTATCCTGAGCATTACATCCGGCTCTCTATAAAGTAATTGTTCGTGTATAATCGCACTGCGCAGGGATATTGCCCGTCTTCGTTTCAAATAGTTGGGGACCCCTGCGCACACCGCCCAACATACACTTTTTATTTTTTTTTTATTTTTTATACACGACAACCTATGTGAAATGTATAAGAACTGTGATTTATTTCTTGATAAATTATTCATTATAAATACATGTATGCAACATGTACAGTCAGATACAGAGAAACTCTCACAGAATCCTTGCAGAATCCAATCTCAGGGGGTCAGTTATATCTGCATTTGACATAAGGACGAAAACCATAGCATCGTCATATGAAACTTCACCAATTTAGACTTACGCTCAAAAAACAAGTTTTCACGATACACCAAGGTGAAAATAATATCAGCAACTGTCACCAAAGTGAGGAAGAAGAAGAAGATTGCCGGATTTGCTTCGCCTGCGAATATTGAGCGTTGATACTTTGGTCCACCTGTGAACCAAAACTCAGTTTCTGAAGCGAGTTATTCTGTAATATACACATAAAATAGATCAAAGTTATCTTAAACTAGCCTGTGCCCGCGACTTCGTCCGCGCGTAATTTACTATTGTTTATATCTCAGGTTCTAAGCGGCGCGGCGTATTAAGATGAAACCTGCGCCAGATTTTAAGTTTGACTTTCAACAATACAACAGTGAAAACCGCATCAAATTTGATCCTGTAGTTTTTGCGTGATGCGCGTACAAACATATAGACAAAAAGTCAGACAAAAATTCTACAAAAAATGGTTTTGGCTTCTTTTGGCCCTATGAAGATCCCTCACAGTTTTTTTCTTAAATATCTTCTATGTACAGGCACAGAGCAGTTACAGTTTTATTATAGGTATTGATTGATAATAGAGATTTATTATCGAAAGGACTTACCAAAGCTATGGTGCGCAAGGATTTGATCAGTTTCTTCATACGCCAGGGGGCCCCGTACACCCCGACTCCTGCGGCGAGGCAGTAGGCCAGACTAGAGCATGACATGACCCGCGCCACGGCCAAGGGCACGTTGGTTCCCATATCTGACACCACAGTGTACAACGTAGCTAAAACTGTGGAAAAAAAATATAATTTATTGATTACTAGCTGTTGCCCGCGGCTTCGCCCGCGTGAGTTTCACTTAGATGAAAAATCTTTTTGTGTTCCAAACTGTTGTAACCTAAACTCCAGTACTCAAAATTTCAGCCATTTGGTTATCCCGTGTCCCGCGGGAATATATTAGGTACTCGTAGTACAGTCGCGGTGTTAAAATGAATCAAAAATGATATTTCATTCAATAAACGATCTTTTTCTGTGCTGGTTATCTACCATTTCCCGTGTACCACCACTCCCAGAGTCCCTCTTAATCCTATCCCGTGTCCTGCTGATGAACATTTTCTACTGACGTATAAATAGACAGGACTCCTGTCTATTTATACATCAGTAGAAAATGCTCATCAGGTAGAACTACTTTTTCTAAGGCCCCTTTTCAATTAATTTATAGAATAGCTGGTCTCTTGGAGTTCTTCATCAGATTTTCCATAATCTTAAATTTTTATACGTCAGATGAAAATGCTCATCAGGTTGAACGACTTTTGTTAAGGCTCCCTTTCCATATATGTAATAGTGTAGCTGGTCTCTTGGAATTCTTCATCAGATGATCCTGATCTTCGATTTTTATACGTCAACAGAAAATGCTCGTCAGATTGATAAACTTTTACAAAGGTACAATTTCCATATTTCTTATAGTTTAGCTGTTCTGTTAAGGCTCTTCATCAGGTATTTTAGTTTTCAAAATCAATTATAGCCTATATGTTGGCCAGGATTAGAATAGCTATACAACAAAAAAAGTTTCATTCAAATCCGTCCAGTAGTTTTTGCGTGAAACGCGTACATACATACAGACAGACAAAAAATTTAAAAAAAAATTTTTTCTTTCTATTATTCTTTTTAAGTGTCCCTCTATCCATGCATTTTACACGAAAGATAAAAGGAAGGATAAGGTCCCAGGCAGATCAAGTCAGAGTGAAGCAATTAAAGGAGAAAGTGAACATCATATCGTGTAAAGAAGTGAAAGAGTTAGCAATGGAAAGAGTAAAATGGAAGGAACTCTACCAAAAAGAGCCTCGCTCTAAATTTTTATGATGATTATGATTATTTAATTGCTGCGATTATTATTATTTATTCAAGGGAAAGGGCCTTAAACTCGAGAATTATCTACTCATAGGCGATGGGCTAGCAACCTGTCACTATATCTATTTCCATCAATAAGCCTACTATTCAGCTCAGCGTGACGAGTCGACGATTCGAGTCTTACGACTCTATGTGAGTTTCGGAATTCCGAATAGCATAGCTTTTCTCATGAATATGGCTATCATAACAAACTTTCGCATTTATAATATTAGTTAGGATTAGGATATTAATACTATTTTGTGTTTCTTACCCAAAGCAGTCATCAATATGTAACTGTATATGCACATAGGTATTGATATGGAAACAACGTAGCCATTGCCGAGCGGCTTGAACTGTAGTGGAGCCATGCCGAAGTAACTTGAAATCTGCAACAAAGGAACCTGTGGTAGCACACCAAGCAAGCCAGCAAGGGTTCGACTGGTATACTGGCATAATGGTAATGTACCGTGAAAAAAAAAAACACTATGTTGCGCAGAAAGAGAGCTGAAGAGAGGCAAGAATCTGAGGCAAGAACGGCCGCCGGGAAACCCTGCTTTGGCATTTGTCAGATGTTTGTAACGTTCAGTCCAATCTCTTTGGTGCATGTATTTCAACCATCGACCTTCGAACTGCTCACTTCTAATCATGGAATCAATAAAATCCTAATATCCTAATCCCAATCCTACTAATAATATTATAAATGCGAAAGTTTGGATGTGAGTTTGTGAGGATGTTTGTTACTCAATAATGCAAAACCTACTGGACGGATTTCCATGAAATTTGGTATACGGGAAGAAAAATACCGGGATAGCACATAGGATACTTTTTATCCAGAAATTCCCACGGAAGCGAAGCCCCGTGGCGTGGCTAGTCCTAGATATGTACCTACTGCTTCCATGTTTCTAATTACCACTTCTGTTGATGGAGAACTTTGGCACGTTGGAGCATAACTTTGGCAACTCGAATGGGTACTATTTCGAAGCTCGATGATATCAACATGATAGTGTTTCCCAGAAATCTGATACTACCATTTCACACTCGATAAGTATAAAGGAAAGTAAAGCTTACCCTTAGAATACGGGCGTAGGCACCGCCAACGATAAACTCTTCATTGTCACACTGATGTTCTGGTGACGGCCGGCCACTGGCCTCTAAAGTATATACTTTTGAAGAAATAAGTCAAAACCGAGTTAGTATTATAAATGAGTTGACAACGAGCTTTTGTCACTATATCATCAGAATAAATCTTTATGCAATGAATGAGTGTCAAAATTTTTATATGTAATATGGTATACCACATCAGTATGCTATACAAATCAGTCAGCGTTCAATTATTCTTACATTTTATAAATTAAAGTCCCCCGCTGCGTCTGCCTGTTTGACTGATAAACTCAAAAACTAACTGAACGGATTTTTATGCGGTTTTCACGAATATATGAGGAAGGCCATGAGAAAGGTGTATATAATTACGCGGACCAAGCTACGGGAAAAAGTTAGTATATACAGATAATTCTAAAAATTTACCGTGAATTTGCCCACGTATCGTAATACTTGCATTATCAGCCATTGTTTTGTTATATTTTTCATGTAGTAATTGCGGTTAACCGGATTAACAACCGAACTGCATCGAGTCCAACCACAACCATGAATAACGTGAAATTTCTATTTTCTCTGAAAATTATCCGTAATTTTGTGTAATTTTTGATTGGTATTATGATTATATGAATATAACTAGATAACCCTGAAGACAAAGCAAATAACATAACAACATGACATTTTGTTTCAAACTCGTGAACTATCAAATACCTAATCAAAAAATTACATAGTGTATGGATAATTTCCCAGGAATTAGAGAAATTCTACGTTATTCAATAACGTCGAAGCGGTTATTATTATATTACATGCTACGAGTAACGCAACAATCGGTGTTTGCCTAAGACCCCATGACAGAAGATAACTACCCCAGATAATATAATACGTACTACGTACAGAAAGGAAGCTCCCTGCCCCTCCCGCAATATGGCGTACCCCGCACTTCTCCCCCGTTTGTTTGCGGATTAGGACGATATGACTATGAAAAAGCACACGTTGACGTGTTATTGACATGTTCACGGATATACAGTTTCATTTGTAGTAGTATTACTATACATATATGACGCCCCGATTATATGAAGTGCCCTCTTTGTGACAGGCGAGGTCTCGTCTACTCGAGCCGACTTTACCCGAACGAGCGTTACATTCCCGAGTGGGAATGTAACGCTCGTATACCGGGAATAGCACAAAAAGTACCCTATGTGCTATTCCCGGTATTTTTATACCCCTATACAAAATTTCATCGAAATCCGTGCAGTATATTTTGCGTGATTGAGTAACAAATATATTCTCACAAACTCACATCAAAACTTTCGCATTTATAATATTAGTAGGGAGTAGGACAGGATAACATACACCTACAAGCAAAAATTAAACATACTATATATATAGGTACACAAATATAAAAGGTTTGGTCGAAATAGTACGGATATCGTCGGGTGTTCCAGAGTCGTATAGCCTGAAATGTGAAAGATTTAGACATAAAGTCCGTCCGAATATGGGGTATCATGGTTCATTTTGATGTTTTTCATGCTGCGCGCTAGCGCAGCATGAAAAACCCCAATGAACCATGCTTTGGATTGTGCCAAAGTCCATTTTAGAGTGAACGTGTCACAAGGCCTTTATAATGTTAGACTAATGATGTTCCTATTCCATTTACATTGAAATCATAAATTTAATTAAAGCGACCTTTTTCGAAAGTGACTTTTTGCGAAAGTGATCTTTTATGAAATTGACCTTTTGCGAAAATGATCTTTTGCCAAAGTGACCTTTTGTAAAAGTGACCTTCTGCGAAAGTTACTAATTAATTAAATAAAATTAATTAATTAGTGGAAGTAAGTAAATGCAAAGGATGTTGCCCTTCTCGATTACGGTCGTTTGAGGAATATGGCTATTCAGGGGATTCATTATAAATCATATCATATAAATCATAATCATAAATCATTTATTACCAAGAAAATTTACAAATTACTAGTACTGGAGCCCTGCGCTAAGTAAAAACTTGTGTTACAGGGACTCCTCTCTTTACAAATGATACAAGTATGCACTTGGTAACGCTAACAATAATAAATAATAATACATGCATGCGTGCTAGCCCAAGGCGTAACAATATTTTTATATATGTATGTATGAGTGTATGTGTAAGTGTAACTTGTAATTTCGATTCAAACTATTGTTTATTTACTACTATTGATATATTGAACAATACTCTCAAAAAGATATTCTGTAGATTCATAGTCTAGAGTCTTACCAGGTAGATAATGACAGTTTGCATTGGTGGTACCTAATTCATTATTTATATATTACGCAGTCTATTTACTTTATTGGAAAGGTAACAAGCAATTTCATTTCAAGTTATGTGGCTTTTCAAGTATGTTTTCTTTCGAATGAAATGGCCGTTAAGGGATGTGGCCGTTCGGAGGAATGGACAAACACAACTTAAATACATTATTTTTAAATTTAATCAAAATCATAGTGAAGATATCTTATATACCTATAAGAATCAATTGCCTAATTAATGCTTATATAAAAATTGATTCTAGTAAAATATTATTCCTGTGACAGAACATAACAATCAATTTTAGTAAGTACTAAGCTTTTACAGAAATTGAAAGACTAATTTTAGTGTAACAAGCTTTACATAGGGTTGAAACGTTCATTGCTATCATTGATATATTTGTAGAATCATTTATTTTTAGTAAAAATGAGCCCCCACAGTGCCCCTAAATTAACATTCCTACAACCAATACAAGAAAAGTCTCGAAAATTAAAATATTTTTTTATCATGTTACATATGGTTATGGCTTTGGATTTTGGGTTTATGAGACTCAAATCTTCGTGGGCAAAGTTCATTATGAAAACAATCAGCGTTACTCAATGTATTCTTTTCTGTACTTTTAGTGTCTTACTATTTGTAGTGAGCAATATTAATGATCCAAATTTTTATATATGGCATGTCAGTAGTTGCATTGAATACTTCTATAATGTGGCTACATGTTTATTTTCGTCTAAAAAGTCATTTTACGATCTTCAAAGTGACTTTTATGTCATTGATTCCATGTTTGAGAGCAGAAGTTACAATCATGACGTTTATATTGTGCTTTGTTTGTCGATTTTTATACTTCAAAAGTATCTGTTTCCCTATATATTTTGTATCTGTAATGGTATTGACGTATTGGCTATGACGCCTTTCATTGTACTGTATGTTCCCATATATTTGTGCAACGATATCATTATTTTAATGTACATGCTTACTTTTTATTCCGTAAGATGTCGAATGGTACAATTCAGGAAGTTTGTGCAAAATAATAAGAAGGATATGTTGAATTGTGCCTTAATTTACAAGTTTATTATTGATTCCACACAACAAGCCTTAAGAACTTTTGAAGCCTCAGTAAGTATCAGTATTTTTTTCAATTGTATCTACCGGTAAGACCGAAACCATGTTATTTTCTTACTACTTTGTGTTCTGTAGGTAAGTATTTTTTAATTTTGTCTTTTTCAGTTCGTGGTGTGTCTTCTATGTCATACTCCTCAAACTACGATGACGATTTATTCTGTGCTGGTCTATATGAAGAATAATAATGATAGCACTATTTCAGTAAGTATTTTACCTAAGCTCGATGGCTTAAAGTGTGGCGCTTATATTTTCCTAATATAATATAACTAGTGGTTCTGTGAGAACAGTAGACCTCGCGAGCCCTTACCACCTTGAAATAGCTGATATTTTACCGCGTCCTTGGCTTAGCAAAGGCATTTAAGAGTTTTGAAACCAACCTACCAATGCTGCAAAGAAAGTAAAAAGTCTAATCTTTTACCCATTGTTCTTGTGGTTGGTCAAACTCAAAACCACTAAAAAAATTACTGAAACCTCCCTTTTTTGCCTCAAAATAATATATATTTTTTAATTAACCTATGTTGTCCCACTGCTGGGCAAAGGTCTCCCCACTTACTTCCACCTATCCCTGTCCATAGCAACGCTCGACCAATCCAGCTGGAAAGCGTCAAGGTCGTTGCGCCATCTTTTCCTTGGCCTTCCTCTCTACGACGACCACCTTCAAGAACCCAGGGTAAGATGCGTAGTGCCCATTTATCGGGATGCATCCTGCTAACGTGGCACGTATAAAAAATAATAATTTATATAGACAGTCAAATCACTCAGATTGAGTTAGCCCCAACGTAAGTTCGAGACTTACGGGATGCTCAACTCAACGATACTATATTTATTTATGACAAATACTGAAACATCCGCGAACTGAATCGCGAATCTGAGCAAACGAAGCGATGATGAGCTGAGAGTGGGGACTTTTGCTTATGGAAGGAGGCTTTATGGAGAAGGAGGGTCTTTATGATGAACTCCTTCTTCAAAAAGCTAAAACAGCGAAAGTGGACATGGTTGCATCCTAATGGCGTTACAAAAAATGAGATTGACTTCATCTTGTCGACGAAGAGGCACATATTCAATGATATCTCTGTGATCAATGCCGTAAAAACAGGAAGCGATCACCGATTGGTAAGAGGCACATTGAATCTTAGAATAAAACTCGAAAGGTGTCGACTGATGAAGTCTACGCTCCGACCAGCGCCTGTACAGCTCCAAAACCCCAAGAGCTTTCAGCTCGAGTTGTAGAATCGCTTCGAATGCCTGGGAGACTGCGAAAATCTGGACGATTATAATGACAGGTTTGTGCAAATTGTCCAAACAGCTGTGTCTAAGGCCTTCAAAACCCGCCGTTCAAAAGGAACCAAAAAGATCTCGAACCTCACCAACAAACTCATGGAAGAAAGACGAAACTTGGTTCTGCAGTCCTCTGACGATGCTGCTCAGTATCGACGTCTAAACAGACAGATCTCCAACCCATCATTCCCCTTCATTACTTTTTACCAGTTCCGAGTACCGTAGAACAAACTAATTTTGTCAATGAGTGAGTCAGTGGTAATGCAGCTATATACAGGGTTACTGGTAATTAGATGCGAATCTCTCAGGGGGTTGTCGGTAGTGTTATTTGGATTGATTTAAACTTATAATGGGTTATCCAAATGTTTACCGCTTTCAAGATATTTGATATTTAAATGTTTTTTTCCAATTAAGTTTCAATCTTTTTTTAAGAAAAAAGTTATTATCAAAATCAGTTTATTTTCACAGTTAATGAAGGGTGATAATGGAGCACTTATCATCAATCATAACATCATAGAAATTCTTAACCAGTTCGGAACAGGAGTACAAAACATAACGAAAATGTGTGTTTTTTGCAACAAACGCCTTTTTAAAAGCAAATTTTCTCAAAATAATCACTAGTGTTTAATTAAACCCTAAGAGATTCGCATCTAATTACCAGTAACCCTGTATATATAGGGGAACCAACCAACTGGCTGATTCGAATTACTACCTATATATTACTTTTTATAACAGGATTCTAATCATACAATGAAGTTTTTTGGTATCAGATTTATTTCATGTGTTCAAGATAATTCCACAAAGCAAAGCAATCCACAATACCATTAACCAAATAAATACACACAATTCAAAGCCAAACAAGAAAAAAACCATATGATTGATAAGAACCATCTAATTTTAATCAATAAATCAAGTCACTCTTGTAATGAATAAATAACAATAAGGAATTTTCAGGTATTAAAAGCTTTGCTGCGCCATCTATTGATTTTTTTGTGAACTATTACGTATGAGGATTTAAAATATGGATTTGTAGCGGTTTTATTGAATTTCAATATGTTGTTCAGACAAAAAAGTTGCATCTTAATAAGAATAACAAAAAATATTGCTGACATTTTTGTTTTTTTTTTTAAATAGCTGAGATATGAGATTTTATTTTAAATATTTCCGCCATTTTACTAAATTTCGTAAAACTGGCTCGACTAAAAAATTCTTTAAAATTACCGAACCTGCTCACAAAATTTCATGAGAATCGGTTCATAAATGCGAACTGTAGGCGATAACATCTGGACAGACAAAAGAATTTTCGGCTAGTAGAAACTGAGATGCTTCGCTCGCTCAGCCAATTAAACTTTAACTGAATCATAGAATACCGATGATATTTTATGGGTATCCTGAGAGAGATTTATCAAAATTATGGAATAAAGTAACCAATATGCCGGTATTTTCAGTATACCGATATCCACTCACTGATCATCTATTTTATAATCTCAAGGACTTTATGAATTACTGATCTTTTCTGCTAAATCTATGGTGACTACCCTAATATTACATTGTTTACAGTTTACTCAATCTATGACCGTCGCGAGTGTGTCAGTTCTCCAATTTTTTTTCGTAATATTCTCGCCGGCAATTTCTGCTGAGAAACTTATCAGGGAGAATGAAAATCTAAAGCTAGTCCTTCACGACATGTTGCTGCAGGAAACAGGTAACTCTTTAACAACAAAATGTCGAAATATAATCTCGTAGTTTCATTGCCTCAACTAAATAATATAAAACTAAAGGAATTTATGAACAAAAAATACTTTTTATATTTTAATCACTTAATTATCTGATGATCTCTGTAGGTTAGTTTTAGGTTAGGTTACCACGCCCTACTGACATTTAGAGGTTCTGACAAATATTTTGTCTGTAGTTCTGGTTGTGTTGTACTTATTTTTGTGTTTGTATTCGTTTTAACCACGACACACAAGTTTAGCGTGAGTGTTGTCCATTAATATGATGGTAACGATTTGTAGATCATGTGAAATGCAAGAGTATCCAGCGCTTCATCCGGTACATTGAGGCCAGGCCCTTCAAGTTCACCATCTGCAAGATCATCCCCATGGACTGGACGCTGCCTGTGCTCATCCTTAACATCATTGTCACATACTTGATCGTCGCCATACAGTTTACTCACCTATATTAATATTTAAAATGTTACATTCGTGTTAGATACGTTTACTTTGAATTTAAACTAAATAATTATATTTATAATTTGAGTTAAACTTTTGTAGCTCGTGTGATGATGATACATGATTTTAAGAAAAAAGCAATAAAAACAAAGTAATATATTAATATTATCGAACACACTTGTAATATGTAACTTTTCTTGGTTGATTTGATTAATGATTAATAAAAATTGATGATTAATAAAAATATTTATGATAAAGCTACAGAGAAGGTATTTCTATAAAAGCATACACATTAGTTAATGAAATTAAGTAGCTAGTAATGGAATTTACACCGCATCAAAGTAGATACTCGACAAATTTATTGTCGTATCTACCTGCCTTATTACGAGCTGTCTAAAATTTACTTTTACTAAATATGACAAACAAAATTACCCCAAAAACTCCAAAAATAAAATTTCTTGTGAAATCCATCCAAGAAAATCGATGTTTATCTAAAAAACTCATTAATTTCTTCAAAGTGATACATTTTTATTTGGCTCTGGATTTCGGATTTATGAAGTTTAAATCTTCAAAAGCAAGAATATTTTTGAAAATAATCAATGTCATTCAGTGCGCTTTAATATGTGGTGTAAGTGTTATAACACTTTCAACTAATGAAAATACATTTATGGCAATATGGCATTACTGCTATTCGATCGAGTATTTTCTTTACGTTTTGGTTTTAACTTTCTTCACATCTGATAAATCATTTTACGACCTCCAAAATGATTTACTTGCGATTGATTCCGAAATTGGCACTGACAGCCATATTTATAAGCTGGAATTTAAAACAATATTCTGCTCATCTGTTGTTATATTTGAAAGGTATTTGGGGTTCTATATTTTCTGTTACTTGAGCAATTGTAATGTTTTGTTATTATCATTAAATCTTGCTTTTTATATTCCTCCATATGTGACCAATGATATTATGATGATGATTTATATGTTTATGTTTTATTCTGTGAATTGTCGGATTGTAAAATTGACCGATTTCGTCCAAATAAAAGGATTTGATATTGTGTCTTGTGAGTATATCTACAAGTCTATGATCGATTCTACACAGAAGGCTATGAAAGTTTTTGAAGTCATCGTAAGTATCATAGATGGATACCACATTTAATAGTAATAGACATCAATATATCTAATGATAGTAGTTATTTAAATTATTTGTTTTATTTACAGTTTGCTATCGGAATCTTATGCAACACACCTCAAGTGATGATGACAGTGTACTTTGTACTCGCTCTTTTGCAAAATAAGGATGTTGGTGGAATTTCGGTAAGTACACTACAGAATCACGTTTTATGTTGAACACGATTTGACATACAATTATTCTATATTTGTAATCCAACAAATACCATAATGTATACACAATAGAAGGAGGTGTAGCCAACATCGTTTAATGCTTTTAATTTTTTACAGTTACCTCCGTACTACATTTCTGCAGCTATCACTATATGTCAATCTTTGGTGATGATATTTCTGCCGTCATATTTTGCTGGAAAACTAGTTCATAGCGTCGAAAACTTGAAAATGATCCTTAACACTTTGTTACTACATGAAACAGGTACATTGGCACTATTTACATAGGTATCTTATTTTATTGTCTTATTTTTCCTAAATTAATAAACAGGTAACCTATCACAGCGTAATTTTTTAAAATAACTTTCAAATAATTTATTACGAGTTCTGATGGTCGGATGATCTGGTTACGACGGTTAGAGAGTGGAGGGCTCATGCACTGAATAGGCAGGAATGTCGAACCAGAGGCTCTCCTCTGGTTCGCCATTCCTGCCTATTAAAGCCTCTGCTTTTACCCAACAGTGGGACAGTACAGGCAAATAAAAAAATACGTGTATAATTACGTGAATGTAGTGATATTATTAATTATCTTACCAAGTGGGACCTTCAAAAATGTCTTAACTGTTCCACTTCTCGTACTCTGATATGAATGAAGCCACGGACAATGCTATTAGCGTGGTCGCACTTGCCTGGGCGATTGAGTTTGAAGAGATATATGTGACTTCAGATGCTATCAGGAGCAGGGACCTTGAGCGTTTAATCCGGTACATCGAGGCCAGGCCCTTCAAGTTCGCCGTCTGCAAGATCATCCCCATGGATTAGACTCTTCCTGTGCTAATCCTTAACATCAGTGTTACCTACCTGATCGTTGCTATACAGTTTACACAGCTTTATTAAGAGTACCATTATACCATCATCGCCTTTTTGTCATTATTTTTTTGTATTTAATCATTTATTAATGAGATAAAATTGAATCATACATATTTCGTAATTTCAATACTGATTACTATTTTTATTGAATTATTTATTACCGTGCTTTGTTATCATTCCTATATGGAAATTACTTTAATTTTTGAACATTGTTTGATTTTTAACTAAATTTTAAATATCTTATAAAATAATTATAAAGTTTTCATACATGGTATTTGTAGGGTGAATATTTTTACTTCAGTTGGTACGACTATCCAAAAAAGGAGTGTTGTATTTATAAGGTTTATGTATATTTGTCGATTTAGCAATTTTATCATATAAATGAAATCTAAAATTGTTAACGTATAATTACTCGTAATATTAGCTAGATAGGACGACCTCCGTGGCCTAACGGTCATCACGCCCGACTGCCACACCGGAGGTCCCGGGTTCAATCCCGCTCGGGTCAAGATAGAAAATGAACATTTTCAGATTGACCTGGGTCTTGGATGTTTAGCTATATATGATGTATTTGTTACAAGATATAGTATCGTTTAGTTAGTATTCCATAACACAAGTCTCTAAATTACTTTGGGGCTAACTCAATCTGTGTGATTTGTCCGTATTTTTTTATTTTTTATTTATAGGTATACATCCAATAATGTCAAAATAATTTAATAGATACTAAGCATAACTGTTTTTGTTGAAAAACAGTTACCTATATTATGTAATATAAATAAATGAATATTATGAATATAATTATGTATATAAAATATTTGAACTTATTCAAAGCATGTAATAATTTATTGGTTGAATAAATGGCTTTTTTATTTTTTTGTTAACTTATTTATATGTAATGTAAATAGAAAATATTTTTTTTTCCAAAAAAATTAACCGACTCCCATTATAAAACTGAAAATCATGAAATAACTTAATAGGTAGATTAATGAAAAATGTAAATTTATTTTTTAACTTAAACTTAAAAACTTATTTATCACTGGCCGAAAATTAAGAAATCTAAACTAAAAAGTATACATAAAAATCTCAGTTCGATTTGAAATGTCAAAACATGTCAGAATTCCACGGAAATCTATTATTTTTGGCACATAAACAGACGAAGAGCCTGCGACGACCAAACCTTTTTTATTTTAAAAATGCTGAATGTTTCTCTGTGTGGGATATATGGATAAAAAAGATTAGCGACTAGACATGAAGTTTGGATCTTAGTTGCTTATGCAGGTAATATGGATAGCAAAAGTGATTTTTATAGGTATAAAAAGCACGCTAGGGGTCTCTCAAAGTAACATTAAATTCAGCTTTTATAATAAAACAAATATAACTATAATTTAGTAAAGTTACAATGTCTGGCAGGGGTTTATATCTGCACCAATTGCTTGGCAATGGATGGCATGATTTCTAATATTATTCGGAATAGAATCTTAATAAAACTTTTACTTTAATGAAATTGAGCTACCACTATTATACAAAATTATCTGATTAAGTAACTTTTGTAGTTGATAATCGCTATTTCTGTGTTGGGGACATACAAAGAGGATTTTGAGTTTTTATAAAATAAGGAAGGGCATGCTGTCGCGGGCTTTTGCTATATAATCTAATGTTTGTATTTTAATATTTTTTTAGGTATCTTTAAAATAACCAAACAGATTCTGACGTGGTTAAAATGGGACCAACTTGGGAAAAGACTCTTTCGAATAAAAAAATAATTTCGGAAATCAGTCCACAGTAGGCGGAGAAATCGGCGAACATACATTAAAAAAACATACATATATCGAAACATATAACCTCCTCCTTTTTGGAATGTCGGTTGAAAAGACCAAAGATAGGGACTCGCGAAAAGAGAGTGGGGAGCATCGAGATATTACGTATTTCGATGGTGGGGAGGCTTTTGCCAAGTAGTGGGATATATTATAGCTTTGAAAAAAAGTGTATATGTAAGTTTACGGCGGGTTTTAATAACTGCGTTGTTGCTCCTGTCTTGGCCCATACTCCTTATCTATCCATAAGGAAGGCCAGCAGGTCTAAAAAGATCAATTTGATAAATCAGAAAATGACAAATTTCCTAAATATTTAAAAATTTACCTAATAAAACTACTTATAAGGTTGATTTTTAAATATTTAGGAAACGTGAAATGGATGATGAGTGGATCTTATTGAGATTTGCGAAAGTCGCCTTTTAAACTCCCAGTACTCCAGCAGTAGGCAATGATAATGATACTCGTAATGTATGTGTTGGCCGTAATACATATTGCCACATGGCAAATCTATCCCTTTATGGGAGATGCCCGCGACTTGCCATGGGCAAAAAAATAATAAAAGAAATCATATGTGAAATGGAAAATGGTGTGAAAGTATTGAACTTTACCTTGAGCTGCTGATTTGGGGTGATAAAGGTTGTAGATAAATAATATCCTGGTTGAGACACAATAAAAATAAGGTTTATTAGATAAACTTACTAACACACTAGTACACACATTATCTTATTAAAAACTAGCCTCAGTAAACAAAGCTGTAATTTGGTAACCATAGGATATTGTTACCAAATTACATCAAATAAAGTTAATTTTGTGTCACCATGGAAATTATAGATTTTAATTTACATAAGGATTATCTTCGCTGAGACTATGCCAAGTTAAATATTTCTAAAAAGATAAAGGCTACCTGGAGGTCTCCTATGCAGGATACCTGGGTGGAACACCCAGGTGAAATCCAATTCTTCGACTCGACAGCTTCAGGGAAAATCAATCAAAATTTGGTTCCATCACAAAAGGATGAAAACCTAACCCGTACAAATTAAATTGTACAGATCCAAAATAATATAATAATAATGACGAAGTAAGGTTGTCAAAATTATAAAAACAACAAATTCAAAATAATCCCGTCCGCTGAAACAACAAAATTGGTTTAATTAAAACACATGGCACTAAATTTTCTAACCTATTCCAATCTTAGTCAGGAATGCTTACCGGCTCTGATCAGGACTTCGTCAGAAGCTCGCAGTACATCCCTCCACCCATTTAGAATACAAGAATATAAAAAAAATAGGAACTGCCGACACGCGGTCCCTGAAAAGAACGAAGAAGTATTGTCACAATATTGTTCGTCACGACGAAAGACGCACGTCTTGCTGACTCACTTCATGAGTTGAAGAATACTCACTCACCCTTAAGACCATCAATTTGGCATCAGAGTCTGCCAGCCATGTGTTCCCAACCAGGGAATTTCCAGAAGCTTCCAAAATTCCATCGTCCGCACGACCACATTCAAACTAATGACGATTGACAGAACACAACCTCGATTTGACGTTGACGTTTGGAAGCGTTTTGTTACAACAAACATCGATGTGTCTTGCGTTCAGAAAAAATAATAATAAGGAAAATTTCACAACGTGACAATATATACAATACATACATATAGAATTACGTCTTTATCCCTTACGGGGTAGACAGAGCCAAGAGTCGTGAGACTCGAAGGCCACGCTTAGCTGAAAAGTGGGCTCTCTGATGGAATGGAGATTCAGGTATAGTGACAGGTTGCTAGCCCATCGCCTATGAGTGGAGAAATGCCCAGTTTAAAGCCCTCGATTGACTTTTACAATCTGCGCGGGAAGAAAAAGCAGCTAGCACATTCTATGTTTTTTCTTCGCTCCCAGACCACCGCCGTTATACAATTGGTTCATTTTCCGTTTTTTAATTAACTAATGAATTCGATGTATGATATTCGCTATCATAATCAACTATAGGTAATTTTACTGTTTAATACAACAATGGGTACGTAATTCTTATTAGGGATTAGTAAGTGTAGCTACGCATTCTATACAGAATATTGAATTTACTAAAAAATAAACATGAAAATCATTGTAAAACCAAAAATACGCGAAAATGAAAATGATTTTGAGAAAAGAGACAAAAAAATATCTAAAGCCGTCGTTATATATTTTTTATTATTAGAATGCTTGTTCGGTTTAAGTTTCGGTTTTATTAATTTAACTAAAATTAAATTCCGTCCAGGCTTAAAATTTTTGGGGCGCTTTTCAGCTGCCATAATGTTAACATTTTTAATAATTGTTGCCTTTTATTCCCACGCAAAATTGTGGCTTGATATTACTGATATTGTCTGTTATGCTATTTTTATTACGTTTACCCAAATTTTGAAATATAATCTTTGTGATTTCTTGAAGGTCGTAAGCAAAATAACACAAAAATATGTTGCAAATGATTTGATTGTACTTATCTATATAATTATCTCCTCTGCTTTCATTATTATTAAAACACTATCATTCTATTATGTATGTCAAGAAAGATATTGCGCACTTAATATAATACTAAGAGAAACATTTCGAACGATTGCATCGGAAGGGGTAAATTTGTATCCAATAGCAGCAACAATTATATCATATTCGACATACATTGGCATAAAACATGTGAAACAATTAATGAAACAATCCAGTGTTGAGGTCATAAGCAAGGAATACACGAATTTAGCCAATTGTATTGATCAAATACATCCAATGTTTAGTTTATTGGTAAGTATAAAATCTCATTTTTAGGGTTCCGTTCCACAAAAGGTAAAAACGGAACCCTTATAAGATCACTTTGTTGTCCGTCTCTCTGTCAAACTTTTTTTCTTAGAAACGCCTGAAGGCATCAAGTTGAAATTAATATCGTATACTTGAATCTACGGTGTCTTTGAGAAAAAAATAATCAAAATTATACGTCAACGCGATCAAGAGATATTACCGTAAATGTGTTGAATTTTCGTATATTTTGCGATTTTAGACAGCAATCAAAACCTAATCAAAAGTACTTCCCGTTGACCTAAAATTATGAAATTTGGCAAAAAGCAAGGTCTAATAGTACTTATACAGGAATAAATCTGTAAACTGTAAATATGTTATTGGAAGTCTAAAAAAAGTGTTACATTTTTTAATTTTTTTATAGAATAGTAGGTAAACGAGCATGCGGGTTGCCTGATGGTAAGCAATCACTGCAGTCCATAGACACCAACGACCCTAAGAAGGTCACTGATGCGTTGCCGACTTTTTAAGAAAGCGATAGGCTCTTTTCTTGAAGGCTCCAATGTCGAATCTATTCGGGAACACCGCTGAGGGAAGATTATTATATTAATAGACATTTTGGTACAGCGAAGTAAAAAGCTGCGCGAAAAACGAGCGGTGGTTGAACACCAGCCATCAAGGTGGTGGGGGTGGTACTTAATTTATTTTGGTGCTGGATTCAGTATGAGTCTTAGGAATCGAACTGCAAAGTTAAGTTTGTTTTTGAATTAGTTGGACTTTTAGTTAGAGCTATAATGTAAGATGCTTTGCGTGTACGGAACCCTCGGTGCACGAGTTTGACTCGTACTTGGCTGGTTTATTGTTTTTATTTTTAGTATTTCATTTAGTAGCGGCCATAATAATAGATATTCTGTGTAAATATTCAAGCGTCTGACTATTTTGGATCCAGAAATAGATCCCTCTGAGTGTCGGATAGATGGGAAGCCGATAGTTTCGTTTAAAAGAATCCTTTAGGTACGGATTCATAAGAATTGCGTGGGTCGTGTGTCTGGTGTGGTGGTCAAGACCACTCGTTGCGAATTATTCGACATAGACAATTCAAAAATACGGAACAATTGATATTAAATGAAAAATCATTCGGCTCATGCGTTTTTGGTGAGTCACACTTTCAAAAATAGGGCCCTAGGTCGCCTAAAAGGTCAGAGGGGCTATTTTTATCTTTATACATACATAGATTATGTACAGTCAAAATTAAAATATAAGAAACAAATATAATAAAATAAAACATGTTATGTTTGTGATTGAGTCCATATGAAATTAATAAGGCCGTTAATGTTAATAAAATAATAATGATGTAGGATGATGATGTAATAATTTATGATTTCAGATAATCCTGCAACTTTTATTAAGTGTATCAAAACTGATGATGTTTATATATATTTACATATTAACCTTCAGAACCGAAGTATGTATTTGTACCTTTAATTTTTTTTTATGTATTATTTTTAATTTAATTGTATTTACTCACGAAATTATTACATTATTTATTTCAGGGAATAAATTTTGCTATATTACTTCATACGGCAATACTCCTGAGTAATATAATTTTTCATCTACTATTACCGGCAATATTTGGTGAGCTCATAGACAATGAGTTGAAATCTATTAAAGTTTCTCTTCACGATCGTTTGATGGATGAAAAAGGTACTATTTCCCAAAATACGCAGTAGTGATTTGAAACTCTTCAATTGTATTTGTATAAAATTTTATTACCTACCCTCTCTCTCTTCTCATTGTTATTGACATGGCGCATTAAATTTCATAAAAAAATATTCAAAAACAATCATTTAAAAACGAAACACAGTTTGTTGTAAGGGCACAGGGCGGGCGCTTCGTAGAAACGTCAAATATACCTACCTACTATTCTACAAATGAAAATGTATATCCGTGAACACGTCAGTAACACGTCAATGTGTGCGTTTTCATTGTCATAACGTCTCAATACACATAAAAACGGGGGAGAAGTGCGGGGGGTGCAGGAGGGGCGGGAGGGGCAGCGAGTTGACTTTGTGTACGTAGTACTTATTAATTCTATGGTAAGAGTTTGTGGTGTTAGGGCGTGTGGAGTTATGAGAAATGCAAATTCTAATGATAATGAGTTGATTAATTTTTGATAGTGCGAGCCATGTGGTCTCCTCTTGGCCACATTTTACATGAAAATATTTTGGTGGAATTTTGTCTATATTCACTAATTACCATAAATTAAAAAAACATTGCAAAGAAATTCAAAGAAAAATGATCTTTTAGATAAAGCAAAAGAGTCGCAAATTCGCCGTCTGCTTCGCTACATGGACGCTCGACCGCTGAAACAGTGCGTGTGTCGCCTGCTGTACGTGGACCTCAGTCTGCCGGTGGCTGTACTCAGCTTCTGTGTTACTTACACGATTGTTATCATACAATTTGCTCATTTAAATTAATAAATAATAATATATATCTTCAGAATTATATACCTACCTAGGATATCGTGTTGAACTTATATAGATATGTTAATACTTTAACCGATCACATTGTATCACTAGCACTGCACTAAATAAAATGATGTCACAATATAAACATGTCTTGTCTGATTTTCTTACCTACAAACAATGACATTCTAATACACAATGTGAATTAGAATGTCATTGCCTACAAATATATTCCTATAATGATGTCGTAATATTCCGACATGTTATTTTTTTGGGGTTCCTTACTCAAAAGGGAAAAAAAACTACCCTTAGATAATCCATTAAGTAGATTTTGCGTGATTAAGAAATATTCTCACATCCAAACTTTCGCATTATAATAAGTAATTTAAGTAAAGGTTTGAATAGTGATCCAAACCTACTTACGGTAAAGGAAAACATTTTTGTAGAATAAAACCACAATTTAACGAATTGTTTTAATATTCTTTACTAAATCTAAAACATACACATACATCTAAATATAGTTAAAAATCTAAATCACAGGCCATTGAATCAACAATAACCCTAAAAAATACAACATATTTTTCATCTTGACCTGACCGGGAATCGAACTCGGGACAAGTCCATCCCTTGGTCCGGAAACAAGGACTTTACCACTGCGCCAGACAATACATACAATATCATAAATTATGAATTGTAATGGAATTTCCTAATCAAAAAGGTGTAATAAATTAAAATATCAATAGTATTCGTATCTCAGAATATCGAAGACGTGGTTGTATCATCATTATGTCTGTTCTTAACAAAAATGCGCTTTTAAACAATTTTGTGAAAATCAACCCTAAAATTAATGTCCCAAAATCGATCGTTATCTTCATTGGAACGTTAGAATTACTGGAGTGGCCACTACTTGGGCTTTACTAAAGTTCTAGACTCAAAATATCGTCCCGTCACAGATATTTTCAGACGATGTGTTACTTTTATCTTTATCATATTTGTTATATTTTTCTGCGTACTAAGACCCTTGATGAGGTATTGGTACTTCATTTACTTCCTGCAGTATATTGCCTTTTCCATAGTACAATCGACTTCTGACTATGTCATTTTTGATTTTATAACAGACGTCCATAATTTCAGTGAAGATTTGATCAACAGAAATTGTTCTAGGATCATAATGATCATTTTCATTACATTCAATTTTATAAAACTTCTTTTTTGTAATTTCTATTGTACATATGTTGATATTATATGTGATGCAGAATTTATACGTTTCCGATCGAGTGCCCGAAGTATTTCTTTGTATTAAAATGGGGTCTCTTGACATAATACCCACTGTGCATATTATAATATTCTATTACTTGCATTGCTGCGTAAAAAAATTAAGATATATGACGGAGTTTTCATCCGACATTAAGCTCCTTTTTAAAACTGTACATTAACATTGAAAAATGATTTGATCAGATCATTCCCGATTATAGCAAGTTGGTAAGTGTTTTTTAAAATGCCTTTCATTTATAATAAGTTCAGAATTAATTTTTTTATTGTTTTCAGCTTATTGTGCATTTATTAGCTGAAATCCCAAGATTGTTGATCATGATTTCGTACGTCCTTTTCTATAATCATAAAAAGTAAATTTTACTTTTAAAAAAATGTTACTGTGATCATGTGCCTGACATTTTTATTAACAAGCTTGCATGTATCTTTATTGGTCCAGGGTTTCTGAAGCTTACCAGTGAATCAACTGAATCGACACAAAAAATTCTATTGTGTCGATTCAGTTTTTTGTTAATAAATCTATTTTACAGCAAGGATATATTTATTTTTGACGCATTTGTTGATTGTAAAATGCGTATAATCATATCATTCCAGTGAAAATGATTGCTAGTCGCATATATAACATTATTTTCAGATAAACTACCAAGCGGTAGATGAATTCGTCCTCACACTTTCTGGAATTTTGTACATTGTTATACCGTCACTGATTGCGGAGTCTGTCAATTCTAATATAGACGAGATTAAAGCTATTCTACACACGAAACTACTAACTGAAACCCATGTTGCATGTAAGTTTATGATTTTTGATAATGTTTTGTACTACTACATGAATACTATCTCGGCTTTTCGTGCATAAATATAGCTTTTTACCCCTTATATCTACCCAATAATATATCAAATTTAAATTAACATTATATTTTTCAGATCAAGAAAGAAACAAAGATATTCTAGAACTTTTGCATTTCATGGAAGCACAGCCATGGAAAAGGAAAATTTATGGAGTGGTTCCTTTTGACCTACGACTACCTGTATCTCTCATAGGCCTGTGTACCACTTACATTATCGTCATTATTCAAATGTCACATATATATGATAATTGAATCTTAAATTTGTGTAATTTAGTTATGGTTGGTACAATATTGGACATCTACTACATTTTCTTGGAAAAGTTCAAAAAAATATATCAGAATGTGTTAGGTCAAAATTTAGACAACTTATAGGATTGTGTAATAGGGGTAAAATTGAAATATATAAAATAATAAAAAAGGAAAATAACGAGAGACTTTATTATTTGCACATTTAAACCAAGTTTTATTACATAAAATTTAGAAAATAGCATCAACACCAATTATATTGAGACGATAAAATATCCATACTTTCCCTGATAAAGTCCGTTACGAATTCATAGCTGAACTTCTTCTTCTTATCGATGAACAGATTGCAATGAAATTCGGCATCGAGATAGATGAAAACCCGATTTCAAACATCGGTTACTTATTTTCATAAATCATAGAGTTGGATCAAGAGACCAATATTTAAAAACACTTTTTTTTTGCTTTTCATGAACCGTTAACTAAAAATGACTATTTGCCGCAAGTAGAGCCGTCGGTAATAGCTAGTGCTTAATCTATCGGAGGGTTGAATTGCAGAATGACTATAAGATAGGTGATGATGACATTCAGGATGACGACAGGGAACGACCAGTCGATCTTGAGAATCTTCCAGATCGTGAACTTGAGGGGACGCGCTTCGATGTAGCGAGCTAGTTTCTCCATTTTTTGATATTCGTGGATGTCTGAAAGAAAATAACATGAAGTTAATGAATCAATAATGGAATATGGCTTGCTGACGACTCCATCAAATTTACACACCACCAAATATATTGAAGGTACGAACAAGACGCGGAACGATTTGGAGAAGTTACTGTGAGGTTAGCAACAAATTGCCTCCGATAAATGTATATAGAAGAAGAAAGGCCTTTATCCAGTAATGGTGCACACCAACGGGCTTATAAAAAGATGAAAATGAAGAACTCGGACTGCCACTTCAAGGTGAATGGCGGGCCCATTTATTTGATGAGTGAGCGAGAGAAATCTGTAAGGGTCGTAGCAAGTGGAAGTCCCAAGTGTCTGACCAAAGGGTAATAGGCGTGATAGTATGTACTAACCTTTTTCGTCAATCATGCGGTCATACAGTACAGATTTCAACATGTCTCCTTTCGAGGACAGTAACCCAGCAGCTATAGTCGGCGCGAACAACAAAATCAGCGAGTGTATTGTTTCAAACATACCGAGCCAGTAGCCGAATACATTCAGCTGGTCCTGGGAAGTCATATTTTGGTTTTATTTATCAAACTAAGTTTTGCCCTGGGCCTCAGAATTTTTTTAATCCAGTCGTATTAAATTACGAAATCATCATCATAAATCTATACATATAATAATAAAATAAAAATATTTTGTCTTTACATTTAGTATTTTTGACTGAAATGGATAGAGGGACACTTAAAAAGAAGAATAGAAAGCAAAAATATCTTTTTGGAATTTCTTGTCTGTCTGTCTGTCTGTCTGTCTGTCTGTATGTATGTATGTACGCGTTTCACGCAAAAACTACTGGACGGATTTGAATGAAACTTTTTTTGTTGTATAGCTATTAAGCCTGGGCAACATATAGGCTATAATTCATTTTGAAAACTGGAACACCTGATGAAGAACTATAACAGAACAGCTAAACTATAAGAAATATGGAAATAGTGCCTTAACAAAAGTCGTTCAACCTGATGAGCATTTTCTGCTGACGTATAAAAATTGAAGATCTGGAACAGCTGATGAAAAGCTCCAAGAGACCAGCTACACTATAACATATATGGAAATGGCGCCTTAGCAAAAATCGTTCAACCTGATGAGCATTTTCTGCTGACGTATAATAATTGAGGATCTGGAACATCTGATGAAAAACTTCAAGAGACCAGCTACACTATAACATATACGGAAATGGCGCCTTAGCAAAACTTGTTTAATCTGATGAGCATTTTCTGTAGACGTATAAAAATCGAAGATTGGAACACAGGAAACAGTTTGGAACACAAAGACTTTTCATCTAAGCCAAAGTCACGCGGGCGAAGCCGCGGGCAACAGCTAGTCTTACATATAATAATAAAATTGGAAGTATATTTTTCGTAATCTGTATAAAGAATTGAAAAAATACGGAATTATGGAACATAATAATTACAAGTTACGGATCTGTGAACAGTAGATCTTTGCTGACGGAGCTCCGTCTCCTCAGAGTAGAACCATGTTATACCCGTCGTTCTACAGATGAACAAACTTCCTCTTTTTTTTTACCTATTTTCCCCCTTCAATATAAAATAACCTGTGTTAACGCATCCTTCAGCTGCAGAGACGCGGGGGTGCGAGAGGCGGGATCGTCGTCTCACCTTTCAATGCCTCGGCCGCGCCGGGCCGGCGCGACCGACCAGTCCGCATTCACGAGCGCATCAACATAGTTCTCTCTCTCTCTCTCTCAGCCGAAAGACGTCCACTGCTGGACAAAGGCCTCCCCCAAGGATTTCCACAACGACCGGTCCTGCGCTGCCCGCATCCATGCGCAACCCGCGACCTATTATTACATATTTTTCTATTACTCTGTAGTGCACCAAGTTTTGCAAATAATTATTCTCAAAACCTGAAGACCATTTTTTTATTGATCTCCGTTCGCTCATCCAGTCGTCACCTGCCACGAACCGCACCAACCAAGTGTAGTCAAGAATCTGACTTACCATGTTTTCTCCATTAGGTTAGGTTGGATGGGTTGTTAAAAAAAAACAAAAATGGGGAACGGTGAGAAGACGGAGGTCCGAGATCGGTACCGCGGCGCCAGTGGTGTTTGCGAGGTCTATAGTTCATATAACTACTAGTATTAGTATAGATGAAAAAAAAAGAAAACTGACGATTTAATACTATTAGGATATTCACTTACCTTATTTCTTCCATTAAGTTGTAATTCCTTAATTATAGTATAGATGGATAACATAACGTTTGGTGTCTTGAAAAGAAGGGAAACTAGAAACTGAAAACAGAATAGATGGTTTTGAAAAGATATTATACAATATTAAATTTCTATAGAAATAAGTAGAACCTTTGTACTTAGTTTTCCTATGTTTTAAGTTTCCTTTGTATGTGTTTGTTGTGTACAAAAATTAATAAATAATAATAATAAATAAAGATCGAAAACTTTAGCACGCATTAGAAATGTGCGTTAAAATTTTGAGTAATTTTTAGTTTCTGTATAAGTAAGTTTAGAGTAATCTTGTAAAACAGAACAAAAAGATTAATATATAGGTATTATATTTACAGTTAATCTACAGAAATCAAGTCACATCACGGTAAGATAAAAAATAAAAGATGGACTTACTACTTTTCTAAATGTTACAACTGCTTTCTCGGCACTTTTCAAGAAAGACTTGTAGCAAAAACTGGCAGGAGGATAAACTTATTTTAAAATCCACAACTAGTTCGAGGATTTTATCAACGCGACAGTAAATTGAGTAAAAGACAAAAAATTGTACAATGAGGACCAAGTCTATTGACAACAAAGGGATGAAAAAGAACGCTGTTCCTGATATGACATTAATGCAATATTCAAAAAGTATCCAACAGTATGTAATTGTAAAAAGGACCTTGTATAAAATAGCTCCCATAGTGGTCAAAATAATTTTGGTGGCCAATTTGTAACTTTTGCTGCTTACACCAATTTCTGAATCAATAACAATTAAATCGTTTTGCAAAGAATAAAAAGTATTTTCTCCGGAAAATGCTAGTATTAAAACTTGAGTCAAGTAAGTAGAAACATACATGCTGTACCATACCACTTGAAAAAGTTGCTAAATTATAGATAAATACAGTGACACATATTAAACTGAAACACACAGCGTAGAGTATTGAGAATAGTTTTGCTATTTTGTGTCTTTTTTCAAATTTTATAAAACCGAAGTCTAAACCCAAACAAACATGGATAAACTTGAAATAATTGATCATGGTTTTGGAGATAGTGTTGTTTTTTTTGAAAAGTATAATTTTATTTTTATTCATATTTAATTTGTTATATTCAAAGAAATATGAGCGCAAGTGAATGAATATGAGAACGGAATAAGTGATCAAATGGCTGTCAGCTATATGATTGACATATTAATGTTTTTGCTACTAACATAAGTCTAAATAAATAATATCCAATCGATGTAATTGCATCAAATTAAATTGATTGAAGTTCACGACAGCCTATTTTATTTATAAATATCTATGAGAATTTCAACATAATTAAAAAAATAGAACGTCGAATTTAGTTTATCTGTTATATTCCGACTTGACTCTTCTCTATATTAAGGTGGAATTTTTTGACCTCACCTCTAGGAAAGTACCCTTAATATTGGAGGTTGCATTTAATTTACCATTATTCATAGAAAGATTTCTATACTTTTCGTTTGATCCTTTTGATTGACCTCTGTGTCTAGGTAGGTAGAAACAATTTTATGTTATTTTCGGAAACAAAAAACTTATTTTCAAATAACCAACATAATACCCACCCATTCCTTTCTCGATCTTCTATCCTAGCCCATTAGCGAATCCAACGTTCATGCATCACTACTTTTATTAAAACTATATCGCGAAAAAAAACGGTTCAATTTGTTTAGGTTCATAATAAAAATAATACAGCTAGTTTGAGGTTATAACAAATTGAAAGATTTTATTCATTCGAAATTTTATTCATCTCTTTTCAAATTTTATTTGTTATAGAACGTTTTCGATTAAAATCTATTGTTCCTATTTCAATTATTTAAAGACGTCATGATGGTAACACATAGGTATGTTTGATTTTTATGATAATACGTTTACAAGTCCAAGTAATAATAATAATAATAATATATGTATTTATTTCTCATCCACAATCTAAAATTACAATTTATTACAGCTTACATTCAAAAATTTTGCACGAAAAAGTTTATGAACAGAAAATAAAAAGTGCGTGATTGTGGAGAACTGGTGCCCATGCTAGGTATCAAAAGAACCTGTGTTACGGGTCACCAGGACTCACCATACACGCCATAATTAATCCTTTAATTAATTCTAAATAAAAAGTAACATAACAAAAATTCACCAAGAGGACTAAAAATAATAAGAATTATAAAAATTGTAACTAATTTGAACATATTGATGTCAGTGAATATTTTTATATATAACAAGAACAATAAATAGGTATAAATAATTTAAATTGAACTTAGTACATAACTTAAGTTAAAATTGGCTCTCTTAGACGCCTTCATAATCTACTGAGTAGACGTATCTTCTTTCAGCCATTATTTTGGCGGGGCATTTAGAGTCTCCCGTTTTGTGGTCATTTGGTTTTAAAATATGAGCAAGTTGCACATTTTGGCGATTCTGCTTTCTTAGGACATTCTTTAACCGCGTGACCCAGTTGACCGCAGTGTCCGCACGTGTTATTTTCGGCTCGGCATGACTTTGCTGCATGTCCATATTGCTGACACTTGAAACATCTAGTTACCAGTGTGAAGTCTCTTACAGGGCATGATGACCAATTCACAAACAGTCTGTCTAGTGATAAGATAGCCTTACGTAATTGAGCTGTAACTTCAATGACGTAATTACATGAATGCGAGTCCTTTTTCCCGGATTTATGACTTAATCTAATTGAGGCCAAAAATGTCTCGAGTGTCATATCTTGTATTTTACCGGATAAATTTTGCTCATAGATACACGTAAAAACATCCTGCGACTGCATATTTGAGGAGCACACCGATAACTGTGATTTTGGGTTTGCGCTTCAGCGTATCATCCGCCACAAGACCAGAAAGCGACAATTGTACAGACTGCTTAAGTAATTCAGCGTCATCCTTGGAGAGGCCGTACTTTAACAATAACGCCCCCATTTTTAGCTTTTCCCTGACTCCTCTCACATGTAGCCTCAACTCATCTGGCCTTATTATTTTCTGAACCAGGGTTTTCGTCTCCTCGCTGGATTTCATTTTTATCAGTAGGATAAATGGCCACTGATTTTATATTTGAGGGCTGGATAAAATTATGGGCACTCTTTTTCACCATGTCGGCAAAGGATACAAGGTTACCGCAGTTGGATTTAGTTTGCTTTGATGCTCAGCTCAAGATCACTCAATGCTTCTCCGTAATGGTCTGATTTTCCATTAATATTTGTACAGTATTGTGGGCTTGGATAGCTATCTGTTTAAGGGATTGATACTGCACAGCGATTTGCGAAGTTTTATGACCCACTTTCCGGCACAGATTGTGAATCCTTAATTTTTTGTTCCGAATTTAATTTACCTTCTGAGGAAATGGCACATACATCATTAAGGCACTGTTCAATAGATGTCATCCAGTGTTGAATTTCGGCAGTAGAGATCACTTCTGGAGGGTCATCCCGGTGAGAGCAGGGCCTGGGCTCAGGGTTATGAGCGGGAGGCGCAGGAGTCTGCGGAGGACTACGGCAGGTCAGCGCACTGCGGTTGAAGGGGCTGCTTTCCATAACTTCTTAATACTTGGTATTACACACAAAACATTTTATTACAAGGAATAGATAGTCACACAAAAATGTCTTTTAGTAGCGCGAAAAGTGGAGTAGGTCAAATTTTTGCAATTGAATATTTATTGTTTATTAGATATACATGTCAGGTCGCATCGGCTAGCGAATGACGAATCCAATGGAATGGTAATGGAATGGAATGTAATGGTCTGTATTAGGCTCAGAGATCGACTTTATTTCAAGAAAAATAAAAAAGGTACCTAAATAATCAGAAAAGTAGTGTACTTTTTTGGATTTCAGTAATATAATACTAAGAGATAGTACAGATGCACACTTCCATAAAATAAATAGGAGCCTCTCAAAGTAGATACCTACTAGTCAATATCAGTTGGCTATTTGTTATTCATAAAATCGCCGCCTACGAGTAATTTCGATTGCATTACTGAGCTAGAACAAAATACGAAGCAAACTTGACTGACTGTGCTTTCATCCTTAAAAGTTGTAAAGTATATATTTTTTTGTGAAATCAAAGTATAAAGCATTTATTAATTCTGATGCCGCCATCTATTGTCATTTTATGGTTACTGTTAGGAATGAGGTTTCTCTATGATAAATATCTGTTGCTATGGTTTTGTTAATTCACCAAATAATATACTCTCGTACATTAAACGTCTAAAATTTAATTCTTTTTATTTATCTTTATAGAAATAAATTCGGAACAAGAGAAAGAGCGACTCGAATAGGAGAATTAATACACACAGACGTATGTGGACCATTCCCTTATTCTATTTCAAAATACAGGTATTATGTATTGTTCAAAGACGATTACTCCCGATTTCGACAT
The DNA here is from genome assembly GCA_018467065.1 of Ephestia elutella. NCBI lineage: Eukaryota > Metazoa > Arthropoda > Insecta > Lepidoptera > Pyralidae > Ephestia > Ephestia elutella. Next base: position 16,660,479 of record CM031570.1, read on the forward strand.
ATTTACTTCTTGAGACAAAAGTCGGAAGTTGCTGCACGATTGAGAGATTATTTGCGTGAAGCTAAAACATCTGGACATGTCATTCAAGAAATAATAAGTGACAACGGTGGCGAGTTTGATAATGAACAAGTACAACATGTATTAAGAGAGGAAGGGATAAAACAAAGGCTAACAATGCCTTATACTCCAGAACAAAACGGTTGTGCTGAGAGAGATAATCGTACTATCGTTGAAATGGTAAGAGCACTAATGCACGCTCACAATAAAATTCCTAGAGGACTGTGGGCTGAAATAGCAAGAACCTCAGTATATATATTAAATCGCACGGGACCTACGACTCAACCAGGAAAGTCGCCCTATGAACTGTGGTGCAATAAAAAACCCAAAATAAGCCACTTGAGAATAATTGGAAGCGATAGCTACGTGCATATACCAAAACAAAGAAGAGTGAGAAAGTTAGATAGAAAAGCTCAAAAAGGTATTTTAATTGGGTACGACGGTGACGAGGGATATAGAGTATTTGATTTAGAAAATTTCAGATTGCTGCGTTCTAGAGATGTAACATTTCAAGAAGTTCCTCTTATAGACAATGCATCTATCCCAATCACACCTGAGGCTAAAGAAAGAAATACGTATGAGTTTGAGCTTCCTACTTTTTCAAGAGCTAATCAACATAACTCACAGAATCAGGACAATGAAGATTGCTTATCTACACAGTCTGAGGACTATGCATCGATTGGATCTAATGATGGTGATGAGATTGCTTTACAGCAACAAAATGAAAGATCAGATGAAAACGTACGACAATACGAAATGCCGGTTGGAGAAAGCAACAGACGTAATCTTCGTGATCGTAATCAAATTAAAGCCCCAGACAGGTTTAATTTTGAAAACTTCATTAATGAAGTGATATCTGACTCGGAACCATCTTCCTATAAAGAAGCAATGAACAGTTCTGATAAAGATAAGTGGGTAGAGGCTATGAATAATGAAATTAGCTCGTTAAATGAAAATCAGACATGGGATCTGACAAAATTGCCAAAGAACAGAAAAGCCCTTAACTGCAAATGGGTATATAAAATAAAAAAGAAACCCTGATGGCACTATTGACAAGTATAAAGCACGATTGGTGGCTGTTGGTTACTTACAAAAGAAAGGCATAGATTACAATAAAACATTTAGTCCAGTTGCAAAAATGAGTTCGATAAGAGCATTGTTAAGTATTGCTGCGAATGAAGGTTTGACTCTTAAACAATTCGATGTTTCAACAGCATTTCTGTATGGGACAGTCAAAGAAGAGGTTTATATGCAACAACCTATAGGATACAATGATGGAACTCAAAATGTATGTAAATTAAAGAGAAGTTTATATGGACTTAAGCAAAGCTCCAAATGTTGGAATGAGTGCATACATGATTTTTTGGTAAAGAGTGAATTTGTACAAAGTGATGCAGATCCATGTTTATACGTTCGACAACGTGGAAAAACAAAGATACTGTTAGCACTGTACGTTGATGATGGGTTATTGGCTTCTAATGACTCTGATGCTGAGACATTCATTAAAAATGAATTAAAGTGTCGATTCAAAATAACCACAAAAGCAGCATCCTATTTTTTAGGTCTAGAAATAGAAAACAGTAAAGATGGTAGTATTAAAGTACACCAAGCGGCCTATACAAAGAAAATTCTAGAAAAATATGGTATGAATAATAGCAAAGTAGTGGGAACGCCGATAATCAAAGATTCGGAATTAAACACCGAACACATGGAAGATAATTATGTAAATTTTCCTTACAGACAGGCTGTAGGAGCACTCAGTTATCTAATGGTTGGTACAAGACCAGATATATCATATGCCCTGAGTGTTATATCTAGAAATCTGGAAAATCCTACTAATAAGAATGTTGTACAAGTAAAGAGAATATTTCGTTACTTGAAAGGAACATCTGGGAAAGGTTTAGTATACAAGAAAGGTGAGAAACGCCTTGTATGCTATAGTGATGCAGATCTCGGAGGTGATACCATGAGTGGTAGTTCTACAAGTAGAATCATATGTCTGTATGGAGGATCAGCTATTTCGTGGAGAAGTTCTAAACAAACTTCAGTGGCTCTCTCTTCCACAGAGGCAGAGATTGTAGCTGCTAGCGAAGCGTGCAGGGAAATAGTTTGGTTGAAAAGATTATTCCAAAATTTATGTGGTACTATTGAAACACCCATCCTATGCATAGACAGTGAATCTGCTATAAACCTTGCCCACAATCCATCTTATGAACGTCACCGAAAAACTAAACACATTAAGTAAAAAACATTTTTATGTAAGAGAATGTGTAACACTAGGTGAGATAAAGATACAACATGTGAGTTCTGAAAATGAATTAGCAGATGTATTCACAAAACCATTGTTTAAACCAAAATTCTTAAAGTTCTGTGAAATATTTGGTTTAAAATAAAGAGCAGGGCATGTTAGGAATGAGGTTTCTCTATGATAAATATCTGTTGCTATGGTTTTGTTTATTCACCAAATAATATACTCTCGTACATTAAACGTCTAAAATTTAATTCTTTTTATTTATCTTTAATAGTTACTAATTGACAGATGTTCTAGTTGGGATATAATTATATTATACTCATACTACTCAAACAGAATTAGGCATAATACAGGTTAAAGAGCTAGTTAAAGATATGGGACATCTGTACAATGACAACAACGTATGTGGTCAACAAACTCATAAGAGACACGAGCAAGCGGAGGTCGAAAGGAACGATTCCCCAGACCTTCCCGACGCAGTGGCTGCGCCTCCATGTAGTCCAGGAGACGTTAGGATTACCCTCGTTTCTCTCCAGATCTAAAAATAATAACTTACTTGGAAATTATTTTTGGCAAAGATGTGCAATATGTGTATTATGCAATGGAAATATCTATATGATTGTTCTAGTGCTATACAAGTTGTTTTATCTCCTTTTCGCAGCTTTTCGCATAGATCAAAATGGTATCTTATATCTACGGATGTAGCCATCAAGTCTCTTCGAGTGCTTGTTATAAGTTACCCTTGTCTAATCAACATAGTATTAGGTTGTAAGGCGAAAAATGTATACTTGACATGGTTGCAATGGAACATATCAGGAATTCGGGAATATACTCTTTCGAATAACTAATCCATTTTGAAAGTAACAATTGGCGAAGACATTGGTGAGCATACATCAATATGCACACAGTAAAACAATAACCTCCTTCTTTTTGGAAGTCGGTTGAAAAGTAATCTGTCAGCTTACATTCGGAAGCAGTGTCGATGATAAGTTTATTATGTAGAATCTTTTTGACAGTGCTGATTTTAGAATTGATCATCTCGGCTATCAGCGATGGTATCACGATATACAGGATTGTGATGCACGTGAATACTTCACTTCACTCAGGATTAGGAAGCTGACCTGAAAACGAAAAGTTGTTGAGAAAAGTATAGCCAAAAAGGTATGGAGATTTTAAGAAATAAAAGGTAACAAGAGAAATGAAGTTCTAAGAGACCTGGGAAAAGAGTCAACTGGCAAGAAATGGCGCAGACCAGAAAATAATGGAAAATTCTAGTTTCAAACACCAAGATTTCTTTGGTCCTCCAAATCAGATCGATGAAAGTAAATACTATGTTCCATCTTAAATGGTACCTAGTTAATATCATTATTTGAGTTGGAAATTCAACATATCACTGATTAGAAAGCAAGCATAGTAGCTTAAAGCGATGTAGGTGAAACAAGAAAAAATCTGGTAGAAATCTTTTACACAACGTGTTCCTTCAAAAAAGAAAATCCCGATAGATATCATCGTCAATAGCCTAGGGAACATCAGCGAGCAACTGCACAATAAGCTGGAAATTGAAAATAAAAACCATTTGTGTTCGGAAAATGTATAGTCAGATGACCCCCCTAAGATTAGCTTTCTCGCCAATTCTGATTGTACATTTTGACATAAAAAACAAAAAGGCTTATAAATGACATAAGTATCTTAAAAGATAATGATAAGGATTAACATATACTTACGGCCTGGCTGTAGTAGGGGAAAATTTTGTCCGAAAACATGATTTTATATCCAAAGAGTACGGTTGTTGTAGGTTTTTCACATTGAAGGAGACTTCAGACATGATTTGAAATTTGTTCACGCAGCTGTACAAATAACCCATAACTATGATCTGCGTAGTCGGCACAATATCAACGAAGCACACTGTGATACAGTAAAGTATTTCTTGGAACTCTATGCCTTGAAATCATTTCTGGATTGCAAATAATGCTATCGTACTCACCAATATAATCTACAAATCGTTAATTTAATTATTCCAAGAAGACTTAAAACAGTCATTGCAACTATACCAATGTTCTTTTTCATCACATCAGCGTTAGAATTTTTGAACATCTCTGACGAAATCTGAAGATGTCATACTTCGATGTGGATTGTGCTATAAGAAATAACCGAAATATTGCGCCAAATAGATCCAATACCAATGCAACGTCGAGAGTCTTGATATACAAAGCGACACATATAAAAATAACATGATAAAAAAGTAGCACATCGTCTCAAAAAAATTGCTATTGGTCGAAAATCTGAATGAATAGCTTTTAATAAAACCAAAATTGTATCCAAATATATGCTCTTGAATTAGAAAGAATGTAACCAAAAAATATTGATAGTATTTTGTGTGAATACTTTTATAGACATTATCTACATGAATATTTTCTTAAGTTGCACAGACATTTTTTGTGTTAAGTTTGCAAGCACCAGACACGATAAGTTATAGATTCAATATGTGACACACATTTTATTTTTATACCTTGTTTGCTCGTAATTTCACTAAATACTAATGAGTTTGACTATTGACATTATGATATTGCGTCAAGAAAATTTGATTAAAAAAGTCTGGAAATTTTTGTAAATTTTTGTCTTCTCTTTTCTAATTTGGGATTCTCTAAAAATTATTACTTATTAAGTACTTACTATAGTTCATACTAGTTTCACATAAATCTAGGTTTCACTAATCTTTTTTTACTAATAGGTATAAAGAATGTTTGCATTTTTTTGCCAGTTACTTGCGTCTGATGAAGGAAATCATCGAGAGGAAAACTTATCTAGTTGATTCAATCAGCTAGTATGTGAATAATGGTTGAAGGCAAACAGGAGTGTTTATCTAATACAATGATATCTCTACAAGAAGTGATCAATGGCATTCAAAACTTAAAAAGGAATAAAGAAACTCACATTTTTTAAAAGATTACCATCCTATTTGACAGTCTTGTAAAGAGGCGCCGCAAAGAAGGTCGTTTATATTACTAAGAATAAATTGCAGGAAGGTAACTCGGCGCAATAAGAAAGGGGCATTTAATATTAAAATTAGTTTTAATTTAAAAACTACGCTCGCCTGACGGGTTCGGACGTTGAAAAATTACAGGAAGTCTCGGGAATTTCAATCTGTAAATATTACACCGTTTATGAATATAAAAATGGTGGGTTAAAAGAGGAACTATTAATTTTTTGCAATGCTACAGCTTGATATATAATGATGACAGCCTGTGTTTTATATTTTTTCGTTTCACTATTTCAAGACTTATTAGACGAATATACTTCTAAAATACTAATCTTATAAAAGTTAATAGTGAAATATTACCACCATTATGTAAACGCCATACGATGATTAAACTGTAACTGGTCTGCGTCTGTACATAGGAGATATTTGAGAAAAAAGAATTATGGGGTCTTTATAGGGTCAATAGAAACCAAAACGATATTTTTTGATTTTTATCTGTCTGTCTTTCTGTCTGTATGTTTGTACGCACATCACGGAAAATCAACTACACCAAATTTAATGTAGTTTTCACTGTTGTATTGTAGAAAGCTTACCTTACCTAAAATCTGGCATAGGTTGCATCTTATTACGTCGATGCTTTTTGAACCTGAGATATTAACTATAGTAATTTACGCGCGGACGAAGTCGCCGGTGAGAAAGCTAGTATGAAATAAATAAATATCAAAGTCAAAGGTTTTTATTTAAATAGGCTTAAAAATAGCATTTTTAAATCGTCATGTTCTTGTTTTTTAGTTAGTTGACGTTATAAAATTACAAAGCGCAAGTGGAGAAGAAGGCGGCGCAACAAACTCCACTGCTGCATTTTCTCCAAAAAGACGGCCTTTACGGCGACGGCTTCTATCACCAGTGGCGCCCACCTCCCAGGCACTCACTAGAACTAATTCGATATAAATTTGTTTACACCCGATTAACCGCTTCAAATATTTAAAGGTGGGTATAAACTGCGCACTAAAACAATCGTAAAATTCCGATTGAAAGTCTTTAGTCGTATGGAAATTTAAAAATTTCCAACGTGCGTCCTATTCAAGAGTTTTATGCGACTTATTTATATGGTCCCCTTGTTTTATTTTATGTGGGTATTGTAAAATTGCTAATGTGTGTTTATAGATTTAGATGTGCAGATTTGAAAGCTATCGATTTGAGAATATTATAAATATGTGAACCGTTGGATATGTTGATGTTAGTAGCTAGAATTGCGTTAAATCAAAAATGTATAGTGGCCTGAATTTATAAATAAAAAACTTTCACTTTAAAAATAATGACATTTACTTAATTTGTACATAAATAGGTATAAAAATTACCGCCATTATGCCACGGCTATGCCCACAGGGCATTTCCTTTAGTATCTTCTAAATTTAACAAAAATAAGGTCGTTTGGCTTTGAACGTCTCTGGTAACAATCAGTGGAGTAGATTGAGAATAATCAATTTCGTGGAGTAACTTGGGAATACACGTATGAGATCTTTTTAGAACAAAAGAATATAATACTTTGGGAATAATCACAATATTGTAGGTTCAGAGATTAAATTGGATACGAAGTATTGTTAATCGCCAAGTAGCAATAAGTAGGTAGCCAGGGGCGATGCTTTTCATCTGCAGTTCGTGGAGTTATTATGTGGATTAGAAAGAGGAGGCATATTCTCAGACATAGTACGTAACACGTTGTACACTAAATGTTTTTTTTTTTGGTTTTATTAAAGAAAGAAAAAAATATTTCTTTGAATCTTTTGTTAAGGTAATTCTTGTTGTATGTTATGCAATGTTAAATCTTCAAAAAAGATAGGGACATATTTTATCTCTGTTATATGCATGATTC